>CM019064.1:7320377-7327877 GCA_009667805.1 Leptobrachium leishanense
GTGTGTGTTATAGGCAGTACTTTAGTAATTGGGTTATCCAGGGGCTCCTGAAATTTCACCATTATTTTAAACAAACCTCAAAACTTGTCCTGGCTCCTCAAATGTGATCCTGGCGCCTAATATGTGATCCTGACGCCTAAAATGTGATCCTGGCTCCTAAAATGTGATCCTGGCGCCTAAAATGTGATCCTGGCTCCTAAAATGTGATCCTGGCGCCTAAAATGTGATCCTGGCTCCTAAAATGTGACCCTGGGTCCTTAAACTTCTTATTTGCTCCTAGAATTGATGTTACTGTGCCCAGAGCCCTGCGGGGGTGCAATTATAAGGGGGTGCTGTATGAAGAGAATGGAATATGCACTCTGACACACGGTGACATACACTGCAACACACACATACCCTAACCACACTGTCACACTGTATAACACTGCAACACACACATACCCTAACCACACTGTCACACTGTATAACACTGCAACACACACATACCCTAACCATACTGTCACACTGTATAACACTGCAACACACACATACCCTAACCATACTGTCATACGAAGTAACACAAATAACACACACATACCCTAACCACACTGTCACACTGTATAACACTGCAACACACATACCCTAACCACACTGTCATACTAAGTAACACAAATAACACACACAAGCTCAGACATTAACCACACGGTCACAATGTGTAACACAGTAACACATACACAAATACCTTAACCACACTGTCACACTGTGTAGCAGTAACACACACAGACACTCACACATTAACCTTACTGTTATATTGTGTGACATAGTAACACACACATTAACTACACTGTCACACTATGTAACAGAGTAAAACACACATACCCACACTGTCACACTATGTAACACCTACACAGACCAAGGTTCAGGCTGTGTTGGATTGTGGGTCCTTTCGAGCAGTAATATTTTTAGGGTCACTCACGGGGGGGGGGCAGGAAGGTATTTATAGTAAAACATCACCCGAGTGTTATACAGAGAACAGGGTTGGGACATTGCAGAGGTATAAGAGGATCTCACAGAGATCACAATATGAGCCACAGAGGGTCTTATATGGCCTGTGTGACAGTCAGGACTAACCGTGTATTTAGCTACAGGTCCCTATACAGAGAGCAGAGCGCGTGCACAGCCTGCAGGTCCCTATACAGAGAGCAGAGCGCGTGCACAGCCTGCAGGTCCCTATACAGAGAGCAGAGCGCGTGCACAGCCTGCAGGTCCCTATACAGAGAGCAGAGCGCGTGCACAGCCTGCAGGTCCCTATACAGAGAGAATAAGGTTTGCACAGCCTGCAGGTCCCTATACAGAGAGAATAAGGTTTGCACAGCCTGCAGGTCCCTATACAGATGAGAATAAGGTTTGCACAGCCTGCAGGTCCCTATACAGAGAGAAAAGGTTTGCACAGCCTGCAGGTCCCTATACAGAGAGAATAAGGTTTGCACAGCCTGCAGGTCCCTATACAGAGAGAATAAGGTTTGCACAGCCCGCAGGTCCCTATACAGAGAGAATAAGGTTTTTGCACAGCCTGCAGGTCCCTATACAGAGAGAATAAGGTTTGCACAGCCTGCAGGTCCCTATACAGAGAGAATAAGGTTTGCACAGCCTGCAGGTCCCTATACAGAGAGAATAAGGTTTGCACAGCCTGCAGGTCCCTATACAGAGAGAATAAGATTTGCACAGCCTGCAGGTCCCTATACAGAGAGAATAAGGTTTGCACAGCCTGCAGGTCCCTATACAGAGAGAATAAGGTTTGCACAGCCTGCAGGTCCCTATACAGAGAGAATAAGGTTTGCACAGCCTGCAGGTCCCTATACAGAGAGAATAAGGTTTGCACAGCCTGCAGGTCCCTATACAGATGGTACTGCGCGTTGGTGTCTGTGGTGTTGTTATACTCCTCGCACGGTTTGGTCGAGGTCAGGAAATCAGAGGGTTCGGGGATGTTATTTCCAGGTTCTGCCCCAGCTCTGTGATCACGTAATACAGAGAGCAGAGTCATATGTGTTATATAGGGGTAATGACTCAGAGAGGCCTAATGCAAAGTGTGAGGACATTATGTACATACAGTGTGCAGTGTAATAAGGAGGTATGTGTATTGCAATACGGGGTATGCACAGTGTAATATGGAGATAATGTGTAATATAAAGTATACTATATAGAGTACTTATCACTGTGTAATATGGGGGTATATACTGTATATATTGTAATATGGGGGTATATACTGTATATATTGTAATATGGGGGTATATACTGTATATATTGTAATATGGGGGTTACTACACACAAAGTAATACAGAGTTCACTATTTGCCGTATAATATGGATATTTATGCACAGTGTAATATAGAGGTATATGTGTAATATAGAGGTATATGTGTAATATAGAGGTATATGTGTAATATAGAGGTATATGTGTAATATAGAGGTATATTCGTGTAATATAGAGGTATATGTGTAATATAGAGGTATATGTGTAATATAGAGGTATATGTGTAATATGGTGGTATATGTGTAATATGGAGGTATATGTGTAATATGGAGGTATATGTGTAATATGGTGGTATATGTGTAATATGGAGGTATATGTGTAATATGGAGGTATATGTGTAATATGGTGGTATATGTGTAATATGGAGGTGTATATAAACATTATAATATAGAGGTATATGTGTAATATAGAGGTATATTCGTGTAATATAGAGGTATATGTGTAATATAGAGGTATATGTGTAATATAGAGGTATATTCGTGTAATATAGAGGTATATGTGTAATATAGAGGTATATGTGTAATATGGAGGTATATGTGTAATATGGAGGTATATGTGTAATATGGAGGTGTATATAAACATTATAATATAGAGGTATATGTGTAATATAGAGGTATATGTGTAATATAGAGGTATATTCGTGTAATATAGAGGTATATGTGTAATATAGAGGTATATTCGTGTAATATAGAGGTATATGTGTAATATGGAGGTATATGTGTAATATGGAGGTGTATGTGTAATATAGAGGTATATGTGTAATATGGAGGTATATGTGTAATATAGAGGTATATGTGTAATATAGAGGTGTATGTGTAATATAGAGGTATATGTGTAATATAGAGGTGTATGTGTAATATGGAGGTATATGTGTAATATGGAGGTGTATGTGTAATACAGAGGTGTATGTGTAATATAGAGGTATATGTGTAATATAGAGGTGTATGTGTAATATAGAGGTATATGTGTAATATGGAGGTATATGTGTAATATGGAGGTGTATGTGTAATACAGAGGTGTATGTGTAATATAGAGGTATATGTGTAATATAGAGGTATATGTGTAATATAGAGGTGTATGTGTAATATAGAGGTATATGTGTAATATAGAGGTATATGTGTAATATGGAGGTGTATGTGTAATATGGAGGTGTATATAAACATTATAATATAGAGGTATATGTGTAATATGGAGGTGTATGTGTAATATAGAGGTATATGTGTAATATAGAGGTATATGTGTAATACAGAGGTGTATGTGTAATATAGAGGTATATGTGTAATATAGAGGTATATGTGTAATATGGAGGTGTATGTGTAATACAGAGGTGTATGTGTAATATAGAGGTATATGTGTAATATAGAGGTATATTCGTGTAATATAGAGGTATATGTGTAATACAGAGGTGTATGTGTAATATAGAGGTATATGTGTAATATAGAGGTATATGTGTAATATAGAGGTATATGTGTATTATAGAGGTGTATGTGTAATATGGAGGTATATGTGTATTATAGAGGTGTATGTGTAATATGGAGGTATATGTGTAATATAGAGGTATATGTGTAATATAGAGGTATATGTGTAATATGGAGGTATATGTGTAATATAGAGGTATATGTGTAATACAGAGTGTGCGGTCATGGTTTATTTTAGTCCCTCACTCTGGGATATTTTGTGCCACATGGATCAGCCTGGAAAGATCCTGGACTTGTCCTGCTCTGACACTGCCTGGGTCTGGGGGTCACTCACAATCCTGTCCTGGGGGGGCACAATCCTGTCCTGGGGGGGCACAATCCTGTCCAGGTCTGGGGGCGGCACAATCCTGTCCGGGTCTGGGGGTCACACACTCTGTCCTGGGTCTGGGGGTCACACTCCTGTCCTGGGTTTGGGGGTCACACTCCTGTCCTGGGTCTGGGGGTTACACTCCTGTCCTGGGTCTGGGGGTCACACTCCTGTCCTGGGTCTGGGGGTTACACTCCTGTCCTGGGTCTGGGGGTCACACTCCTGTCCACGCGTGTCCCGGGTCAGGGGGGACACTCGGCACTTTAAGGGGCACAGTCAGTATTTTAGGGGGCACGGTGAGCAGTTGCAGGTCACATTTAGGGGTATCACACCCGGTATACAGGTGATCTGGGGGTCAAACTCAGTATACAAGTCATATGAGGGGGTCACACTCAGCATATAGTTGATTTGGGGTCACTCTCAGTATACAGGTGATTTTGGGGGGTCACATTGAGTATATAGATGATTTGGGGGGCACACTTAGTATATATGTGCTTGGGGTCACACTCTGTATATAGGTGATTGGGGTCACCTTGAGTATATAGGTGATATGGGGGTCACACCCGGTATGTAGGTGATTTGGGGTAACACTCGTATATAGGTAATATGAGAGGGGTCACACTCAGTATATAGTTGATTTGGGGGTCTCATTGAGTATATAGGTGATTTGGGGGGTCACACTCAGTATACAGGTGAATTGGGGGGTCACACTCGGTATACAGGTGATTGGGGGGTCACACTTGGTATACAGGTGATGGGGGGTCACACTCGGTATACATGTGATTTGGGGGGTCACACTCAGTATACAGGTGATTTGGGGGGTCACACTCAGTATACAGGTGATTTGGGGGTCACATTGAGTATATATGTGATTGGGGGGTCACACTCAGTATATATGTGATTGGGGGTCACACTCAGTATATATGTGATTGGGGGTCACACTCAGTATACAGGTGATTTGGGGGGTCACATTGAGTATATATGTGATTGGGGGGGTCACACTCAGTATATATGTGATTGGGGGGTCACACTCAGTATATATGTGATTGGGGGGTCACACTCGGTATATATGTGATTGGGGGTCACACTCAGTATATATGTGATTTGGGGGTCACACTCAGTATACAGGTGATTTGGGGGTCACACTCAGTATATATGTGATTGGGGGGGTCAACACTCAGTATATATGTGATTGGGGGGGTCACACTCAGTATATATGTGATTGGGGGGTCACACTCAGTATATATGTGATTGGGGGGTCACACTCAGTATATATGTGATTGGGGGGGTCACACTCAGTATATATGTGATTTGGGGGGTCACACTCCGTATATTATGTGATTGGGGGGTCACACTCAGTATATATGTGATTGGGGGGTCACACTCAGTATACAGGTGATTTGGGGGGTCACACTCAGTATATATGTGATTTGGGGGGTCACACTCGGTATACAGGTGATTGGGGGGGGGTCACTCACCGGGGTTGAGGTCCAGACAGTGGCCGCCGTCCTCCCCCAGGTCCCCCGCGGCGGGGCTCAGACCCTCCATGGACAGATCCAGTCCCTTGTCCTGCTGCCAGTGGCGGAGCTTCCTCTTCTTGTTGGAGCCGATCAGAGCCTCCACCGAGAAGGCGTGAGCCCGCGAGCTGAGGGTGACGCCGGATCTGCGCCTGTCACTCATGATCTGGGCCCCCAAAACCAGCCGGGGACCCCCCAAAACAATCCTGCGACTCCCAAAAAACAAGCCCGGGTCCCCCTATCCAACTCCGGCCGAATGCCCGGAAAGCAGAGCCAGTCCCGCTACATGTGGGGGGGTGCAGAGTGTGGCCCCCGGAGAGGCAGGTCCGGCTCCAGGCTGTCCTCTGCTTGATTGATGCAGACTGCTGGGCACAGCCTCCTGTGTGAGACCCCCAGCCTCTGGGCCGGCTCTGATAGGGGGAGACACCCGGCCCGTGGCAGGAGGAGGGGGGGGGGGACACTTAACCCTTCATGCACCGAGAAACAGACAGTATACCGCCCCGCAGCCAGCAGAGCAGCCAATCACCGAGCCCCGGCTGCTGGGGGCCCCTGCACACTGAGAAACCAACCGAGCCAGGCCCGGGACTGACCCATTTACATTACAAGCCCTTACAGGACCCCAAGAGCCCTGCTGCCCCCCAAAAAACAAAATGCACCCAAAAAACAAACTTGCCTCCCAAAAAAACAAACTGCCCCCCAAAAAACAAACTGCACACATAACCAACTGTCCTTAATAACCAACTGCCCCAACTAACTAACTGCCTCAACTAACTGTCCCTACTAACTAACTGCCTCAATAACCAACTGTCCCTACTAACTAACTGCCTCAATAACCAACTGTCTCAATAACCAACTGCCTCAACTAACTGTCCCTACTAACTGCCTCAATAACCAAGTGCCTCAATAACCAACTGCTCCAACTAACTGCCTCAACCAACTGCCCCAACTAACTAACTGCCTTAATAACCAACTGCCCCAACTGCCTCAATAACAAACTGCCTTAATAACTAACTGCCCCAACTAACTGCCCCTACTACCTAACTGCCTCAATAACCCTCTGTCTCAATAACTAACTGCCCCAACTAACTGCCTCAATAACCAACTGCCTCAATAACCAACTGCCTTAATAACCAACTGCCCCAACTAACTGCCTCAATAACCAACTGCCTTAATAACCAACTGCCCCAACTAACTGCCTTAATAACCAACTGCCCAACTAACTGCCTTAATAACCAACTGCCCAACTAACTAACTGCCTTAATAACCAACTGCCCCAACTGCCTCAATAACAAACTGCCTTAATAACTAACTGCCCCAACTAACTGCCCCTACTACCTAACTGCCTCAATAACCCTCTGTCTCAATAACTAACTGCCCCAACTAACTGCCTCAATAACCAACTGCCTCAATAACCAACTGCCTTAATAACCAACTGCCCCAACTAACTGCCTCAATAACCAACTGCCTTAATAACCAACTGCCCCAACTAACTGCCTTAATAACCAACTGCCCAACTAACTAACTGCCTTAATAACCAACTGCCGCAACTGCCTCAACTAACTGCCTCAATAACCAACTGCCTCAATAACAAACTGCCTTAATAACTAACTGCCCCAACTAACTAACTGCCCCAACTAACTGCCCTACTAACTAACTGCCTCAATAACCCTCTGCCTCAATAACTAACTGCCCCAACTAACTAACTGCCTCAATAACCAACTGCCCCAAATAATTAAGTGCCTTAATAACCAACTGCACATATAACCAACTGCACCCCAGCACCTCATTCACTGCCACAAATAACTCACTGCTCCAAATAACTCACTACTCCCCAGGACCTCGTGCACTGCCTGCCCCCAAATAACTCACTGCTCCCCAGGACCTCAAGCAATGCCTGCCCCCAAAT
>CM019064.1:7332877-7345976 GCA_009667805.1 Leptobrachium leishanense
CATTTATGACATGTTTATGTATATACACCCATATTATACACACACATTTATGACATGTTTATGTATATACACCCATATTATACACACACATTTATAACATGTTTAAATATATACACCCATATTATACACACACATTTATAACATGTTTAAATATATACACCCATATTATACACACACATTTATGACATGTTTATGTATATACACCCATATTATACACACACATTTATAACATGTTTAAATATATACACCCATATTATACACACACATTTATAACATGTTTAAATATATACACCCATATTATACACACACATTTATAACATGTTTAAATATATACACCCATATTATACACACACATTTATGACATGTTTATGTATATACACCCATATTATACACACACATTTATGACATGTTTATGTATATACACCCATATTATACACACACATTTATAACATGTTTAAATATATACACCCATATTATACACACACATTTATAACATGTTTAAATATATACACCCATATTATACACACACATTTATAACATGTTTAAATATATACACCCATATTATACACACACATTTATGACATGTTTATGTATATACACCCATATTATACACACACATTTATAACATGTTTTACACACACACATATATATATATATACACACCTATAATATGCACGCACATTTAAAACATGTTTATATATATACACACCCATAATATACACACAGATCAATAACATGTTTATGTATATACACCCATTATACACACACACACATTTATAACATGTTTAAATATATACATGTATACCCATAATATATATGTTTATGTATATACATCCATAATACACACACAAATATAACATGTTTATGTATAGAAACCCAAAACACACAGTTATAACATGTTTAAATATATATATACACACCCATAATATACACACAGATTTATAACATGTTTATGCACACACACACAAATATAACATGTTTATGTATATACATACAACCATAACACACACACATTTATAACACGTATATATATATCTCCATAAAATACACACATTTATAACATGTTTATGTATATACACCCATAATATATACACATTTATAACATGTTTATGTATATACACCCATAATATACACACATTTATAACATGTTTATGTATATACATCCATAATATATACACATTTATAACATGTTTATGTATATACCACCATAATATACACACATTTATAACATGTTTATGTATATACATCCATAATATATACACAT
The DNA here is from genome assembly GCA_009667805.1 of Leptobrachium leishanense. NCBI lineage: Eukaryota > Metazoa > Chordata > Amphibia > Anura > Megophryidae > Leptobrachium > Leptobrachium leishanense. Next base: position 7,334,142 of record CM019064.1, read on the forward strand.
TATAACATGTTTATGTATATACACCCATAATATACACACATTTATAACAATGTTTATGTTTATACACCCAAATACACACATTTATAACATGTTTATGTATATACACCCATAATATACACACATTTATAACATGTTTATGTTTATACACCCATAATATACACACATTATAACATGTTTATGTATATACATCCATAATATATACACATTTATAACATGTTTATGTATATACACCATAATATACACACATTTATAACATGTTTATGTTTATACACCCATAATATACACACATTTATAACATGTTTATGTATATACATCCATAATATATACACATTTATAACATGTTTATGTATATACACCCATAATATACACACATTTATAACATGTTTATGTATATACACCCATAATATACACACATTTATAACATGTTTATGTATATACATCCATATATATACACATTTATAACATGTTTATGTATATACACCCATAATATACACACATTTATAACATGTTTATGTATATACATCCATAATATATACACATTTATAACATGTTTATGTATATACACCCATAATATACACACATTTATAACATGTTTATGTTTATACACCCATAATATACACACATTTATAACATGTTTATGTATATACACCCATTATATACACACATTTATAACATGTTTATGTTTATACACCCATAATATACACACATTTATAACATGTTTATGTTTATACACCATAATATACACACATTTATAACATGTTATGTATATACACCCATAATATACACACATTTATAACATGTTTATGTATATACACCCATAATATACACACATTTATAACATGTTTATGTATATACACCCATAATATACACACATTTATAACATGTTTATGTATATACATCCATAATATATACACATTTATAACATGTTTATGTATATACACCCATAATATACACACATTTATAACATGTTTATGTATATACATCCATAATATATACACATTTATAACATGTTTATGTATATACACCCATAATATACACACATTTATAACATGTTTATGTTTATACACCGATAATATACACACATTTATAACATGTTTATGTATATACACCCATAATATACTCACATTTATAACATGTTTATGTATATACACCCATAATATACACACATTTATAACATGTTTATGTATATACATCCATAATATATACACATTTATAACATGTTTATGTATATACACCCATAATATACACACATTTATAACATGTTTATGTTTATACACCCATAATATACACACATTTATAACATGTTTATGTTTATACACCCATAATATACACACATTTATAACATGTTTATTATATACATCCATAATATATACACATTTATAACATGTTTATGTATATACACCCATAATATACACACATTTATAACATGTTTATGTATATACATCCATAATATATACACATTATAACATGTTTATGTATATACACCCATAATATACACACATTTATAACATGTTTATGTTATACACCCATAATATACACACATTTATAACATGTTTATGTTTATACACCCATAATATACTCACATTTATAACATGTTTATGTTTATACACCCATAATATACACACATTTATAACATGTTTATGTATATACATCCATAATATACACACATTTATAACATGTTTATGTATATTACACCCATAATATACACACATTTATAACATGTTTATGTATATACATCCATAATATACACACATTTATAACATGTTTATGTATATACATCCATATATATACACATTATATAACATGTTTATGTATATACACCCATAATATACACACATTTATAACATGTTTATGTATATACATCCATAATATACACACATTTATAACATGTTTATGTATATAAATCTATAATATAAACACATTTATAACATGTTTATGTATTTACACCCATAATATACACACATTTGTAACATGTTTATGTATATATATACACACACATTTATAACATGTTTAGATTTATATTCACCCACAATATACAGTACATAGACATTTATAACATATATATACAAAACATACACATTACATCATTATATATACAGTATACACAGACATTTATATCATATATATACAAAACATACACATTAGATGATTATATATACAGTATACACAGACATTTATAACATATATATACAAAACATACACATTACATCATTATATATACAGTATACACAGACATTTATAACATATATATACAAAACATACACATTAGATGATTATATGTGTACACACAATTATAACATATATATCCATAATATTGTGCTGGCTGGGTGGAGTAGGGTAACATCACTGCTCTATAACCGTGGAGAGAGACTGTGGAGACACAGGTTCGATCCAGGCCAGAGCACCTCTCCAGTAAGTGTCCTTGGGCAAGACACCTAACGGTACATACTCGCCACCCAGGACATACTGAAAACCAGAGAAATCTCAATGTATCCTTCCTGCTAAAATCCTTTCCCAAAAAAAGCCCCGTACACATTACATAATGCAATGTGATATAGACGCGTGCATTTCGTTACGAATCTCAAACCGTCAGAAATTTTGTCGATTTGTATTTTGAAAGTACTTCCGAAATAACAAGTCGATTTAATCTTAAACTAATTCCATCCATAATGAAACAATAAATGACAAATGGATTCGGAACGATTCATAATGATGAATTTGTTCCATTATGACGTTTCACACATGGAAAGATTTACAATAGCCTGAACCAATCACTGCGTTCCTCAATTGCTAAACCCGATTTCAAACCCTAATCTTTAATCCTAATTCCTAACACTATTTTATAACTATAATCTAACTCTATCTTCTAAACCTCATTTCTAAACAGAATCTATCCCTAATTTCAAAACCTAAACCCTAACCTTAATCTAAACCTAAATCCTAATCCTAACCTAAACCTATATCCTAACCCTAACCTAAACCTATATCCTAACCCTAATCTAAACCTAAATTCTAACCTTAATTTCAAAAGCTAAACCCTAACCTTAATCTAAACCTAAATCCTAACCCTAACCTAAACCTATATCCTAACCCTAATCTAAACCTAAATTCTAAAGCTAATTTCAAAACCTAAACCCTAACCTTAATCTAAACCTAAATCCTAATCCTAACCTAAACCTATATCCTAACCCTAATCTAAACCTAAATTCTAACCCTAATTTCAAAACCTAAAACCTAACCTTCATCTAAACCTAAATCCTAATCCTAACCTAAACCTATATCCTAACCCTAACCTAAACCTATATCCTAACCCTAATATAAACCTAAATTCTAACCCTAATTTCAAAAGCTAAACCCTAACCTTAATCTAAACCTAAATCCTAAACCTAACCTAAACCTATATTCTAACCCTAACCTAAACTGATATCCTAACCCTAATCTAAACCTAAATTCTAACCCTAATTTCAAAACCTAAACCCTAACCTTAATCTAAACCTAAATCCTAATCCTAACCTAAACCTATACCCTAACCCTAATCTAAACCTAAATTCAAACCCTAATGTAAACCTAATTTCTAACCCCAATCTAACCCTAATTTCAAAACCTAAATTCTAACTTTAATATCTATCCCTAATCTAACAGTAATTTCAAAACCTAAACTCTAATCCTAATTTAATCCTAATCTAACCCTAAATTCTATCCCTAACCCTAATCTAACTCTAATCATCTAACCCTATTTTACAACTGTAATCTAACCCTAATTTCAAAAACTAAATCCTAAACCTAATCTGAACCTAAATTCTAACCCTAATCTAACCCTAATTTTAAAACCTAAATTATAACCCTAATCTGAACCTAATCATCTAACCCTAATTTCTAAACCTAATTTCTAACCCTATAATTTAACCCTAATCATCTAACCCTAATCTGACGTTAATCATCAAACCCTATCTTGTAACCCAAATCTAACCATAATTTCCGAAACCTAAATCCTAACCCCAATCTAACCCTAATCATCTAACCCTAATTTCTAAACGTAAATTCTAGTCCCAATCTAACATAATCTAACCCTAACCTAAATTTAAATTCTAACCCTAATCTAAACCTAAATTCTAACCCTAATCTAAACCTAAATTCTAACCCTAAATTCTAACCCTAATCTAACCCTAATCTAACCCTAACCTAAACCTAAATTCTAACCCTAATCTAAACCTAAATTCTAACCCTAATCTAACCCTAATATCTAACCCTAATCCAAGCCTAAATTCTAACCTTAATCTAACCCTAATCTAAACATAAATTCTAACCCTAATCTATCCCTAATATCTAACTCTAATAATTTCTGAAACTGAACAAATTTATTAGCCATGCACACCTCTAATACGATATAACACAATATACCATAATGCAACATAATACAGCACAGTATAACATAATACAATGTAATATAACACAATATAATACAATAATGTGAAATAATACAGTGTAATCTAACACAATATAACAAAATACAATGTGAAAAACACAATATAACATAATACAATGTTATATAATACAAAATAACATAATACAATGTGAAATAACACAGTATAACAAAATACAAAGTGAAATAACACAATATAACATGATACAATGTAATATAATACAATATAACATAAAAAACATGAAATAACAGAATATAACCAATACAATGTAATCTAACACAATATAACACAATACAATGTGATAACACAATATAACATAATAAAATGTGAAATAACACAGTATAACATAATACATTGTAATCTAACACAACACAATACAATGTTATGACGGAATGGGATGTTGTCCGCCTGCGGGTGTGCTCTTATCTGCGTGCCCCCGGCGCTTACCGCTGGCCCGACTACCGAGTGACACGGCACTCGGCGTCTCGTGCGGCCTGGAGTGACCCTGGGGAAGGGCTAGCGGGCGGTGGAGGGGACCCCTGCGTAGAACCAGCCCGACCACTGAGCAACACGGTACTCAGCGTCTCGAGCAGCTGGTTCACTGACCTTGTGGGTGTGGGAACGTCTGTGGAGCGGCCGTGCGATTACGGGGATCGGATCTCCCGCGGAGGAATATTCGGATCTTTGAGCGGAGGACTTTTCGGATCTTACGGATGAATCTTCGGATCTTACGGGATCGGGTGAATATTCGGATCTTATCGCTGATCACTCGATATACCGAAGCGCGGTCCGCGGTCCGCGCCTTCGGATCGGATCTCACCTCGGTCGATTATTCTGACGGTCGATGCCCGACCCATGCACCTCTGCCCTGCTGCGGGATGCAGGCGCAGAGTATTCGGTTCGGATCTTAAGGCGGTTCGGTTCGGGACCGTACTCTGAGACCGCGCGGGATCCTCAGCAAATACGGCCGAAAATAACAGTCATCAGGCGAGGCTGGATGCACTGGAAAATCTGCTTTATTTTTACACAACACATATACTTATAAACTTTACACAAATATGAGAACAATGGGAATCCCTGCCCGCCCACACAAGTCCCATTGGCCCTCGCTGGCAGGAGGCACCCGGGCCCCGATCCGTATTGGTAGTTACGAATCGGGGAGTTGCCGATTCGGACCGGATGGTCCGAATCGCCCATTTTACGATTCGACCGGATGGTCCGAATCGGCCATTTTCCGATCCGATCATTCTGACCGGATCCACGAGGCCCTGGGAAAATGGCAACGGGCAAGGCAGACAAAGGGAATTACATTTCACAACACACAAATCCACATCTAAATAAAATACTCAAAACTCCGTGGGTGCCACAGAAACCTAAGTGTCTATGGGTATAACTGCCACTATGAATCGCCCCTGGCTGAGGGTGCTGGGCCATTCCGTGACAAATGTGATAACACAATACAACATAATAAAATGTGAAATAACACACTATAGCATAATACAATGTAATCTAACACAACAATACATAATACAATGAGATATAACACAATGTAATATAATACAATATAACATAATACAATGAGATATAGTTACAGTTACAGTTACAAGTACTTATACAGCGCCAACAGATTCCGTAGCGCTTAACAATGGGGAAGCACAAAGAGGAGATGAACATGATACAAGAGGAAAGACAACCCTGCCCGTAGGATAACTGTCCAGTTAATACAGCACTTTAAACCAAGTGCTAAGGCTAAGGTCAGACGAGCGCAGTTTTAACGTGCGTTTAGACGCATGAAATCACAGCCGTGCTAGCAGCAAATAACGTCCAATGCCGGGGAACACACGAAGTACGGCTGCGCAACGCAAGTGGCAAACGAACGCATTTTTTCTAGAACGTCAAACCGCTAGTACGGACGTACAGAGTGCGCTGCGTCCGCTAGCGGCGTGTGTGCGTGATTAGGAGACGTCAGACGCTGCTAATGTCCGGCCAACATAACGTCCAGACGCAAAAAGAGTTTTATTGATGATCCGTACAAAATCACGGACGAAAAGGTGCATCATATGACCGCTATCGCGTATTCCGTGAGAAAAAAATACGTCCGTTCGTTCGAACGCATTTTTTCACTGACAACACGAAAATGCGTTCGTCTGACCATAGCCTAAAGCAGACACCGCAAGAGTTTACAATCTAAGGGACTAGGGTAACTGAAACAAATGGGAGCAGAGGGAAGGTGAAGCTGGAGACCAGAAGAAAATCTTAGGGATTGCATGAGAATTATTATTATGAGTAATTAGAGATAGATGTGGAGAGAACTGGAAAGGAGAGCTGAATTTAGGAACCTGCCCTGGGTGGACGGGCGGATGGTTGGGGCAGCAGAGGGAAGAGAGATGGAGGTGAGTCTGTGAGCGTGTGCTGTTGAAAGAAAAAGGTTGGTAAAAATGTACAGATAGCTAATATTACGACGTGTGGGAGGGAGAAACAAACAAACAGATTTTTTCAAACAGAAATGGAGGGAGATTTAAAATATGACTAGTCAGATCGAGATTAATAAATGCAGACAGAAAGTACAATTGCAAGATTATGCCAGCCTGGAGTATAATGTGGGACGCCCTGTTGAATGGTGGATACCTTGATGCTTGTTTCAGGGCAGAAGAGGGAAGAGAGCTGGCTATATATCCGCACACTGCAGGGAAGCTCCTCTCTGAAGTATAATTAATGCAGCATATGAATCCACACACTGCTGGGAAGCACCTCTCTGCAGTATAATTAATGCAGCATATGAATTCACACACTGCTGGGAAGCGCCTCTCTGCAGTATAATTAATGCAGCATATGAATCCACACACTGCTGGGAAGCACCTCTCTGCAGTATAATTAATGCAGCATATGAATCCACACACTGCTGGGAAGCGCCTCTCTGCAGTATAATTAATGCAGCATATGAATCCACACACTGCTGGGAAGCGCCTCTCTGAAGTATAATTAATGCAGCATATGAATCCACACACTGCTGGGAAGCGCCTCTCTGCAGTATAATTAATGCAGCATATGAATCCACACACTGCTGGGAAGCGCCTCTCTGCAGTATAATTAATGCAGCATATGAATCCACACACTGCTGGGAAGCACCTCTCTGCAGTATAATTAATGCAGCATATGAATCCACACACTGCTGGGAAGCACCTCTCTGCGGTATAATTAATGCAGCATATGAATCCACACACTGCTGGGAAGCACCTCTCTGCAGTATAATTAATGCAGCATATGAATCCACACACTGCTGGGAAGCACCTCTCTGCAGTATAATTAATGCAGCATATGAATCCACACACTGCTGGGAAGCACCTCTCTGCAGTATAATTAATGCAGCATATGAATCCACACACTGCTGGGAAGCACCTCTCTGCAGTATAATTAATGCAGCATATGAATCCACACACTGCTGGGAAGCACCTCTCTGCAGTATAATTAATGCAGCATATGAATCCACACACTGCTGGAAGCACCTCTCTGCAGTATAATTAATGCAGCATATGAATCCACACACTGCAGGGAAGCTCCTCTCTGAAGTATAATTAATGCAGCATATGAATCCACACACTGCTGGGAAGCGCCTCTCTGAAGTATAATTAATGCAGCATATGAATCCACACACTGCTGGGAAGCGCCTCTCTGCAGTATAATTAATGCAGCATATGAATCCACACACTGCTGGGAAGCGCCTCTCTGCAGTATAATTAATGCAGCATATGAATCCACACACTGCTGGGAAGCACCTCTCTGCAGTATAATTAATGCAGCATATGAATCCACACACTGCTGGGAAGCACCTCTCTGCAGTATAATTAATGCAGCATATGAATCCACACACTGCTGGGAAGCACCTCTCTGCAGTATAATTAATGCAGCATATGAATCCACACACTGCTGGGAAGCACCTCTCTGCAGTATAATTAATGCAGCATATGAATCCACACACTGCTGGGAAGCACCTCTCTGCAGTATAATTAATGTAGCATATGAATCCACACACTGCTGGGAAGCGTCTCTCTGCAGTATAATTAATGCAGCATATGAATCCACACACTGCTGGGAAGCACCTCTCTGCAGTATAATTAATGCAGCATATGAATCCACACACTGCTGGGAAGCGCCTCTCTGCAGTATAATTAATGCAGCATATGAATCCGCACACTGCTGGGAAGCACCTCTCTGCACTATAATTAATGCAGCATATGAATCCACACACTGCTGGGAAGCACCTCTCTGCAGTATAATTAATGCAGCATATGAATCCACACACTGCCGGGAAGCGCCTCTCTGCAGTATAATTAATGCAGCATATGAATCCACACACTGCTGGGAAGCACCTCTCTGCAGTATAAGTAATAATTATGCAGCATGAATCCACACACTGCCGGGAAGCGCCTCTCTGCAGTATAATTAATGCAGCATATGAATTCACACACTGCTGGGAAGCACCTCTCTGCAGTATAATTAATGCAGCATATGAATCCACATACTGCTTGGAACTTCACAACAGTGTGTGGATTCATATGCTGCATTAATTATACTGCAGAGAAGCGCTTCCCAGCAGTGTGTGGATTCACATGCTGCATTAATTATACTGCAGAGAGGTGCTTCCCAGCAGTGTGTGGATTCATATGCTGCATTAATTATACCGCAGAGAGGCGCTTCCCAGCAGTGTGTGGATTCATATGATACATTAATTATACCGCAGAGAGGTGCTTCCCAGCAGTGTGTGGATTCATATGCTGCATTAATTATACTGCAGAGAGGTGCTTCCCAGCAGTGTGTGGATTCATATGCTGCATTAATTATACCGCAGAGAGGTGCTTCCCAGCAGTGTGTGGATTCATATGCTGCTTTAATTATACTGCAGAGAGGCACTTCCCAGCAGCGTGTGGATTCATATGCTGCATTAATTATACTGCAGAGAGGTGCTTCCCAGCAGTGTGTGGATTCATATGCTGCATTAATTATACAGCAGAGAGGCGCTTCCCAGCAGTGTGTGGATTCATATGCTGCATTAATTATACCGCAGAGAGGTGCTTCCCAGCAGTGTGTGGATTCATATGCTGCATTAATTAAACTGCAGAGAGGCGCTTCCCAGCAGTGTGTGGATTCATATGCTACATTAATTATACTGCAGAGAGGCGCTCCCAGCAGTGTGTGATTCATATGCTGCATTAATTATACCGCAGAGAGGCGCTTCCCAGCAGTGTGCGGATTCATATGCTGCATTAATTATACCGCAGAGAGGTGCTTCCCAGCAGTGTGTGGATTCATATGCTGCATTAATTATACCGCAGAGAGGTGCTTCCCAGCAGTGTGCGGATTCATATGCTGCATTAATTATACCGCAGAGAGGTGCTTCCCAGCAGTGTGTGGATTCATATGCTACATTAATTATACCGCAGAGAGGTGCTTCCCAGCAGTGTGTGGATTCATATGCTACATTAATTATACCGCAGAGAGGTGCTTCCCAGCAGTGTGTGGATTCATATGCTACATTAATTATACCGCAGAGAGGTGCTTCCCAGCAGTGTGTGGATTCATATGCTACATTAATTATACCGCAGAGAGGTGCTTCCCAGCAGTGTGCGGATTCATATGCTGCATTAATTATACCGCAGAGAGGTGCTTCCCAGCAGTGTGTGGATTCATATGCTGCATTAATTATAGTGCAGAGAGGTGCTTCCCAGCAGTGTGTGGATTCATATGCTGCATTAATTATACCGCAGAGAGGCGCTTCCCAGCAGTGTGTGGATTCATATGCTGCATTAATAATACTGCAGAGAGGCGCTTCCAGCAGTGTGTGGATTCATATGCTGCATTAATTATACTGCAGAGAGGCGCTTCCCAGCAGTGTGTGGATTCATATGCTGCATTAATTATACTGCAGAGAGGAGTCCCAGCAGTGTGTGGATTCATATGCTGCATTAATTATACTGCAGAGAGGTGCTTCCCAGCAGTGTGTGGATTCATATGCTGCGTTAATTATACCGCAGAGAGGCGCTTCCCAGCAGTGTGTGATTCATATGCTGCAATAATTATACTGCAGAGAGGCGCTTCCCAGCAGTGTGTGGATTCATATGCTGCATTACTTATACTGCAGAGAGGAGCTTCCCAGCAGTGTGGATTCATATGCTGCATTAATTATACCGCAGAGAGGCGCTTCCCAGCAGTGTGTGGATTCATTGCTGCATTAATTATACCGCAGAGAGGCGCTTCCCAGCAGTGTGTGGATTCATATGCTGCATTAATTATACCGCAGAGAGGCGCTTCCAGCAGTGTGTGGATTCATATACTGCATTAATTATACTGCAGAGAGGTGCTTCCAGCAGTGTGTGGATTCATATGCTGCATTAATTATACCGCAGAGAGGCGGCTTCCCAGCAGTGTGTGGATTCATATACTGCATTAATTATACTGCAGAGAGGTGCTTCCCAGCAGTGTGTGGATTCATATGCTGCATTAATTATACTGCAGAGAGACGCTTCCGGCAGTGTGTGGATTCATAGCTGCATTAATTATACTGCAGAGAGGCGCTTCCCAGCAGTGTGTGGATTCATTTGCTGCATTACTTATACTGCAGAGAGGTGCTTCCCAGCAGTGTGTGGATTCATATGCTGCATTAATTATACTGCAGAGAGGCGCTTCCCAGCAGTGTGTGGATTCATATGCTGCATTAATTATACCGCAGAGAAGCGCTTCCCAGCAGTGTGTGGATTCATATGCTACATTAATTATACCGCAGAGAGGAGCTTCCCAGTAGTGTGTGGATTCATATCCTGCATTAATTATACCGCAGAGAGGTGCTTCCCAGCAGTGTGTGGATTCATATGCTGCATTAATTATACTGCAGAGAGGAGCTTCCCAGCAGTGTGTGGATTCATATGCTGCATTAATTATACCGCAGAGAGGCGCTTCCCCGCAGTGTGTGGATTCATATGCTGCATTAATTATACTGCAGAGAGGAGCTTCCCAGCAGTGTGTGGATTCATATGCTGCATTAATTATACCGCAGAGAGGTGCTTCCCGCAGTGTGTGGATTCATATGCTGCATTAATTATACCGCAGAGAGGTGTTTCCAGCAGTGTGTGGATTCATATGCTGCATTAATTATACAGCAGAGAGGCGCTTCCCAGCAGTGTGTGGATTCATATGATACATTAATTATACCGCAGAGAGGCGCTTCCCAGCAGTGTGTGGATTCATATGCTGCATTAATTATACTGCAGAGAGTGCTTCCCAGCAGTGTGGTGGATTCATATGCTGCATTAATATACTGCAGAGAAGCGCTTCCAGCAGTGTGTGGATTCATATGATACATTAATTGACTGCAGAGAGGCGCTTCCCTGCAGTGTGTGTGGATTATATGCTGCAT
>CM019064.1:7346076-7432995 GCA_009667805.1 Leptobrachium leishanense
TATATACAATATAACATAATCAATGAGATATATAGTTACAGTTACAAGTACTTATACAGCGCCAACAGATTCCGTAGCGCTTTACAATGGGGAAGCACAAAGAGGAGACGAACATGATACAAGAGGAAAGACAACCCTGCCCGTAGGATAACTGTCCAGTTAATACAGCACTTTAAACCAAGTGCTAAAGCAGACACCGCAAGAGCTTACAATCTAAGGGACTAGGGTAACTGAAACAAATGGGAGCAGAGGGAAGGTGAAGCTGGAGACCAGAAGAAAATCTTAGGGATTGCATGAGAATTATTATTATGAGTATTTAGAGATAGATGTGGAGACAACTGGAAAGGAGAGCTGAATTTAGGAACCTGCCCTGGGTGGACGGGCGGATGGTTGGGGCAGCAGAGGGAAGAGAGATGGAGGTGAGTCTTGTGAGCGTGTGCTGTTGAAAGAAAAGGTTGGTAAAAATGTAAGATAGCTACTATTACGCGACGTGTGGGAGGGAGAAACAAACAAACAGATTTTTTCAAACAGAAATGGAGGGAGATTTAAAAGATGACTAGTCAGATCGAGATTAATAAATGCAGACAGAAAATACAATTGCAAGATTATGCCAGCCTGGAGTATAATGTGGGACGCCCTGTTGAATGGTGGATACCTTGATGCTTGTTTTTCAGGGCAGAAGAGGGAAGAGAGCTGGCTATATATCCGCACACTGCAGGCAGCACCTCTCTGAAGTTAATTAATGCAGCATGCTGATCCACATACTGCTTGGAACTTCCAGCAGTGTGTGGATTCATATGCTGCATTAATTTACTGCAGAGAGGCGCTTCCGCAGCAGTGTGTGGATTCATATGCTGCATTAATTACACTGCAGAGAGGCGCTTCCCAGCAGTGTGTGGATCATATGCTGCATTAATTGTACCGAGAGAGGCGCTTCCCAGCAGTGTGTGTATTCATATGCTGCATTAATATACCGCAGAGAGGCGCTTCCCAGCAGTGCGTGGATTCATATGCTGCATTAATTATACTGCAGAGAGGCGCTTCCCAGCAGCAGTGTGTGGATTCATATGCTGCATTAATTATACCGCAGAGAGGCGCTTCCCAGCAGTGTGTGGATTCATATGCTGCATTAATTGTACCGCAGAGAGGCGCTTCCAGCAGTGCGTGGATTCATATGCTGCATTAATTATACTGCAGAGAGGCGCTTCCCAGCAGTTTGTGGATTCATATGCGCATTAATTATACTGCAGAGAGGTGCTTCCCAGCAGTGTGTGGATTCATATGCTGGCATTAATTACAACTGCAGAGAGGCGCTTCCCAGCAGTGTGTGGATTCATATGCTGCATTAATTATACTGCAGAGAGCGCTTCCCAGCAGTGTGTGGATTCATATGCTGCATTAATTATGCAGTGTGTGGATTCATATGCTGCATTAATTATACCGCAGGAGGCGCTTCCCAGCAGTGTGTTGGATTCATATGCTGCATTAATTATACCGCAGAGAGGCGCTTCCCAGCAGTGTGTGGATTCACATGCTGCATTAATTATACCGCAGAGAGGTGCTTCCCGCAGTGTGTGAATTCATATGCTGCATTAATTATACTGCATAGAGGTGCTTCCCCAGTGTGTGGATTCATATGCTGCAATTAATTATTCCGCAGAGAGGCGCTTCCCAGCAGTGTGTGGATTCATATGCTGCATTAATTATACTGCAGAGAGGTGCTTCCCAGCAGTGTGTGGATTCATATGCTGCATTAATTATACTGCAGAGAGGCGCTTCCCAGCAGTGTGTGGATTCATATGCTGCATTAATTATACGCAGAGAGGCGCTTCCCAGCAGTGTGTGGATTCATATGCCTGCATTAATTGTACCGCAGAGAGGCGCTTCCCAGCAGTGCGTGGATTCATATGCTGCTTAATTATACTGCAGAGAGGCGCTTCCAGCAGTTTGTGGATTCATATGCTGCATTAATTATACTGCAGAGAGGTGCTTCCAGCAGTGTGTGGATTCATTCTATGCTGCATTAATACACTGCAGAGAGGCGCTTCCCAGCAGTGTGTGGATTCATATGCTGCATTAATTATACTGCAGAGGGCGCTTCCAGCAGTGTGTGGATTCATATGGCTGCATTAATTATGCAGTGTGTGGATTCATATGCTGCATTAATTATACCGCAGAGAGGCGCGCTTCCAGCAGTGTGTGGATTCATATGCTGCATTAATTATACCGCAGAGAGGCGCTTCCAGCAGTGTGTGGATTCACATGCTGCATTATTATACGCAGAGAGGTGCTTCCCAGCAGTGTGTGAATTCATATGCTGCATTAATTATACTGCATAGAGGTGCTTCCCCACAGTGTGTGGATTCATATGCTGCATTAATTATTCCGCAGAGAGGCGCTTCGCTCAGCAGTGTGTGGATTCATATGCTGGCTTAATTATACTGCAGAGAGGTGCTTCCAGCAGTGTGTGGATTCATATGCTGCATTAATTATACTGCAGAGAGGCGCTTCCCAGCAGTGTGTGGATTCACATGCTGCAGTAATTATACGCGCAGAGAGGCGCTTCCCAGCAGTGTGTGGATTCAATATGCTGCATTAATTATACTGCAGAGAGGCGCTTCCCAGCAGTGTGTGGATTCATATGCTGCATTAATTATACCGCAGAGAGGCGCTTCCCAGCAGTGTGTGATTCATATGCTGCATTAATTATACCGCAGAGGGGCGCTTCTCAGCAGTGCGTGGATTCATATGCTGCATTAATTATACCACAGAGAGGCGCTTCCCAGCAGTGTGTGGATTCATATGCTGCATTAATTATACCGGAGAGAGGCGCTTCCCAGCAGTGTGTGGATTCATATGCCGCATTAATTATACTGCAGAGAGGCGCTTCCCAGCAGCGTGTGGATTCATATGCTGCATTAATTACACTGCAGAGAGATGCTTCCCCACAGTGTTTTCGGATTCATATGCTGCATTAATTATGCCGCAGGGAGGCCCTTCCCAGCAGTGTGTGGATTCATATGCTGCATTAAATATACTGCAGAGGGTGCTTCCAGCAGTGTGTGGATTCATATGCTGGCATTTAAATATACTGCAGAGAGGCGCTTCCAGCAGTGTGTGCTGCAGAGAGGCACTTCCCAGCAGGTGTGGATTCATATGTTGCATTAATTATACTGCAGAGAGGCGTTCCGGCAGTGTGTGGATTCATATGCTGCATTACTTATACAGCAGAGAGGTGCTTCCAGCAGTGTGCGGATTCATATGCTGCAATTAATTATACTGCAGAGAGGCGTTCCCAGCAGTGTGTGGATTCATATGCTGCATTAATTATACTGCACGAGAGGCGCTTCCAGCAGTGTGTGGATTCATATGCTGCATTAATTATACCACACAGAGAGGTGCTTCCCAGCAGTGTGTGACTGCAGAGAGGCGCTTCCCAGCAGTGTGTGGATTCATATGCGCATTAATTGTACCGCAGAGAGGCGCTTCCCAGCAGTGTGTGGATTCATTTGCTGCAATTAATTACACTGCAGAGAGGCGCTTCCCAAGCAGTGTGTGGATTCATATGCTGCATTAATTGTACGCGCAGAGAGGCGCTTCCCAGCAGTGGTGTGTATTCAATATGCTGCGTTAATTATACTGCAGAGAGGCGCTTCCCAGCAGTGTGTGGATTCATATGCTGCATTAATTATACCGCAGAGAGGCGCTTCCCAGCAGTGTGTGGATTCATATGCTGCATTAATTGTACCGCAGAGAGGCGCTTCCCAGCAGTGCGTGGATTCATATGCTGCATTAATTATACTGCAGAGAGGCGCTTCCAGCAGTTGTGGATTCATATGCTGCATTAATTATACTGCAGAGAGGTGCTTCCCAGCAGTGTGTGGATTCATATGCTGCATTAATTACACTGCAGAGAGGCGCTTCCCAGCAGTGTGTGGATTCATATGCTGCATTAATTATACTGCAGAGAGGCGCTTCCCAGCAGTGTGTGGATTCATATGCTGCATTAATTATGCAGTGTGTGGATTCATATGCTGCATTAATTATACCGCAGAGAGGCGCTTCCCAGCAGTGTGTGGATTCATATGCTGCATTAATTATACCGCAGAGAGGCGCTTCCCAGCAGTGTGTGGATTCACATGCTGCATTAATTATACCGCAGAGAGGTGCTTCCCAGCAGTGTGTGAATTTATATGCTGCATTAATTATACTGCATAGAGGTGCTTCCCCACAGTGTGTGGATTCATATGCTGCATTAATTATTCCGCAGAGAGGCGCTTCCCAGCAGTGTGTGGATTCATATGCTGCATTAATTATACTGCAGAGAGGTGCTTCCCAGCACTGTGTGGATTCATATGCTGCATTAATTATACTGCAGAGAGGCGCTTCCCAGCAGTGTGTGGATTCACATGCTGCAGTAATTATACCGCAGAGAGGCGCTTCCCAGCAGTGTGTGGATTCATATGCTGCATTAATTATATGCAGAGAGGCGCTTCCAGCCAGCTGTGTGGATTCATATGCTGCATTAATTATACCGCAGAGAGGCGCTTCCCAGCAGTGTGTGGATTCATATGCTGCATTAATTATACCGCAGAGGGGCGCTCTCTAGCAGTGCGTGGATTCATATGCTGCATTAATTATACCACAGAGAGGCGCTTCCCAGCAGTGTGTGGATTCATATGCTGCATTAATTATACGGAGAGAGGCGCTTCCAGCAGTGTGTGGATTCATATGCCGCATTAATTATACTGCAGAGAGGCGCTTCCCAGCAGCGTGTGGATTCATATGCTGCATTAATTACACTGCAGAGAGATGCTTCCCCACAGTGTTTTCGGATTCATATGCTGCATTAATTATGCCGCAGGGAGGCCCTTCCCAGCAGTGTGTGGATTCATATGCTGCATTAAATATACTGCAGAGAGGTGCTTCCCAGCAGTGTGTGGATTCATATGCTGCATTAAATATACTGCAGAGAGGCGCTTCCCAGCAGTGTGTGACTGCAGAGAGGCACTTCCCAGCAGTGTGTGGATTCATATGTTGCATTAATTATACTGCAGAGAGGCGCTTCCCGGCAGTGTGTGGATTCATATGCTGCATTACTTATACAGCAGAGAGGTGCTTCCCAGCAGTGTGCGGATTCATATGCTGCATTAATTATACTGCAGAGAGGCGCTTCCCAGCAGTGTGTGGATTCATATGCTGCATTAATTATACTGCAGAGAGGCGCTTCCCAGCAGTTGTGGATTCATATGCTGCATTAATTTACCACACACGAGAGGTGCTTCCAGCAGTGTGTGACTGCAGAGAGGCGCTTCCAGCAGTGTGTGGATTCATATGCTGAATTATTATACTGCAGAGAGGTGCTTCCGCGGCAGTGTGTGGATTCATATGCTGCATAATTATACCGCAGAGAGGCACTTCCCAGCAGTGTGCGGATTCATATGCCTGCATTAATTATACTGCAGAGAAGTGCTTCCAACAGTGTGTGGATTCATATGCTGCCTTAATTATACTGCAGAGAGGCGCTTCCCGCAGTGTGTGGATTCATATGCTGCATTAATTATACTGTAGAGAGGCAACTTTCCCAGCAGTGTGTGGATTCATATCTGTATTAATTATACTGCAGAGAGGTGCTTCCCAACAGTGTGTGGATTCATATGCTGCATTAATTATACCGCAGAGAGGCGCTTCCCAGCAGTGTGTGGATTCATATGCTGCATTAATTTACCGCGCAAAGACAGAGGCGCTTCCCAGCAGTGTGCGGATTCATATACTGCATTAATTATACCGCAGAGAGGTGCTTCCCAACAGTGTGTGGATTCATTATGCTGCATTAATTATCTGCAGAGAGGTGCTTCCGCAGCAGTGTGTGAATTCATATGCTGGCATTAATTATACTCGCAGAGAGGCGCTTCCCAGCAGTGTGTGGATTCATATGCTGCATTAATTACATACTGCAGAGAGGCGCTTCAGCAGTGTGGGATTCATATACTGCATTAATTATACCGCAGAGAGGTGCTTCCAACAGTGTGTGGATTCATATTGCTGCATTAATTATACTGCAGAGAGGTGCTTCCAGCAGTGTGTGAATTCAATATGCTGCATTAATTATACTGCAGAGAGGCGCTTCCACAGCAGTGTGGTGGATCATATGCTGCATTATTATACTGCAGAGAGGTGCTTCCAGCAGTGTGTGGATTCATATGCTGTTTATTATACTGCAGAGAGGTGCTTCCCCAGTGTGTGGATTCATATGCTGCATTAATTATACCGCAGAGAGGCGCTTCCGGCAGTGTGTGATTCATATGCTGCATTAATTATACTGGCAGAGAGATGCTTCCCGAGTGTGTGGATTCATATGCTGCATTATTATACTGCAGAGAGTGCTTCCAGCAGTGTGTGGATTCATATGCTGCATTAATTATACCGCAGAGATGCGCTTCCCAGCAGTGGTGTGGATTCATATGCTGCATTAATTATACTGCCAGAGAGATGCTTCCGGCAGTGTGTGGATTCATATGCTGCATTATTATACTGCAGGGAGATGCTTCCAGCAGTGTGTGGATTCATATGCTGGCATTAATTATACCGCAGAGAGGTGCTTCCCAGCAGTGTGTGGATTCATATGCTGTATTAATTATACTGCAGAGAGGTGCTTCCCAGCAGTGTGTGGATTCATATGCTGCATTAATTATACCGCAGAGAGGCGCTTCCCGGCAGTGTGTGGATTCATATGCTGCATTAATTATACTGCAGAGAGATGCTTCCCGGCAGTGTGTGGATTCATATGCTGCATTAATTATACTGCAGAGAGATGCTTCCCAGCAGTGTGTGGATTCATATGCTGCATTAATTATACCGCAGAGATGCGCTTCCCAGCAGTGTGTGGATTCATATGCTGCATTAATTATACTGCAGAGAGATGCTTCCCGGCAGTGTGTGGATTCATATGCTGCATTAATTATACTGCAGAGAGATGCTTCCCAGCAGTTTGTGGATTCATATGCTGCATTAATTATATAGCAGAGAGGTGCTTCTTCCCAGCAGTGTGTGGATTCATATGCTGCATTAATTATACTGCAGAGAGACGCTTCCCAGCAGTGTGTGGATTCATATGCTGCATTAATTATACCGCAGAGAGACGCTTCCCAGCAGTGTGTGGATTCATATGCTGCATTAATTATATAGCAGAGAGGTGCTTCTTCCCAGCAGTGTGTGGATTCATATGCTGCATTATTTATACCGCAGAGAGGCGCTTCCCAGCAGTGTGTGGATTCATATGCTGCATTAATTATACTGCAGAGAGATGCTTCCCGGCAGTGTGTGGATTCATATGCTGCATTAATTATACTGCAGAGAGATGCTTCCCGGCAGTGTGTGGATTCATATGCTGCATTAGTTATACCGCAGAGATGCGCTTCCCAGCAGTGTGTGGATTCATATGTGCATTAAATATACCGCAGAGAGACGCTTCCCAGCAGTGTGTGGATTCATATGCTGCATTAATTATACTGCAGAGAGATGCTTCCCAGCAGTGTGTGGATTCATATGCTGCATTAGTTATACTGCAGAGAGATGCTTCCCAGCAGTGTGTGGATTCATATGCTGCATTAATTATACTGCAGAGAGGTGCTTCTTCCCAGCAGTGTGTGGATTTCATATGCTGCATTAATTATACCACAGAGAGACGCTTCCCAGCAGTGTGTGGATTCAATGCTGCATTAATTATACCGCAGAGAGGCGCTTCCCAGCAGTGTGTGGATTCATATGCTGCATTAATTATACCGCAGAGAGGTGCTTCCCAGCAGTGTGTGGATTCATATGCTGCATTAGTTATACCGCAGAGATGCGCTTCCCAGCAGTGTGTGGATTCCTATGCTGCATTAATTATACCACAGAGAGACGCTTCCCAGCAGTGTGTGGATTCATATGCTGCATTAATTATACTGCAGAGAGGCGCTTCCCAGCAGTGTGTGGATTCATATGCTGCTTAATTTATACTGCAGAGAAGCGCTTCCTCTTCAGTGGTGGATTCATATGCTGCATTATTATACCGCAGAGAGGGGCTTCCAGCAGTGTGTGTGATTCATATGCTGCATTAATTATACTGCAGAGAGGCGTATCCCAGCAGTGTGGGATTCATATGCTTGCATTAATTATACTGCAGAGAGTGCGCTTCCCAGCAGTGTGTGGATTCATATGCTGCATTAAATATACTGCAGAGAGGCGCATCCAGCAGTGTGTGGATTCATATGCTGCATTAATTATACTGCAGAGAGGCGCTTCCCAGCAGAGTGAGGATTCATATGCTGCATTATTATACTGCAGAGAGCGCATCCAGCAGTGTGTGTATTCATATGCTGCATTAATTATACTGCAGAGAGGCGCTTCCCAGCAGTGTGCGGATTCCTATGCTGCATTAATTATACCGCAGAGAGGCGCTTCCAGCAGTGTGTGGATTCATATGCTGCATTAATTATACTGCAGAGAGGCGCTTCCCAGCAGTGTGTGGATTCATATGCTGCATTAATTATACTGCAGAGAGGCGCTTCCCAGCAGTGTGTGGATTCATATGCTGCATTAATTATACTGCAGAGAGGCGCATCCCAGCAGTGTGTGGATTCATATGCTGCATTAATTATACTGCAGAGAGGCTCTTCCCAGCAGTGTGTGGATTCATATGCCTGCATTATTATACCGCAGAGAGGCGCATCCCAGCAGTGTGTGGATTCATATGCTGCATTAATTATTCCGCAGAGAGGTGCTTACCAGCAGCAGAGTGAGGATTCATATGCTGCATTAATTATACCGCAGAGAGGCGCTTCCAGCAGTGTGTGGATTCATATGCTGACATTAATTATACTGCAGAGAGGCGCTTCCAGCAGAGTGAGGATTCATATGCTGCATTAATTATACCGCAGAGAGGCGCTTCCCAGCAGTGTGTGGATTCATATGCTGCATTAATTATACCGCAGAGAGGCGCTTCCCAGCAGTGTGTGGATTCATATGCTGCATTAATTATACTGCAGAGAGGCGCTTCCAGCAGTGTGTGGATTCATATGCTGCATTAATTATACCGCAGAGAGGCGCATCCCAGCAGTGTGTGGATTCATATGCTGCATTAATTATTCCGCAGAGAGGTGCTTCCCAGCAGAGTGAGGATTCATATGCTGCATTAATTATACTGCAGAGAGGCGCTTCCCAGCAGTGTGTGGATTCATATGTTGTCATACCTGTCCTTAAACTTCAGCCAAGGGCTGGAGAAAGGCACGAGAGACTGCTGGTAAGAGAACGGGGGTCCGGAAAGGAAGCAGCATAAATAGATGTGACCCAGTGGAGGTATGGAGATCTGTTACACATAGTATCCTCAGACAGCATCATACAGACCTGAGATAATTAATATGAGGTCATCACCACGTGGATGATCTTTCTACAAGTGACTACATAAAGGCTCAAAGTTCTAAAAGAAAAGACTTTTGCTTGAAAAGTACCTAAAATAGTCAATAATAGCTTCAAACAGCATTGCCTTAAATTCAGACAACTTGAATAAACTTTGACACATTGTATGATTGAAAAAATAAAAAAGATAACTCTAACCCCGAATCTAAGGCTAAGATCAGACGAAAGCAGTTTAAGGCTGGGGTCAGACCAGCGCACTTTTAACGTGCGTTCTGGCGCACATAATTACGGCCGCACTAGCAGCAAATGACGGGCAATGACAGCCAATATACGAAGTCCGGCCGCACAATGCAAGTGGAAAATGAACGCATTTTTTCGAGAACGCAGAACCCCTAGTACGGACGTACAGAGTGCGCTGCGTCCACTAGCGGCGTGTGTGTGTGATTTGGAGACGTCAGACCCTG
Organism: Leptobrachium leishanense; assembly: GCA_009667805.1. Taxonomy (NCBI): domain Eukaryota; kingdom Metazoa; phylum Chordata; class Amphibia; order Anura; family Megophryidae; genus Leptobrachium; species Leptobrachium leishanense. The sequence continues at coordinate 7,355,940 of CM019064.1, forward strand.
CTCGTGTCCGGCCAACATAACGTCCAGACGCAAAAAGTTTCCTGGTTTGGATTCGTAAAACATATGCACGAAAATGCGCATCGTATGACCGTTTTTTCGTATATTCCGTGAAAAAATACATCAATGCGTTCGGACGCACTTTTTTACGTTCGCGGGGAAAAATGCTTTCGTCTGACCTTAGCCTTAGCCGCACGAAATCACGGCCGTGCTAGCAGCCAATGACGTCCAATGCCGGGGAACATACGACGAACGGCCGCACGAAAGTTCATCCGCGCAACGCAAGTGGAAAATGAACGCATTTTTTCGAGAATGTCAAACCGCTAGTACTGACGTACAGAGTGCGCTGCGTCCGCATAGCGGCGTGTGTGCGTGAATAGGAGATGTCAGACGCTGCTAATGTCCGGCCAACATAACGTCCAGACGCAAAAAGTGTTTTATTGACGATCCGTACAAAATCACGGACGAAAAGGCGCATCGTATGACCGCTATTGCGTATTCCGGGAAAAAATACGTCCATTCGTTCGAACGCACTTTTTCACGGACAACGCGAAAAATGCGTTAGTCTGACCCTAGCCTAATCCTAACCCCGAATCTAACCCTAATTAGGATGACCATATCAGCCATGTTTAAAGGGACATATATTTCTATTTCATGCAGAGGGGAACACAAGGAAAAGTGCTGCCCTGTAACATGTATAATTCACATGTTGCAGGAAGGAAATCAAGGCAGGTCACCTGGGATTCCTTTTTGATTTCTTACCTGCAGCATATGGATTATACATGCTGCGGGGTGGCACTTTTCATGCACTGCCCATCAGCATGAATACATTATTATATGTCCAGGAAACCATGGAGGATCTGGCGACCCTACTCCTAACCCTAATGTAAATCAAACTCTAACCCGAATTCTAACTCTAACTCTGGATCTAACCCTTAAATCTAACACTGAACCCTAACCCTACCCTTATCCCTAATGTAATGCTCTAGGGTAAGGCTAGGGTCAGACGAGCGCATTATTAACGTGCGTTTAGCCGCACTTAATCACGGCCGTGCTAGCAGCAAATGACGTGCAATGCCGGGCCGCATATGAAGAACGGCCGCACAAAAGTGCGGCTGCGCAACGCAATTGACAAACGAACGCATTTTTTTGAGAACATCAAACCGCTAGTACGGACGTACAGAGTGCGCTGCGTCCGCTAGCGGCGTGTGTGTGTGATTAGGAGACGTCAGACGCTGCTAATGTCCGGCCAACATAACGTCCAGACGTAAAAAGGGTTTTATTGATAATCCGTACAAAATCACGGAGGAGAATACGCATCGTATGACCGCTATCGCGTATTCCGTGAAAAAACACACTTTTCACGGACGACACGAAAAATGTGTTGGTCTGACCCTAGCTAGCCTTAGAGTTTGAGTTACATTAGGGATAGGGTTAGACACTGGCGTCACATGGTGGGGGCGGGGGGTGCGACACCGTCACTCTAAGGGCGGATATCTCACCCTGCAACACAGTGTTCGGCTCCCTGCGAGCGTCCAAAGCTATGGAGCTTCGGCGCTCGCCTGGGGGAACCACGTCACCAGCAGAGTTCTCGCGAGATCGCAGTTGGTCACGTGGCTCCCCCAGGCGAGCGCCCAAGCTCCATGCCGCCGGACGCTCAGAGGGAGCTGGGGAGGGGAGCTGGGGCCTGGGGGCAGTATCCATGAGAGCTGCTGGGGGCAATATCCATGAGAGCTGCTGGGGGCAGTATCCATGAGAGCTGCTGGGGGCAGTATCCATGAGAGCTGCTGGGGGCAGTATCCATGAGAGCTGCTGGGGGCAGTATCCATGAGAGCTGCTGGGGGCAATATCCATGAGAGCTGCTGGGGGCAGTATCCATGAGAGCTGCTGGGGGCAATATCCATGAGAGCTGCTGGGGGCAGTATCCATGAGAGCTGCTGGGGCAATATCCATGAGAGCTGCTGGGGGCAATATCCATGAGAGCTGCTGGGGCAATATCCATGAGAGCTGCTGGGGGCAATATCCATGAGAGCTGCTGGGGCATATCCATGAGAGCTGCTGGGGGCAATATCCATGAGAGCTGCTGGGGGCAATATCCATGAGAGCTGCTGGGGCAATATCCATGAGAGCTGCTGGGGGCAGTATCCATGAGAGCTGCTGGGGGCAGTATCCATGAGAGCTGCTGGGGGCAGTATCCATGAGAGCTGCTGGGGGCAATATCCATGAGAGCTGAGAGCTGCTGGGGGCAATATCCATGAGAGCTGCTGGGGGCAGTATCCATGAGAGCTGCTGGGGCAATATCCATGAGAGCTGCTGGGGGCAATATCCATGAGAGCTGCTGGGGCATGCCACATAACGTGTTTCCCTGGGGCAGGATTTATGGCTGCACAGCAGTCGACACTCCCCCAGAGCTGCATCAAGCAGCAGGACATGTTTTCCTGGGGAGGGATTTATGGCTGCACAGCAGGAGACACTCCCCCAGAGCTGCTCCTGAACTTCAAACCTCTACAGACACAGAGCATGGTGGATAGAAGTGTGTGTGTTAGTGTGTGTGTGTGTTAGTGTGTGTTAGAGTTAATATTAGAAGCCTTCATGCTATCTGACCCTCCCCCTCCGAGCTGTCAATCACACAGTTTAGCTGTTTATTCCCTCCCATGTAATAGAGGAAGCAGAAAACATGGCCGCCTCCATCAGAAGAGCAGGACGATTAGGAGCTACAAAAACTCCCAAAACTCCACCGGAAGCTGCAAAATAAAAAGCTTTACTGGATTAATTAAACCACAATAAAACGCATATCAATAATCTGTGTCGCGGGGGGGGGGGTGCTTTATAGAGGATTTACATAGAAGATGCAACCTGCACAATACACAGAGGATGGTGCGGAGGACGCTTCCCGCGTCAGATACTTTGCAGGATGTGTCGTTCCACCCTGTGCTATTTTCTCATCCGTTACGGGTTGTGTATCCGCGCTCAGTGTGGAGATATTCAACAAGTAAACCTCAGGGCGACGTCTCGCTACGCCCTCTGAAAACGCTGAGAGCCGTGTGGGAGGCGTCGCGCCTTCGCACCCGTCAAACATCACATTTTTATTACAAACCCCAAATCTGCAAAATGCGCCAAACCCTGAGAACGCACTTTGTGTCTCCACAAGAGAGAAAATGTTACATTGTACAAAGGCTCAGGATGGGATTTAAATCCGCCGAGGGGGAAACGCCGTCCTGACGGCTCTAAGCGCTGCAGATGTTTGCAATAAAAGCTTGGGGTCGGTTTCCTCCAGGAATCGAGAATAAATTTTTACTGGTTTTAGGTTATAATTATTGCCGAGGCCTCCCGCCATAAATTGATCTGCTTTCTATCAGGAGGAAAGGATGGCGAGCGCGCGCGGGAGGGGGGGGGGGCTTTATTACTGCAACACATTTAAACAGCAATTAAAGGGATCTCTGCCGGGATCGAGCGCTAACCGGTGTGTGTACAGGCACGTTACATCACTCATATCCCCCACCTGCTCCGACAGTATGCTTTATAGCGGCACATAGTGTAACCGCCGGCCGTCAATACACCGAGGCGGAAACACAGGAGGAGTCACTGAGCACCGTCTGACACCGAAAGGAGAACAGCGGGGGATCAAGTGAGCAGATACTACAGGGGGATCAAGTGAGTAGATACTACAGGGGGATCAAGTGAGCAGATACTACAGGGGGATCAAGTGAGCAGATACTACAGGGGGATCAAGTGAGTAGATACTACAGGGGGATCAAGTGAGCAGATACTACAGGGGGATCGAGTAGATACTACAGGGGGATCAAGTGAGCAGATACTACAGGGGAATCAAGTGCGCAGATACTACAGAGGAATCAAGTGCGCAGATACTACAGGGGGATCAAGTGAGCAGATACTACAGGGGGATCAAGTGCGCAGATACTACAGGGGAATCAAGTGCGCAGATACTACAGGGGGATCAAGTGCGCAGATACTACAGGGGGATTATATGCGGTGATATTACTACTATTATTAAATGGACCGGTGAGGGGTTGAGCAGTGATCCAGGGGGAGGGGTTTATCTCGTCTCTCGGGTGGGGGAGGGGCTTATCTCGTCTCTCGGGTGGGGGAGGGGCTTATCTCGTCTCTCGGGTGGGGGAGGGGTTCCGGATCTCCGAGGCTACAGTTTTTTTTATATTTTTCTGGATTTTCACGATTTATTCAGAGATAGTAAGTGTCTTGTAGTTACTGTGTGTTTTGTTTCCAGCGTGAAAACCTCTTATGATTCGGCTGCAATCTGCCTTTTTTACTTCCTTCATTTAACCCCTGCCGGGTCGTTCTTACACACGGAGCTCATTCTGACACGCCGCTTCCTCTCAGGTGACTTTACAAATATTAACGCGTCTCCCCAGGATAAAGATGTGACTCAACGTGTGAGGGTCTCATGGATTTACCCACCTGTTACCAGCGGTGACCCCAAAGCCAGCAAATACTGCCCAAGCTTCACTCGACTTGTCCACAAACATCAGCTGACACTTTCTTCTGGCCTTTTTCCTGTCGGATTCCTGACATAAACCTGTGTCTTGTTCCAGACGGTGTCACGATGATCTTAATTTTAATAAAGACCGGAGGCAAAATCCCTCTACCTTAATATTATTACTCATTTGTCTGCTGGGGGTAGTGAGCGCCGCATTACTAGAGCCCCACCGAAACACCACAAAGCTCAGGCTTTATACACTGAAACACTGCAAACCTCGGGCTTTATACACCGAAACACCGCAAACCTCAGGCTTTATACACCGAAACACCGCAAACCTCAGACTTTATACACTGAAACACCGCAAACCTCAGGCTTTATACACCGAAACACCACAAAGCTCAGGCTTTATACATTGAAACACCACAAAGCTCAGGCTTTATACATTGAAACACCGCAAACCTCAGGCTTTATACACCGAAAAACCGCAAACCTCAGGCTTTATACACTGAAACACCGCAAACCTCAGGCTTTATACATTGAAACACTGCAAACCTCAGGCTTTATACACCGAAAAACCGCAAACCTCAGGCTTTATACACCGAAACACCGCAAACCTCAGGCTTTATACATTGAAACACCGCAAACTTCAGGCTTTATACACCGAAACACTGCAAACCTTGGGCTTTATACACTGAAACACTGCAAACCTTATACACTGAAACACTGCAAACCTCAGGCTTTATACACTGAAACACCGCAAACCTCAGGCTTTATACACTGAAAAACCGCAAACCTCAGGCTTTATACACTGAAACACCGCAAACCTCAGGCTTTATACACTGAAACACCGCAAACCTCAGGCTTTATACACTGAAACACCGCAAACCTCAGGCTTTATACACTGAAACACCGCAAACCTCAGGCTTATACACTGCAAAACTCGGGCTTTATACACCGAAACACCGCAAACCTTATACACCGAAACACCGCAAACCTCAGACTTTATACACTGAAACACTGCAAACCTCGGGCTTTATACACTGAAACACCGCAAACCTCAGACTTTATACACCGAAACACCGCAAACCTCTGGCTTTATATACTGAAACACCACAAACCTCAGGCTTTATACACTGAAACACCGCAAAGCTCAGGCTTTATACACTGAAACACCGCAAACCTCAGGCTTTATACACTGAAACACTGCAAACCTCAGACTTTATACACTGAAACACTGCAAACCTCAGACTTTATACACTGAAACACCGCAAAGCTCAGGCTTTATACACTGAAACACTGCAAACCTCAGGCTTTATACACTGAAACACCGCAAACCTTATACACTGAAACACTGCAAACCTTATACACTGAAACACTGCAAACCTTATACACTGAAACACTGCAAACCTCAGGCTTTATACACTGAAACACCGCAAAGCTCAGGCTTTATACACTGAAACACTGCAAACCTCAGGCTTTATACACTGAAACACTGCAAACCTCAGACTTTATACACCGAAACCTCAGACTTTATACACTAAAACACCGCAAACCTCAGGCTTTATACACTAAAACACCGCAAAGCTCAGGCTTTATACAATGAAACACCGCAAACCTCAGGCTTTATACACCGAAACACCGCAAACCTCAGGCTTTATACACTGAAACACCGCAAACCTCAGGCTTTATACACTGAAACACTGCAAACCTTGGGCTTTATACACTGAAACACTGCAAACCTTATACACTGAAACACTGCAAACCTCAGGCTTTATACACTGAAACACCGCAAACCTCAGGCTTTATACACTGAAACACCGCAAACCTCAGGCTTTATACACTGCAAAACTCGGGCTTTATACACCGAAACACCGCAAACCTTATACACCGAAACACCGCAAACCTCAGACTTTATACACTGAAACACTGCAAACCTCGGGCTTTATACACTGAAACACCGCAAACCTCTGGCTTTATACACTGAAACACCACAAACCTCAGGCTTTATACACTGAAACACTGCAAACCTTATACACTGAAACACTGCAAACCTCAGGCTTTATACACTGAAACACCGCAAAGCTCAGGCTTTATACACTGAAACACTGCAAACCTCAGACTTTATACACTAAAACACCGCAAACCTCAGGCTTTATACACTGAAACACTGCAAACCTCAGGCTTTATACACTGAAACACCGCAAACCTTATACACTGAAACACTGCAAACCTTATACACTGAAACACTGCAAACCTCTATACACTGAAACACTGCAAACCTCAGGCTTTATACACTGAAACACCGCAAAGCTCAGGCTTTATACACTGAAACACTGCAAACCTCAGGCTTTATACACTGAAACACTGCAAACCTCAGACTTTATACACCGAAACCTCAGACTTTATACACCGAAACCTCAGACTTTATACACTAAAACACCGCAAACCTCAGGCTTTATACACTAAAACACCGCAAAGCTCAGGCTTTATACAATGAAACACCGCAAACCTCAGACTTTATACACTGAAACACCGCAAACCTCAGGCTTTATACACTGAAACACCGCAAACCTCAGGCTTTATACACTGAAACACTGCAAACCTTGGGCTTTATACACTGAAACACTGCAAACCTTATACACTGAAACACTGCAAACCTCAGGCTTTATACACTGCAAAACTCGGGCTTTATACACCGAAACACCGCAAACCTTATACACCGAAACACCGCAAACCTCAGACTTTATACACTGAAACACTGCAAACCTCGGGCTTTATACACTGAAACACCGCAAACCTCAGACTTTATACACTGAAACACTGCAAACCTTATACACTGAAACACTTCAAACCTCAGGCTTTATACACTGAAACACCGCAAAGCTCAGGCTTTATACACTGAAACACTGCAAACCTCAGACTTTATACACTAAAACACCGCAAACCTCAGGCTTTATACACTGAAACACTGCAAACCTCAGGCTTTATACACTGAAACACCGCAAAGCTCAGGCTTTATACACTGAAACACTGCAAACCTCAGGCTTTATACACTAAAACACCGCAAACCTCAGGCTTTATACACTGAAACACCGCAAACCTCAGGCTTTATACACTGAAACACTGCAAACCTCAGGCTTTATACACTGAAACACTGCAAACCTCAGACTTTATACACCGAAACACCGCAAACCTTATGCACTGAAACACTGCAAACCTCAGGCTTTATACACTGAAACACTGCAAACCTCAGGCTTTATACACTGAAACACTGCAAACCTTATACACTGAAACACTGCAAACCTCAGGCTTTATACACTGAAACACTGCAAAGCTCAGGCTTTATACACTGAAACACTGCAAACCTCAGACTTTATACACCGAAACACCGCAAACCTTATGCACTGAAACACTGCAAACCTCAGGCTTTATACACTGAAACACCGCAAACCTCAGGCTTTATACACTGAAACACCGCAAACCTCAGGCTTTATACACCGAAACACCGCAAACCTTATGCACTGAAACACCGCAAACCTCAGGCTTTATACACTGAAACACCGCAAACCTCAGGCTTTATACACTGAAACACCGCAAACCTCAGGCTTTATACACTGAAACACCGCAAACTAGAGAGAGTTCAGAGAAGGGCTACTAAAATGGTGTACGGCTTGAAGGAGAAAAGTTACCAGGAAAGGGTTAATGATCTTAACATGTACAGCTTGGAAAAAAGACGAGACAGAGGAGATATGATAGAAACATTTAAATACGTAAAGGGAATCCACAAGGTAGAGGAAGGGAGTATATTTAAAAGGAAACAAAGTAGCAAAACAAGTGGACATAGTCTTAGATTAGAGGGGCAAAGGTTTAAAAGTAACATCAGGAAGCATTATTTTACTGAGAGGGTGGTGGATACATGGAACAGTCTTCCAGTTGAAGTGGTAGAGGCCAAAACAGTAATTGAATTTAAGCAAGCATGGGATAGACATAAGGCTATCCTAAACAAAAGATAAATCCATGTAAAGTATCCATGTAATTGGGCGACTAGATGTGCCGAAAGGTTCTTATCTGCCGACATTTTTCTATGTTTCTAAACCTCTGGCTTTATACACCGAAACAATGATCTTAATTTTAATAAAGACCGGAGGCAAAATCCCTCTTCCTTAATATTATTACTCATTCGTCTGCTGGAGGTAGTGAGCGCCGCATTACTAGAGCCCCACCGAAACACCGCAAAGCTCAGGCTTTATACACCGAAACACCGCAAACCTCAGGCTTTATACACCGAAACACCGCAAAGCTCAGGCTTTATACACTGAAACACCGCAAACCTCAGGCTTTATACACTGAAACACCGCAAACCTCAGACTTTATACACTGAAACACCGCAAACCTCAGGCTTTATACACTGCGCACAAACTCAGGCTTTATACACTGAAACACCGCAAACCTCAGACTTATATACACCGAAACACCGCAAACCTTATACACTGAAACACTACAAACCTCGGCTTTATACACTGAAATACTGCAAACCTTGGCTTATACACTGCAAACCTTATAACTGAAACACTGCAAACCTCAGGCTTTATAACTGAAACACTGCAAACCGTATACACTGAAACACTGCAAACCTCAGGCTTTATACACTGAAACACTGTAAACTTTATACACTGAAACACTGCAAACCTCAGGCTTTATACACTGAAACACTGCAAACCTTATACACTGAAACACTGCAAACCTCAGGCTTTATACACTGAAACACTGCAAACCTCAGACTTTATACACCGAAACCTCAGACTTTATATACTGAAACACTGCAAACCTCAGACTTTATATACTGAAACACTGCAAACCTCAGGCTTTATATACGGAAACACTGCAAACCTCAGGCTTTATACACCGAAACACTGCAAACCTCAGGCTTTATACACTGAAACACCGCAACCCTCAGGCTTTATATACTGAAACACTGCAAACCTCAGGCTTTATATACGGAAACACTGCAAACCTCAGGCTTTATACACGGAAACACCGTAAAGCTCAGGCTTTATACACCGAAACACCGCAAACCTCAGGCTTTATACACTGAAACACCGCAAACCTCAGGCTTTATACACCGAAACACCGCAAACCTCAGGCTTTATACACTGAAACACCGCAAACCTCAGACTTTATACACTGAAACACCGCAAACCTCAGGCTTTATACACTGAAACACCGCAAACCTCAGACTTTATACACTGAAACACCGCAAACCTCAGGCTTTATACACTGCAAAACTCGGGCTTTATACACTGAAACACCGCAAACCTCAGACTTTATACACCGAAACACCGCAAACCTTATACACTGAAACACTACAAACCTCGGGCTTTATACACTGAAATACTGCAAACCTTGGGCTTTATACACTGCAAACCTTATACACTGAAACACTGCAAACCTCAGGCTTTATACACTGAAACACTGCAAACCTCAGACTTTATACACCGAAACCTCAGACTTTATACACCGAAACCTCAGACTTTATATACTGAAACACTGCAAACCTCAGGCTTTATATACTGAAACACTGCAAACCTCAGACTTTATATACTGAAACACTGCAAACCTCAGGCTTTATACACCGAAACACTGCAAACCTCAGGCTTTATACACTGAAACACCGCAACCCTCAGGCTTTATATACTGAAACACTGCAAACCTCAGGCTTTATATACGGAAACACTGCAAACCTCAGGCTTTATACACGGAAACACTGCAAACCTCAGGCTTTATACACGGAAACACTGCAAACCTCAGGCTTTATATACGGAAACACTGCAAACCTCAGGCTTTATACACGGAAACACTGCAAACCTCAGGCTTTATATACGGAAACACTGCAAACCTCAGGCTTTATATACGGAAACACTGCAAACCTCAGGCTTTATACACTGAAACACCGCAAACCTCAGGCTTTATACACTGAAACACTGCAAACCTCAGGCTTTATATACGGAAACACTGCAAACCTCAGGCTTTATACACTGAAACACCGCAAACCTCAGGCTTTATACACTGAAACACTGCAAACCTCAGGCTTTATACACCGAAACAGGCAGAGATTCCGGAGCTTTGTGTCTTTATAGAGAATCGTCTAATAGATACATCGGGCGATAGAAATGCTTGTGTATCGGCTGGCGGGATGCAGGGAATTCTGGGAATTCTCTCCTCTCTGGTAATTCGCTCGATGGAATAAATGAAGGCGTGTGTGGAGGCCCGGGGAGATAATGGTATGAAATCCCACGGTTACATGTGCGGCCTCTACAGGGTCTGCACCGCGTGTCTCTGGATTCTGAGTTTATTCGTCACGTTATTAGTTTATTTCCCTGTAATTTATTGGATGCGCTGCGGAAACTGGTGGTGCTATAGAAATTATAATAGCGGGAATAATCACCTTTTATACCATGTTGAGAGAAAAAGCAGTTTGGTCTGTAGCATATAGCATGTGGCGTGTAGCATGTGGTGTGAAGCATGTAGCATATAGCATGTGGTATGTGGCGTGTAGCATGTAGCATATAGCATGTGGTGTGTACCCAGTACCGGCTGGGTGGAGTAGAGGTAATGTCACCGCTCTGCATGGAGAGAGCCTGTAGAGACATGGGTTCGATCCCGGCAAGAGCACCTCTCCAGTAAGTGTCCTTGGCAAGACACCTAGCGGTACACACTCGCCACCCAGGACATACGGAAAACAAGAGAAATCTCAATGTATCCTTCCTGTAAAACCAGAGAAATCTCAATGTATCCTTCCTGTAAAACCAGAGAAATCTCAATGTATCCTTCCTGGGAAAATCCTTTCTCAAAAAAAAAAAGTAGCATATAACATGTAGTGTGTAGCATGTGGTCTGTGGCATGTAGTGTGTGGCGTGTAGCAGTACCAAACACTGCAACAATGATGAGTGATACAATATATCTCAGGCTCGGGGGTGTGGCTTGGGAGGCTGAGCACCATGGGCGTTATATTCCAGCATATTAAATGCAGGTTCCTCCTATCCATTAACCCTTAACGCTACTCACTCCCCAAACCTAACCCTGATCTATACAAATGGTGTCTTTCTGTAAGGAGCCGCGGGGCCTTCACGTCGCAGTGTGACCTCATCACGTCACAGTGTGACCTCATCAAGTCATTATCTGACGCAGCATATTATATATTATAAACATTATGTGACCGGAGCGTCGTTACCGCAATCACCTCGAGAAATAACTTTATGTACAGACATAGACACGGCATGTGTGTCCCCTGCCTGGAAACACGTGTTACATTGTGACGCCTCCAGCACATCTGTATATACAAACAAACAATATGAAAGCGATAATAACCAGGCGGCCATTAATTCACGCACACCGTGCTATATACAGTATGTGCTATATGACTCGGTATACATAACCTAAATAATACATAGATACATGAGTTTTATAGGTGTGTGTGTGTCTGTGTGTGTGTGTGTCTGTGTGTGTGTGTCTGTGTGTATGTGTGTATGTGTGTGTGTGTCTGTGTGTGTGTGTTGGTGTGTGTTGTGTGTGTGTTCTGTGTGTGTGTCTGTGTGTGTGTGTGTATGTCTGTGTGTGTGTGTATGTCTGTGTGTGTGTGTCTGTCTGTGTGTGTGTGTCTGTGTTGTGTGTGTCTGTCTGTGTGTGTGGTCTGTCTGTGTCTGTGTGTGTGTGTGTGTGTGTCTGTGTGTCTGTCTGTGTCTGTGTGTCGGTGTCTGTGTATGTGTGTGTGTGTGTGTATGTCTGTGTGTGTGTGTGTGTCTGTGTGTGTGTGTGTCTGTGTGTGTGTCTGTGTGTGTGTCTGTCTGTGTGTCTGTCTGTGTGTCTGTCTGTGTGTCTGTCTGTGTGTCTGTGTGTGTGTGTGTCTGTGTGTCTGTGTGTCTGTCTGTGTCTGTGTATGTCTGTGTCTGTGTCTGTGTGTGTGTGTGTGTCGGTGTCTGTGTGTGTGTGTGTCGGTGTCTGTGTGTGTGTGTATGTGTGTGTCGGTGTCTGTGTGTGTGTGTATGTGTGTGTCGGTGTCTGTGTGTGTGTCTGTGTCTGTGTGTGTGTGTGTTCTGTGTGTCTGTGTGTCGTCTGTCTGTGTGTGTCTGTGTCTGTGTCTGTGTGTCGGTGTCTGTGTATGTGTGTGTGTGTGTGTATGTCTGTGTGTGGTGTGTGTCTGTGTGTGTGTGTGTCTGTGTGTGTCGTGTGTGTGTGTCTGTGTGGTGTCTGTCTGTGTGTCTGTCTGTGTGTCTGTGTGTCTGTGTGTGTGTGTCTGTGTGTCTGTTTGTGTCTGTCTGTGTCTGTGTATGTCTGTGTCTGTGTCTGTGTGTGTGTGTGTGTGTCGTGTCTCTGTGTGTGTGTGTGTCGGTGTCTGTTGTGTGTGTGTATGTGTGTGTCGGTGTCTGTGTGTGTGTGTATGTGTGTGTCGGTGTCTGTGTGTGTTGTGTATGTGTGTGTCGGTGTCTGTGTGTGTGTCTGTGTCTGTGTCTGTGTCTGTGTGTGTGTGTGTGTCGGTGTGTGTGTGTGTGTGTGTATGTGTGTGTCGGTGTCTGTGTGTGTGTCTGTGTCTGTGTCTGTGTCTGTGTCTGTGTCTGTGTCTGTGTGTGTGTGTGTTTTCTCAGGGATATGCGGTGCATAAAAAAGCAAAAGTGAGGGGAAGGAAGGAAAACCTCCCGCGATGCCAAGCGTTCAGCGCGCGATGAGGGTCTGATAGTAAAATGCATCGTAAAATAACAATCACAGCGATCGCCGTATCGTGGGAGGGGGGTTACATTTCACCCCGTGCCGTCCAATCACTTTTATTACGTTTTTTTTGGTTTTAGCAATAAATTTGAGATTTGATAGAAAAAAAATGAATATAAATGCGATAAAATAAAATGCAGGTTTCTGGACACACGGCTCGGGAGAAAGTTACCTTGTTTCTTTACCCTCTAATTGTTCATCGTCAGGAGCGGCGGCCGCTCTCAGATTCCCCGAAGCACGAGCCCCCGAAGCACGAGCCCCCGAAGCACGAGCCCCCGAAGCACGAGTCCCCGAAGCACGAGCCCAAACAATACCTCTCCGGCTGCGGAAAATCCGAGCGCGCCCTGAGAGACGGAGAGAAAAATCTACAGCAAATAAAAAGACACGGAATAAAAAGCAAAAATCAAGGATTTATGGCAAAAATAATTCACGATTTATTATTATTATTATTAACAGTTTGCAAAACAAGGAAATAATATTTCAGGCTTATTTATTAAAAAATGTGAGGTTTGTCTTCATAAAAATAAAGAGGAAAATATTGAGGTTCCAAATTCCTGCACTATTTTAAATTCTTCTAAATAAATATACAGCTCCTCAAAAAGTAACAAAAATACATAATTTATTCTGAATCAATATAATTATTTGACAGACAAAATCGAATTATATGTTACAGTGTATAGTTAATTATCGCATTACTATTATTGTATTTAATATATTATTTTATTTTATATGGTTTAGTTTATTATTGTATCTAAATGTATTCTTATTGTATTTTTAGAGCATTGATTTAATTTTGTTTATTGTATTTTTTACCGAAATTGCTTATTATTGTATTGTCTTTTAATGTATTTTTTAAATTTTATTATTATTGTATTGTTTATAGTATTTATTTTGTCGAATCTTTATCATATTTTGTTATAGTATTGTTTATTATTGTATTGTCTAAATATATTATTTTATTTTGTATAGTCTACTATTGTATTTTAATGTACTATTATTGTAATTTTATAGTATTGATTTCATTTTTTTATTACTGATTTTTTTTTTACCAGAATTGCTTATTATATTGTCTTTTAATGTATTTTTAAAATTGTATTATTGTATTGTTTATAGTATTTATTGTCGTATCTTTATCATATTTTATATTATTGTATTTATTATTGTATTGTCTTTTAATGTATTTTTTAAATTTTATTATTATTGTATTGTTTATAGTATTTATTTTGTCGAATCTTTATCATATTTTGTTATAGTATTGTTTATTATTGTATTGTCTAAATATATTATTTTATTTTGTATAGTCTACTATTGTATTTTAATGTACTATTATTGTAATTTTATAGTATTGATTTCATTTTTTTATTACTGATTTTTTTTTACCAGAATTGCTTATTATATTGTCTTTTAATGTATTTTTAAAATTGTATTATTGTATTGTTTATAGTATTTATTGTCGTATCTTTATCATATTTTATATTATTGTATTTATTATTGTATTGTCTAAATATAGTTTATTATTATATTTTAATGTACTATTTTATTTTTATAGTATTGATTTAATTTTCATTATTGTATTTTTTTTACCAGAATTGCTTATTATTGTATTTTCTTTTAATGTATTTTTAAAATGTTATTATTATTGTATTGTTTATAGTACTTAGTAGTATCATATTTTTTGTTATTGCATTGTTTATTATTGCATTCTCTTAATGTATTATTTATTTCTGTATTTTTTGTATTTTACTGTATTATTGTATTGTCTTAATGTATTCTTATTAAATATATTTATATTATTGTATTCTTTGCTAATTATTTTATTCTTTTAATGTATTTTTAAAATGGTATTATTATTGCATTTTTATAGTGTATTTCATATTGTTTTGTATTTTTTTAATAGTGTTTATCAGATTTTTATTGTATTTTTTTACAGTGTTTATCATATTGGTTTTATTGTATTTTTTTTACAGTGTTTATCAGATTTTTTATTGTATTTTTTACACTGTTTATCATATTGGTTTCTATTGTATTTTTATTGTAGTATTATTGTTTTTTATTATGGTTTTTAGATACGGTTCCTGATCACTGAGCTGCCCGTGCCGCCCTCACACAGATGTTGCCCTGAGTTGATGATTATGAGAAATGTTCACTCGCAACGCAAACTGTCAGAAAACGGCAGAACCGAAAATCTAAATAAAATCACATTTTGTAAAATATAATAATAAATAAAAAAAATTAAATATTAAAAAGGAAAGATGTGGAATTCACAAAACCGAATCCGCCAACGCGTCGTTTATTGTGGTTGGAAATCTTGTTGGATCGGAGGTGGAATCTGTCGATACGGAGTCGGGTTTTTTCCACCTCAGATTTTGGCAGAATTGGAAATTATTTCACTTTTTGTGCAAAAATCGCTTCAAATTATTTTCACTTTGTTTTCATGGAGAAGCAGCAGCTGGAGATGCCCCCCCCCCCGTTATCTATCGGTGACACAGACGGAGGGGCCGCCTCGCAGCTCACGCACTTCAGGATATTTTACCATCCGGAAAATACTGTGAAAGTTTTTCTCGCCGTTTGCCGCGACAGAGCAAGATCCGAAAAGATCCCAGAGGACAAACTGCAGTCACCGCAAACATCACAAATAACATGGACAGAAACACAAACATCACAAAGAACATGGACAGAAACACAAACATCACAAAGAACATGGACAGAAACACAAACATCACAAAGAACATGGACAGAAACACAAGCTTCACAAAGAACATGGACAGAAACACAAACATCACAAAGAACATGGACAGAAACACAAACATCACGAAGAACATGGACAGAAACACAAGCATCACAAAGAACATGGACAGAAACACAAACATCACAAAGAACATGGACAGAAACACAAGCTTCACAAAGAACATGGACAGAAACACAAACATCACAAAGAACATGGACAGAAACACAAACATCACGAAGAACATGGACAGAAACACAAGCATCACAAAGAACATGGACAGAAACACAAGCTTCACAAAGAACATGGACAGAAACACAAACATCACAAAAAACATGGACAGAAACACAAACATCACAAAGAACATGGACAGAAACACAAACATCACAAAGAACATGGACAGAAACACAAGCATCACAAAGAACATGGACAGAAACACAAACATCACAAAGAACATGGACAGAAACACAAACATCACAAAGAACATGGACAGAAACACAAACATCACAAAGAACATGGACAGAAACACAAGCTTCACAAAGAACATGGACAGAAACACAAACATCACAAAGAACATGGACAGAAACACAAACATCACGAAGAACATGGACAGAAACACAAGCATCACAAAGAACATGGACAGAAACACAAGCTTCACAAAGAACATGGACAGAAACACAAACATCACAACGAACATGGACAGAAACACAAACATCACAAAGAACATGGACAGAAACACAAGCTTCACAAAGAACATGGACAGAAACACAAACATCACAAAGAACATGGACAGAAACACAAACATCACGAAGAACATGGACAGAAACACAAGCATCACAAAGAACATGGACAGAAACACAAGCTTCACAAAGAACATGGACAGAAACACAAACATCACAACGAACATGGACAGAAACACAAACATCACAAAGAACATGGACAGAAACACAAGCTTCACAAAGAACATGGACAGAAACACAAACATCACAAAGAACATGGACAGAAACACAAACATCACAAAGAACATGGACAGAAACACAAACCTCACAAAGAACATGGACAGAAACACAAACATCACAAAGAACATGGACAGAAACACAAACATCACAAAGAACATGGACAGAAACACAAGCATCACAAAGAACATGGACAGAAACACAAACATCACAACGAACATGGACAGAAACACAAACATCACAAAGAACATGGACAGAAACACAAGCATCACAAAGAACATGGACAGAAACACAAGCTTCACAAAGAACATGGACAGAAACACAAGCTTCACACCGGGAAAACGAGGCCAAATCAGGAGGATTTTACAGATTTTTTTTCTGGAGAAAATTTCAATGTTTTTGCAAAATGAAGAAACTGACAAAAAAAATCTTAACACAAAACGTGTAAAAAATGTTGAATATGAACACAGGACGCAAGCGGCGATTCTTATGGTGTGAAGTGTTTTGTGTGTTGTTCAGGGCGATCCTTATGGTGTAAAGTGTTTTGTGTGTCGTTCAGGGCGATCTTTATGGTGTAAAGTGTTTTGTGTGTTGTTCAGGGCGATCCTTATAGTGTAAAGTGTTTTGTTCAGGGCGATTCTTATAGTGTAAAGTGTTGTGTGTCATTCAGGGCGATCCTTATAGTGTAAAGTGTTTTGTGTGTTGTTCAGGGCGATCTTTAAGGTGTAAAGTGCTTTGTGTGTTGTTCAGGGCGATCTTTAAGGTGTAAAGTGTTTTGTGTGTTGTTCAGGGCGATCCTTATG
This sequence comes from Leptobrachium leishanense, assembly GCA_009667805.1. Classification (NCBI taxonomy): domain Eukaryota; kingdom Metazoa; phylum Chordata; class Amphibia; order Anura; family Megophryidae; genus Leptobrachium; species Leptobrachium leishanense. The sequence goes on from CM019064.1 coordinate 7,373,643, forward strand.
GTGTAAAGTGTTTTGTTCAGGGCGATTCTTATAGTGTAAAGTGTTGTGTGTTGTTCCGGGTGATCCTTATGGTGTAAAGTGTTTTGTGTGTCGTTCAGGGCGATCTTTATGGTGTAAAGTGTTTTGTGTGTCGTTCAGGGCGATCCTTATAGTGTAAAGTGTTTTGTGTGTCGTTCAGGGCGATCCTTATAGTGTAAAGTGTTTTGTGTGTTGTTCCGGGTGATCCTTATGGTGTAAAGTGTTTTGTGTGTCATTCAGGGCGATCCTTATGGTGTAAAGTGTTTTGTGTGTTGTTCAGGGTGATCTTTATGGTGTAAAGTGTTTTGTGTGTCATTCAGGGCGATCCTTATAGTGTAAAGTGTTTTGTGTGTCGTTCAGGGCGATCTTTATGGTGTAAAGTGTTTTGTGTGTCGTTCAGGGCGATCCTTATAGTGTAAAGTGTTTTGTGTGTCGTTCAGGGCGATCCTTATAGTGTAAAGTGTTTTGTGTGTCGTTCAGGGCGATCTTTATGGTGTAAAGTGTTTTGTGTGTCGTTCAGGGCGATCTTTATGGTGTAAAGTGTTTTGTGTGTCGTTCAGGGCGATCTTTATGGTGTAAAGTGTTTTGTGTGTTGTTGTGTTTTTGTTCAGGGTGTGTTTATTTTTACGCTCTATAGATTTATTCCGCAAGAAGCAAATTGTTGAATTTCAGGAGATTCGCACATTTCTAGCTGGATTTGCATTTTTTTGTGACATTCCGTTGCTTTGACCCAAAGTTTACCGTTTCCTGGAATCTCCACCGATTCCTTTGTTTATTTTTTATACATAATGAAATGTAAATAAATCAGAGCATTTCGATTCTTTGTGATTTTGTTAGTGGAGAAACGCATCGGGAGTTTTATTTTCCCATCTGGGTAACACAACGTCGCACACTGAGCCCTGGGATGTGACAGAGGAGATTAACCCTTCGCTGGCCGCATCGCTACATTTCTATTTCCACCTCGTCAGATCTGAGATTTTTTGGACAAATAAATAAAAATTTATAAATTTTTAAGTCGACGGATGTTTTTGAGAAAAATGTCGCCACCTTAACCGCCCGCTGAGTCGCTCGCGCCCAAAAAATACCCAGAGTGACTGAAATAACGCGGCGGAAAATGAGAAACAGAAAGAGGAATCGGAAACTTTCGAGGACGGATCCATAAATTTCAGATCTGAAAGAAAAAGAGAAGTCTCCCAGCCGGTCAGCACGTTAAATGGATGAGCGCGCGCGCTTTGAAGTCACAAACCAATTCATTTATTTCACTGGCGTCTGTCCGCTGCGGCACACGAATGGTTAACGGCCTCAGCGCTGGCTGGGATTTAGGAGGTTTCGGGTGTTTTTGTAGCTGATGTCGCCATCTGCTGGACGGAAAATACATTGCGTGAGAGATTCCTCTACTTATAAGGACACAATTAGTTTTGTGTTTTTTCATATGGCACCAACGGTTTCTGCAGCGCTGTACAATGAAGAAATAAACTGACAAAAGGACAAACGTAAGAAGCAAAGACAGGAGGGGACCCTGCTCGGATCGTCACTTTGTTATATGTGTATTAGCTTGCTGTGAATATTTAATACCAGTTTTTCACAGATAATGTTACTTTTTTTGTGTAGTTTGTATTTTTTATTATTTTATGTAAATTAATTAAAAATATTTTGTTTTAAATTTATTTTTAGATCACAAAAATTCCCATTTAAATGTAAAATTGAAGAAATAGCAGACACAATAGGGTCTACTCACAAAACACAGTGCAATTTCGGCACTTTGTGTTTCGCTGCATTTCAGCAGAAAATACGTTGAATTCACTATTTAGCGAATGGTCACCTTTATTTTGCCGAAATTGCAGTTGTCGACGCAGTTATCAGACGTCACTAAAAAACGCAGAATTAGCATTGGCCAATTGCACCAAACTAAATAAAAAAAAAAATGGAAGATTCTTATTCTTCAAATAGGAAGTTAAATCAATAAAATATAATAAAAATAATAAAAAAGTCATTTATAACATAATAAATAGGTCTGTTAAATAATAAAATAATTTAAAAAATAATAAATGGGTCTGTTTAAATAATAAGTCATTTAAAACATAATAAAAATGTCAGTTAAATAATAAAAAAATAATTTATAACATAAATAGCTCTGTTTAAAAAAGAAAAAGAAAAAAAAAATAAGATCTACAAAAATGTGGCCTAAAAAATGTTTTTGCAAAAAAATAAAAAGAATATATGGTCTTTACAATTTTTTTTTTTTAAAAAAAATATTCCATTTATTGCACCGTATTTTGCTGTCAGTTCTTCTGCATTTGGTGAATTGACAGATGAGTGAACAGACAAACTGGCCCGAAATGGCAACGGATGGTGAAATGCTCCGTACGGTGCAATTCGGGCCAATTCGGGGCTTAATGAATAACTTCTGTTGGTGGAGATGAAGAAAGAGTCCAGGGGAACAGTAACAAAAATATCTTTTCACAATTAAGGAAACGCAGCAGCTAAAAATCTGAAGAATATTCGTTAAAATCTGTACCGCACGGGCGAAATTATCGGTGGAGAAAAAACAATATAAACATTTTTGCTAAATATACAAAAAAAAACAATAATCGCATTGATGGATTCTTAGAACATTCACAAACACCCCAAAAATGTAAAATGTAAGGGGAAATCTGTGGATTAAACTGAGCAGGCGGGAAGACAAAAATATATATATATAAAAAAAAAAAAAAGCAAAGACCAGCGAGTTTATTAATAATCTTATTTATTAGATTGGGGTGAAATTCTGTCGATTTGAGAAATAAACAAAACCAAATAACTTAATTTATCAAAATATTTAGAAACATTCAGTGGAACAATTAGTTCAGCCGCCTGAAAAAAAATAATAAAAAAAAAATCTATATTAAAAACAAATTAACAAAAAGAAAAAAAGAAAGAAAATATCGAATACACGTTTATTAGCTGAGACGGAAAGAAGAATTCACAGGAAATAAAAGGAGAATGTGGACAGACGCGCCGTTACCCGTCTTTGTAAAATGTTAAGAAAATACAAATCAGAAAATTCAAAAATAAAAAAATAATAATAATAAAAAAAGGATTAAAAATATGAGAAAAATTTATTTTATTTTAGCAATTCAGGAAAGAGGATCAAACCGATAAACGGAATTATTTAACTATCTGGAAGAATTAAATCTTCCATAAAGAAAAAAGCAAAAAAAAAAAAAATCTATTTAGAAACGGAAGAATTTGGACGGTAAAAACCGGTGGAAATTAAAACGAGGTCCCAGGTGTCGCCGCCAGCTGCCCCAGATAAATGGAATCAGTTTCTGATCTTCGGCGTGAAGCTCGAGAAGAACGATATTCTGCAGAGATTTTTCCAGAAGAAATAACGCCGTGTAAGAGTTTCCACCATATTACGGAATTGATCCTATGACCGCGGCGGCCGCCGGCCCATCGTATTGACCGATACGGACACCACTGCTTATACAGTAACACCGGGTTCCAGGATTAAAAGGCACGTACTGGCTCATTCAAAGAGACAAGGAATTTTGGTGCCTTTTCGTTACCTACATTTAAGGGAGTCGACCCTATGGTGAATTCAGCACAGGGACCCCGAAGTGTAGGGAAAAGCTGCCGAATGCATCCGAAAAAATGGCACAAAAAACCCCAAAAAAACGGTGAATCGATCAAAAAAGCCGCCGCAAAACCGCCAAGTGCATCTGAAAAAACACTGAAATCGATTTGAAAACCCGCCGAAAAAATACTGAATCGATTCGGAAAAAAATCACGATGCGCCGAACAGAGCGCCGACCAGCTGCTGGAAAATGCCGACAAGCCGGCGTACCTGGAAAAAAAACCTGCAACTTATAAAAGGTGTTTGTAAAAAAAACTACTGAACGAAAATGCCTGGAATTAACATAGAAGATCATATGAATGATAATAAAAAGGTCTGTTACAGAAAAAAGAAAAGCTGTTCAAATAAATAAAAATTGGAATGAAATAGTTTGCCAAAAAATTCCAAAAAGGGCCTCAAAAAAAATCCTATGGGATTCTCCTGAATAAACCTGTCGAATGAAACCACTGAACATCAGGGCATTTCACTGACATTTCTCTGCTGTTCAATGTGAATAGATTAACCATTGCTTCTCTATGGGGGATTTCACTGCCGCCGAGCAGCACCGTATTTCACTGCCGCCGAACAGCACCGTATTTCACTGACGCCGAACAGCACCGTATTTCACTGCCGTCAAACAGGCACCGTATTTCACTGCCGCCGAACAGCACCGTATTTCACTGCTAATTTGCCAATATTTGGCAAACTGCCTGCTTTCTGAATAGCCAAATGGCCACGAACTGTCACTGTACGGGGAAATTCACTGTCCGGTGCACTTTCGGCTCTCTGTGAATAACCCTGGTAGCCGAATATTCTAAAGACTTTACACTATGTGCGCTCACTATTACACAATCTCAAATCTAAGGCTAGGGTCAGACGAGCGTGATTTCTACGGACTGTACGTCTGTGCACACGGATGTACGTCAGTACGGAAGACGCAGTAGTGGCCACACAGTCCATTTATCACTGACGTATATTTTGACGGATGTAGGAGGGAAAATAAAATAAAAAGCAAAACCATTTTGTCCGTGAAAAATGCTGGACGTGTAAATGCTGGACGTGTAAATGCTGGGCGTGTAAATGCTGGACGTGTAAATGCTGGACGTGTAAATGCTGGACGTGTAAACGCTGGACGTGTAAATGCCGGGCGTATAAATGCTGGACGTATAAACGCCAGACGTGTAAATGCTGGGCGTGTAAATGCCGGATGTGTAAATGCTGGACGTGTAAATGCCGGACGTGTAAATGCCGGACGTATAAATGCCGGACGTATAAATGCTGGACGTATAAATGCTGGACGTGTAAATGCTGGACGTGTAAATGCTGGACGTGTAAATGCTGGACGTATAAATGCCGTCCGTCTGACCACGTTCCATCACTCACACACAAAGCTATGCAGACGTTGCGGACGCAGCGCACTTTGTGCGGCCGTTCTAGGGGTTGTACGTTCTTGCCTGCCTTGCGTCCGTGGGCCGCGGCCGTTGTGCGTCTGCAGTTCAGTGCGGACGTACTTCATGTGTCAGGCTCCGATGGGCTTTCTGTCATGCTATCACGGACGTACTTTTAGGCGCAATCACGGACGTGAACACTACGCTCGTCTGACCCCAGCCTAACCAGTGGTACAAGACGGGGGTGACCGATGCTCCGCGTCTTATCTATATATTAAATATATTGCAGTTTGAGTGTGTGTGTGTGTGTGTGTGTGTGTGTACGTGTCAAATTAATTTAACACATGGAACAGAAGGATACAGTGATACAAATACACGGGATGGAGTTTTCAGTTGAATCACATTATGAATTGAACGTGGAGATTAGAAATCGATCAATTAAACTGAAATATAATTATACAGGGCGTCCATAAAGTCTCTACATGTGTATATATATATATATAGTGGCAAGAAAAAGTATGTGAACCCTTTGGGATTACGTGGAGTTTTGCATGAATTGGTCATAAAATGTCTCTGATCTTCATCTAAGTCACAACAATTTGAAAAAAACAGTCTGCTTAAAATAATACAACACAAACATTATATGTTTTCATGTGTTTATTGAACAGAACATGTAAACATTCACAGTGCAGGGTGGAAAAAGTATGTGAACCTTTGGACTTAATAACTGGTTGACCCTCCTTTGGCAGCAATAACCTCAACCAAACGTTTCCTGTAGTTGCAGATCAGACCTGCACAACGATCTGGAGTAATTTTGGACCACTCCTCTTCACAAAACTGTTTCAGTGTAGCAATATTCTTGGGATGTCTGGTGTGAATCGCTCTCTTAAGGTCATGCCACAGCATTTCAATCGGGTTGAGGTCAGGACTCTGACTGGGCCACTCCAGAAGGCGTGTTTTGTTTTGTTGAAGCCATTCTTTTGTTGAATTACTTGTATGCTTTGGGTCATTGTCCTGTTGCATCACCCATCCTCTGCGGAGCTTCAGTTGGCGGACAGATGGTCTTACGTTTTCCTGCAAAATGTCTTGATAAAATCTGGAATTAATTTTTCCATCAATCACAACAATCCATCCAGTCCCTGAGGCAGCAAAGCCGCCCCAAACCATGATGCTCCCTCCGCCATGTTTTACAGTGGGGATGAGGTTTTGAGGTTGCGTGCGGTGCCTTTTTTTCTCCACACAGAGTTGTGTGTTTTTTCCAAACAACTCAATTTTGGTTTCATCTGTCCACAGAATATTTTGCCAGTAGTGCTGTGGAACATCCAGGTGCTCTTTTGCAAACTTCAAACGTGCTGCAATATTCTTTTTGGACAGCAATGGCTTCCTCCGTGGTGTCCTCCCATGTACTCCATTCTTGTTTAATGTTTTCCTTATTGTAGATGTGTCAACAAAAATGTTTGCATGTGCCAGAGATTTCTGTAAGTCTTTAGCTGACACTCTAGGATTCTTCTTTACCTCATTAAGCATTCTGCGCTGTGCTCTTGCAGTCATCTTTACAGACGACCCGCGCCTAGGGAGAGTAGCAACAGTGCTGAACTTTCTCCATTTGTAGACAGTCTGTCTTACGGTGGACACATGAACATCAAGGCTTATGGAGATACTTTTGTAACCCTTTCCAGCTTCATGCAAGTCAACAATTCTTGATCGTAGGTCTTCTGAGAGCTCTTTTCTGCGAGGCATGGTTCACATCAGGCAGTGCTTCTTGAAACCAGTAAACCCAAAACTGGTGTGTGTTTTTAAAGGGCAGGACAGCTTTCAGCAACACATCCAATAATATCACACTGATTGGACTCAAGGTTGGCTCACTCCTGGCTCCAATTAGCTCTTGGAGAAGTCATTAGGCTAGGGGTTCACATACTTTTTGAAGTCACAACAATTTGAAAAACAATGTGAACCCCTAGCCTAATGACTTCTCCAAGAGCTAATTGGAGCCAGGAGTGAGCCAACCTTGAGTCCAATCAGTGTGATATTATTGGATGTGTTGCTGAAAGCTGTCCTGCCCTTTAAAAACACACACCAGTTTTGGTTGAGGTTATTGCTGCCAAAGGAGGGTCAACCAGTTATTAAGTCCAAAGGTTCACATACTTTTTCCACCCTGCACTGTGAATGTTTACACGTTCTGTTCAATAAAAACATGAAAACATATAATGTTTGTGTTGTATTATTTTAAGCAGACTGTGTTTTTCAAATTGTTGTGACTTATCTATTTATTTATTTATAAAGGATTTTACCAGGAAGGATACATTGAGATTTCTCTTGTTTTCAAGTATGTCCTGGGTTCAAGAACATTGAATTGTTACAGAAATACAAAGTTACAGTTACAAGTACTTATACAGCGCCAACAAATTCCATAGCGCTTTACAATGGGGGATGCACAAACAGCAGACTTACATGATACAAGAGGAAATAAGACCCTGGTCATCGGATAACTATCCAGGTTATATATCACTTTAAACCAAAAGCACAGGCAGACATCCCATGAGCTTACACTCTAAGGGACTAGGGTAACAGAAACAAATGGGAGCAGAGGGATGGTGAAACTGGTGGTCAGTAGAATATCAGAGGGATTGCATGACATGGACCAGATTTTTTTGGGCTTAGTAAGGGTAATTAGGGAGAGAAGTGGAGACAGCTGAGGGAAGGAATGGAGGTCAGTCTGTGATGGAGTATGCTTGGTTCAGGGCCGCAGAGGGAAGGAATGGAGGTCAGTCTGTGATGGAGTATGCTTGGTTCAGGGCCGCAGAGGGAAGGAATGGAGGTCAGTCTGTGATGGAGTATGCTTGAATGCTTGGTTCAGGGCCGCAGAGGGAAGGAATGGAGGTCAGTCTGTGATGGAGTATGCTTGAATGCTTGGTTCAGGGCCGCAGAGGGAAGGAATGGAGGATGAAGATCAGAGCACATTTTATGACCAATTCATGCAAAACTCCACGTAATCCCAAAGGGTTCACATACTTTTTCTTGCCACTGTATATAGTTATACAGGGCGTCTCTACATGTGTATATACACAGGGTGTCCATAAAGTCTCTTTACAATTTCCACAATTTATTCCAAAGGCAAATGAAAAGATAAGTGAAAATTATTACAGAATGAGACGTATAGATTTAAGGTTTTTTGCGTCATTTAATACACCTCTATATGGGCGCCATTAGTTGCACGAAGCACATCAAGACGGTGCTGGATTTCTTGCCATGTTGGCTGTAGCATACCATCATCAATGGTGGCAATATATGAAATATCAGCCAGCGGCAGCAGAGAGAGCGAGCGACACACTGTGACAATATGAAGAGGTTTATCCCTCTGACAGTGAATGAATAACACAGACATAACGGCAGCGGAGAGATCGAGCGACACACTGTGACAATATGAAGAGGTTTATCCCTCTGACAGTGAATGAATAACACAGACATAACGGCAGCAGATACATCGAAAAAACAAATATACCTGGAAATGATTTACTCTCTGAAAGGATAAAATAAATGGACAGACTCCCGGGATTTGCTGTGCTGGACGTCGGGCTATGTTTCCACCAATCCAGGAATGCCGGATTTATATAAAGTGTGTTACAGCAGCATCAATAAATACACCGTGATTAATAGGAATGTTACAAGATCAATCACAATGAAAGAAATGATTGAAAACGAAACCTGCGGACTCTCGACAACGCTCCGGGAAGAACGATCAATCCCTTTCCACGTGGAATATGTTTCATGCAGACGGACATAAAAGGGGTTATTCAAAGAGCACCGACACTTCAGGGTCCCCGACGTGTGCCGAATGGGATCCGCCGAAGACTGCCGAACAGCTCGCCAAACACCTCCCACCAGACACAAATGATCCACTGAATGCTGCCGAAAACCAATCACCCGCCAAAATGGGGGGGGTGGAATATTTTGAAAGATGTTTAAAACAATAAAAGTGCGTGGAATAATAAAAAAAGGTCCTATAAAATGTTATAGAATGAAAAAAACGGCATAAAAAGAATGGAAATCAAAACTTACTCAAAAGACAAATTCAGAAAAATCGCTAAAAAATTATAAAAAGTAAAAAAATAAAGTCTTTTTGCTGAAACTGAAAAGAGAGAAAACAGTTGTATAAATAGTTAAGAAAAACGGGGATTTTTTTTATCAAACCTATGGGATTCGCCTGAATAAACCTGTCGAATGAAACCACTGAACATCAGGACATTTCACTGACATTTCTCTGCTGTTCAATGTGAACAGATTAACCATTGCTTCCCTATGGGAGATTTCACTGCCGCCGAACAGACACCGTATCTCACTGCTGCCTAATAGGCACCGTATTTCACTGCCCCCGAACAGCACCGTATTTCACTGCCACCGAACAGGCACTGTATTTCACTGCCGCCGAACAGGCACTGTATTTCACTGCTGCCGAACAGGCACTGTATTTCACTGCTGCCGAACAGGCACTGTATTTCACTGCTGCCAAACAGCACCGTATTTCTCTGCCGCCGAACAGCCCCGTATTTCACCAAAATTTAGTGAATTGCCGGCTCTCTGAATAGCCGAATTGCCACGAAATTGCACCGGACGGGGAAATTCACTGTTCGGTGCAATTCGGTAGCAAGTTTGGCATTTATTGAATATCCCTTTAAAGTTTAGGAAGGATTATGTGACCAATACGGCACAATAAGAGCTGGAGTATCTTTATGCAGAACAAAGGAACCGGCCATTTACCACGGACTCGAGAAAGGGTCGATAAAAATTTATTTAACACAAAAAACCCTTTAACCTCCAGACATTCTGCAAATTAAAGATATTCCATTAAAAGCCGGCGTGAATTCAATGATCCCTCTCGAGGAACGAGAAAACCCCACGTCATCACGGACACTCAACAGGAAGTTCCTTTGGTGGGAATCCGGATGTGAAGCCACGGCTTGGTGAGATGGAAAGGGTTGGATTACACCCGAATAAAAAGTCTATATGAAAGTTACAATGACTTCCCATACGTGGACATCATCATCATCATCTGCTGACACTGGCCGTAAAACCTGCCGCTCAATTTATCCACAAAGAGAAGCTGGTGGTAAGGTCGTCTGTCTCACCAAAATCACCACGTTCTGAGTTGCCATTGTCTGGTGGCCTAGGACACACAGCTGGTGGTCATCAACAAATTCATTCCCTCTGGTCTCCTGATTGTCCAGGAAGTAATGTGGGCAAACTGTAGAAGTCAGACAATCCCGCCCGGTGTCCAGACCGTGTCCGTTTTGCTGGTTTCCTGGTTAAACCAAATTCCTGGGAATACGTAGAGATGGGCGCAGCACGAGAAACGCGGGAGCAGAATTGGAAAGTCCAAATGAACCCTACCACTCTAGTACCCAAACACTGCTGCTCGTCATGGACGTCACCAAAAAGACAGATACCGCGCGTATAACCAAGGGCGGAAAATCTTGACATTTCCAAGCTGTGAACATCGAGGTAACCTTGAGGGCCTACTGCACGTGTCCACAAAGGAACGACCATATGAAGCTTCAAAGATAAACTCCCTAAACGACACAATCTGTGTTAAATTTGCCGATTTCCTGAGTGTTTGTCGAAGCGTTTTGAAGCTCAGACTGATGTTTTTGATGGCATGGATCACCGGATCACAGGAAGCACGGTCCTCTCCATTTTTACCATTCTGCGTCGACCACCTCAGTCTTTTCCCCTCGTCTTCTGGAATTAGGAATGTCCGGGGGGGGGGTGAATATTTATCTTTCTGAGAATCCAGATTCACCAACTCAAGCCGTGGGAATCAGAACCAAAAATGGGGCCAGGGGTCCAAGAAAATGGAGGTTCTATACAATACTAATGACTGAGCGGTATCGGAGAGCTGGAGATGTTGAACGTTAATGCACTTTGTCGAGGAGGAAGGTCTTATGTTTTCATGGACACACACCAATCTCCGTAGAAACGTCAGATGTTGACGGTGACTTTTGCCCGTTCTCTTTATGTCGAGCCCTGATCGATACAGTCACAGCGCAACAGGCTTCTGTCGTAGGACACCACACGTCCTCCCTGTAGAGGAACCTTCACGGTGTTCAGGTGAGAAGGAATTCGTCTGTGACCACTCATCAGCGTAGAACTGTACTATTTTTCCAAAACCTGGCAAATGTTTAGAGAGAGGTCTGGGTGGTCACCACTGCTACCATGTGTGACCTCATGAGAACATCTCCCATAGATGTCCTAGGATTCCTAATTTACGGAAATGCCACCGAAAAGCAAATTTGGCAATTTTGAGGCAGTTCGTCCAATCAGAAAGCTGTCAATTCACCAAATACAGGGGAATTGACAGGTGACACGTTGCATTACACCTTGATTCGGCAGCACCAAGATTGTCCCAGAGAACTAATGATTTGTCTATTCACAGAAGGTCAGAATTCCTTGATTTTCAGGGTTTCAATTCGTCAGGTTTAAACGGAATAAATGGAATATCTATTTCTAAAAAAAAAAAAAAAGGTAAATGTTCATTTTCCAAAAACTCTGTTTCTTTATTTTTCAAAGACCTTTATGTATTTTTTAAAAAACATTTTTGTTTTTATTTTTCAGAAAAGACTTTATTCGTTTTGTAACAAATTATTATTATTTTTAAAGGATTTTTTTTTTTATTTCGACACATTTTATTGATTTAACTTTCCATTAAGAGAATAGGAGACTTTTTCTTATACTTCGGTGGAATTCACCAACGTCCAACCACTGCTTCAACGACTCCAATTTTGGCAAAATATAGTGACCATACGATAGTCGCGCCACACCAATCCTATATAATCTCGCGCCACACCAATCCTATATATAGAGCCTCGCGCCACGCCAATCCTATATACAGAGCCTCGCGCCACACCAATCCTATATAGAGCCTCGCGCCACACCAATCCTATATACAGAGCCTCGCGCCACACCAATCCTATATACAGAGCCTCGCGCCACACCAATCCTATATACAGAGCCTCGCGCCACACCAATCCTATATACAAAGTCTCACGCCACACCAATCCTATATACAGAGCCTCGCGCCACACCAATCCTATATACAGAGCCTCGCGCCACACCAATCCTATATACAGAGCCTCGCGCCACACCAATCCTATATACAAAGTCTCACGCCACACCAATCCTATATTCAGAGCCTCGCGCCAGACCAATCCTATATACAGAGCCTCGCGCCACACCAATCCTATATACAAAGCCTCGCGCCACACCAATCCTATATACAGAGCCTCGCGCCACACCAATCCTATATACAGAGCCTCGCGCCACACCAATCCTATATACAGAGCCTCGCGCCACACCAATCCTATATACAGAGCCTCGCGCCCCACCAATCCTATATACAGAGCCTCGCGCCACACCAATCCTATATACAGAGCCTCACGCCACACCAATCCTATATAATCTCGCGCCACACCAATCCTATATACAGAGCCTCACGCCACACCAATCCTATATATAGAGCCTTGCGCCACACCAATCCTATATACAGAGCCTCGTGCCACACCAATCCTATATAATCTCGCGCCACACCAATCCTATATAGAGCCTCACGCCACACCAATCCTATATACAGAGTCTCGTGCCACACCAATCCTATATATAGAGCCTCGCGCCACACCAATCCTATATAGTCTCGTGCCACACCAATCCTATATACAGAGGCTCGCGCCACACCAATCCTATATACAGAGGCTCGCGCCACACCAATCCTATATAATCTCGCGCCACACCAATCCTATATGCAGAGCCTCACGCCACACCAATCCTATATAGAGCCTCACGCCACACCAATCCTATATACAGAGTCTCGTGCCACACCAATCCTATATATAGAGCCTCGCGCCACACCAATCCTATATAGTCTCGTGCCACACCAATCCTATATACAGAGCCTCGCGCCACACCAATCCTATATACAGAGGCTCGCGCCACACCAATCCTATATAATCTCGCGCCACACCAATCCTATATGCAGAGCCTCGCGCCACACCAATCCTATATACAGAGCGTCGCGCCACACCAATCCTGTATGCAGAGCCTCGCACCACACCAATCCTATATACAGAGGCTCGCGCCACACCAATCCTATATAATCTCGCGCCACACCAATCCTATATGCAGAGCCTCGCGCCACACCAATCCTATATAATCTCGCGCCACACCAATCCTATATACAGAGCCTCGCGCAACACCAATCCTATATGCAGAGCCTCGCGCCACACCAATCCTATATACAGAGCCTCGCGCCACACCAATCCTATATACAGAGCCTCGCGCCACACCAATCCTATATACAGAGCCTCGCGCCCCACCAATCCTATATACAGAGCCTCGCGCCACACCAATCCTATATAATCTCGCGCCACACCAATCCTATATACAGAGCCTCACGCCACACCAATCCTATATATAGAGCCTTGCGCCCCACCAATCCTATATACAGAGCCTCACGCCACACCAATCCTATATAATCTCGCGCCACACCAATCCTATATACAGAGCCTCACGCCACACCAATCCTATATATAGAGCCTTGCGCCACACCAATCCTATATACAGAGCCTCGTGCCACACCAATCCTATATAATCTCGCGCCACACCAATCCTATATAGAGCCTCACGCCACACCAATCCTATATACAGAGTCTCGTGCCACACCAATCCTATATATAGAGCCTCGCGCCACACCAATCCTATATAGTCTCGTGCCACACCAATCCTATATACAGAGGCTCGCGCCACACCAATCCTATATACAGAGGCTCGCGCCACACCAATCCTATATAATCTCGCGCCACACCAATCCTATATGCAGAGCCTCACGCCACACCAATCCTATATAGAGCCTCACGCCACACCAATCCTATATACAGAGTCTCGTGCCACACCAATCCTATATATAGAGCCTCGCGCCACACCAATCCTATATAGTCTCGTGCCACACCAATCCTATATACAGAGGCTCGCGCCACACCAATCCTATATACAGAGGCTCGCGCCACACCAATCCTATATAATCTCGCGCCACACCAATCCTATATGCAGAGCCTCGCGCCACACCAATCCTATATACAGAGCGTCGCGCCACACCAATCCTGTATGCAGAGCCTCGCACCACACCAATCCTATATACAGAGGCTCGCGCCACACCAATCCTATATAATCTCGCGCCACACCAATCCTATATGCAGAGCCTCGCGCCACACCAATCCTATATAATCTCGCGCCACACCAATCCTATATGCAGAGCCTCGCGCCACACCAATCCTATATACAGAGCCTCGCGCCACACCAATCCTGTATGCAGAGCCTCTCACCATACCCATGCTACATGCAGAGCCTCGCTCCCTCGTGCAGAGCCTTGTTCTTGGTTGTGTAAATACATTGGATTGTAGGACGCGGAGCATTAGTCTCTGTATAAGGGACGCGTTGGCAGACGGGAATCTTCCTGAGCAGACACATTAATGGATGGCGTCTCGCTGCGATGAGAGACGGGCCCTCGGAGGCCGCGGGGTGGCAGTTGACCTGTATGAAGTGCTCCGTGTAATCCGTGGCGTGCCCGGCCCGGGTGTTACATCACATGTAAGCGTGTCAGATTGGCTTAATGTAATTACAGCTTAATGTGCACCAGGCAGCGGCGCGGCTCACTTTGTTCTGCGCCCGGGGCGGCGCTGGATACGGACACGATGACCCGTCTGCTCCCGAAAATGAGAAACACAAACCTTAAAGGGCCGGGGGCCTGAGGGGCCGTGTGAGTGACAGGAGCCGCCGGGGGACACAGACAGCAAAGCTTTGTATCCGTCACTGGGGTGGGCAGCGAGACCCCAAACACGCTGTAATAAAGGGTGTGTAATATGAAAGCTCTAATGGCGCCTGTCACACGGCTATTACAAAGGCAGGTTAATCTCTGTATAGTGCGCATGACACGACAAAAACAAGATCTGTGTATTATGAGGAGAGGCGCGCGTCCCGGTGTCTGTGTATTATGAGGAGAGGCGCGCGTCCCGGTGTCTGTGTATTATGAGGGGAGAGGCGCGCGTCCCGGTGTCTGTGTATTATGAGGGGAGAGGCGCGCGTCCCGGTGTCTGTGTATTATGGAGGGGAGAGGCGCGCGTCCCGGTGTCTGTGTATTATGAGGTGAGAGGCGCGCGTCCCGGTGTCTGCGTATTATGAGGTGAGAGGCGCGCGTCCCGGTGTCTGTGTATTATGAGGTGAGAGGCGCGCGTCCCGGTGTCTGCGTATTATGAGGGGAGAGGCGCGCGTCCCGGTGTCTGCGTATTATGAGGGGAGAGGCGCGCGTCCCGGTGTCTGCGTATTATGGAGGGGAGAGGCGCGCGTCCCGGTGTCTGTGTATTATGAGGTGAGAGGCGCGCGTCCCGGTGTCTGCGTATTATGAGGGGAGAGGCGCGCGTCCCGGTGTCTGTGTATTATGAGGTGAGAGGCGCGCGTCCCGGTGTCTGTGTATTATGAGGTGAGAGGCGCGCGTCCCGGTGTCTGTGTATTATGAGGGGAGAGGCGCGCGTCCCAGTGTCTGCGTATTATGGAGGGGAGAGGCGCGCGTCCCGGTGTCTGCGTATTATGAGGGGTGAGAGGCGCGCGTCCCGGTGTCTGCGTATTATGAGGGGGTGAGAGGCGCGCGTCCCGGTGTCTGCGTATTATGAGGGGTGAGAGGCGCGCGTCCCGGTGTCTGCGTATTATGAGGGGGTGAGAGGCGCGCGTCCTGGTGTCTGTGTATTAAGAGGGGAGAGGCGCGCATCCCGGTGTCTGTGTATTATGAGGGGGTGAGAGGCGCGCGTCCGGTGTCTGCGTATTATGAGGGGGTGAGAGGTGCGCGTCCCGGTGTCTGCGTATTATGAGGGGAGAGGCGCGCGTCCCGGTGTCTGCGTATTATGAGGGGAGAGGCGCGCGTCCCGGTGTCTGCGTATTATGAGGGGAGAGGCGCGCGTCCCGGTGTCTGCGTATTATGAGGGGTGAGAGGCGCGCGTCCCGGTGTCTGCGTATTATGAGGGGGTGAGAGGCGCGCGTCCCGGTGTCTGCGTATTATGAGGGGGTGAGAGGCGCGCCCCGGTGTCTGCGTATTATGAGGGGGTGAGAGGCGCGCGTCCCGGTGTCTGCGTATTATGAGGGGGTGAGAGGCGCGCGCGTCCGGTGTCTGCGTATTATGAGGGGAGAGGCGCGCGTCCCGGTGTCTGCGTATTATGAGGGGAGAGGCGCGCGTCCCGGTGTCTGCGTATTATGAGGTGAGAGGCGCGCGTCCCGGTGTCTGCGTATTATGAGGGGGTGAGAGGCGCGCGTCCCGGTGTCTGCGTATTATGAGGGGGTGAGAGGCGCGCGTCCCGGTGTCTGCGTATTATGAGGGGGTGAGAGGCGCGCGTCCCGGTGTCTGCGTATTATGAGGGGAGAGGCGCGCGTCCCGGTGTCTGCGTATTATGAGGGGAGAGGCGCGCGTCCCGGTGTCTGCGTATTATGAGGTGAGAGGCGCGCGTCCCGGTGTCTGCGTATTATGAGGTGAGAGGCGCGCGTCCCGGTGTCTGCGTATTATGAGGGGAGAGGCGCGCGTCCCGGTGTCTGCGTATTATGAGGGGAGAGGCGCGCGTCCCGGTGTCTGCGTATTATGAAGGGAGAGGCGCGCGTCCCGGTGTCTGCGTATTATGAGGGGAGAGGCGCGCGTCCCGGTGTCTGCGTATTATGAGGGGAGAGGCGCGCGTCCCGGTGTCTGCGTATTATGAGGGGAGAGGCGCGCGTCCCGGTGTCTGCGTATTATGAGGGGAGAGGCGCGCGTCCCGGTGTCTGCGTATTATGAGGGGAGAGGCGCGCGTCCCGGTGTCTGCGTATTATGAGGGGAGAGGCGCGCGTCCCGTGTCTGCGTATTATGAGGGGAGAGGCGCGCGTCCCGGTGTCTGCGTATTATGAGGTGAGAGGCGCGCGTCCCGGTGTCTGCGTATTATGAGGGGAGAGGCGCGCGTCCCGGTGTCTGCGTATTATGAGGGGAGAGGCGCGCGTCCCGGTGTCTGCGTATTATGAGGGGAGAGGCGCGCGTCCCGGTGTCTGCGTATTATGAGGGGAGAGGCGCGCGTCCCGGTGTCTGCGTATTAGGGGGGAGAGGCGCGCGTCCCGTGTCTGTGTATTATGAGGGGGTGAGAGGCGCGCGTCCCGGTGTCTGCGTATTATGAGGGGAGAGGCGCGCGTCCCGGTGTCTGCGTATTATGAGGGGAGAGGCGCGCGTCCCGGTGTCTGCGTATTATGAGGGAGAGGCGCGCGTCCCGGTGTCTGCGTATTATGAGGGGAGAGGCGCGCGTCCCGGTGTCTGCGTATTATGAGGGGAGAGGCGCGCGTCCCGGTGTCTGCGTATTATGAGGGGAGAGGCGCGCGTCCCGGCCACTGAAGCAGGGCTTAACACAACTTTATATATACACAATACATAACACCCCTCCCCCTATGATAGATCTTATCCTCAGTCTGTTCAACACTCATAGGCTGGGGGCCCACGAACTCTGATGGACCTCCGCAATGGTACTGGAGAGTCTTGGCAAAATGGACCACCGTCCATCTCCAACTGGACAGTGTCCCGAAGATCGCCCGTGAGCGGCGACGGATTCACGGCACCTAGTACCTCCGCCTCTTCGGAAGTGGACATGGGTGGTGTAGGCAAACCTGTAGGAACACAGTTCTCCAGTGGGCCTGAGAACACCCTGGGATTTCCATCCGGCACTGGTCCGGTCAGCCAGCGCTGCAGCTGATCAATGTGGCGTCTGATTGTACAATCATTTCCCAGAGTAACCTCGTATGACAACGGGCCCGTTACCTTAGTTACCCTGGCTGCCACCCAAGGTGCCCCACTCCCATAGTTCCTGGCCCATACCAATTCACCTGGCTGTAAGTTCCTGGGGGGTTTGGGCTGAGCAGTCTCTGCCGCTACTCTGTCAGGGTGAAGTCGGTCAAGCTTCGTTGTGAGCCGGCGGCCCCACCTCAGCTCAGCTGGACTGCGACCGGTTGCTGTACTAGAAGTTGTGTGTTGACAGAGGAGGAAATTCACCAGGCGGCGATTCCAGTCCCCATTCGTCATCCACTTGAGCGCCTCCTTTGTGGTCCTGACCATCGTTCTCTGCCTGACCGTTGGTCACGGGGTGGAAAGAAGCGGATTTTACGTGCCGAATCATGTTGGCGTTGAGGAATGATTGAAACTCTGCTGCCATGAATTGTGCCCCGCTGTCAGAAACTATTACATCTGGCAGACCATGTGTGGCGAACAGCTGGCGCAATTCTCGGATGAGACCGGTACCACTTCCAACCACTTGGAATAACTTTCCACTACTATCAGGAATACCTGCCCCTGGAAGGGGCTCGCAAAGTCAATGTGCACGCGAGACCATGGGGCATGCGTGGTCTCCCAATGGTGCACTGGTGCCTGAGGCATCTCCAGTCAGCTTTCCTGGCCACCCCTTGCTTCTCTAGGTCTTTGTCCAAACCTGGCCACCACAAGTAGCTCCTGGCTAGAGCCTTCATCCGAACAATTCCTGGGTGCCCCTCATGTATGGAATCCAGCACCTTGGAGCGAAGACTGGGTGGAATGATGACCCTGCTGGGCCAAAGTACACATCCCTTGTGGGCCGACAGTTCATTTTTTCGAGAAAAGAAGTGTTGGAACGCAGACCCTGGCCGGGCCACTGGCCATCCCCTTAACACCCAGTTGAGAACTCAGCTGCAACGTCGCCTGCATGTAGGGGTATGCCAGGCAGGTCCTGGATCGCTAGAATATGACAAGCTGGGGCCGGATCTGGCTCAGTCTGTCAACATCGGCATGGCCCATTGTAGCATTCGCGGAGACAGGATCTGCGGAGTCTGTCAGTTGGGAAGAGACCAAGCAGAGGTTTGTGGTCTATAAAGATGGTGAAGGTACGTCCATATAAGAAGTCATGAAACTTCTTAATGCTAGCCACTATGACGAGGGCTTCCTTGTCTATCTGCGTATTATGAGGGGGTGAGAGGCGCGCGTCCCGGTGTCTGCGTATTATGAGGGGGTGAGAGGCGGCGTCCCGGTGTCTGCGTATTATGAGGGGGTGAGAGGCGCGCGTCCCGGTGTCTGCGTATTATGAGGGGGTGAGAGGCGCGCGTCCCGGTGTCTGCGTATTATGAGGGAGAGGCGCGCGTCCCGGTGTCTGCGTATTATGAGGGGAGAGGCGCGCGTCCCGGTGTCTGCGTATTATGAGGGGAGAGGCGCGCGTCCCGGTGTCTGCGTATTATGAGGGGAGAGGCGCGCGTCCCGGTGTCTGCGTATGATGGGGAGAGGCGCGCGTCCCGGTGTCTGCGTATTATGAGGGGAGAGGCGCGCGTCCCGGTGTCTGCGTATTATGAGGGGAGAGGCGCGCGTCCCGGTGTCTGCGTATTATGAGGGGGTGAGAGGCGCGCGTCCCGGTGTCTGTGTATTATGAGGGGGTGAGAGCGCGCGTCCCGGTGTCTGCGTATTATGAGGGGAGAGGCGCGCGTCCCGGTGTCTGCGTATTATGAGGGGAGAGGCGCGCGTCCCGGTGTCTGCGTATTATGAGGTGAGAGGCGCGCGTCCCGGTGTCTGCGTATTATGAGGTGAGAGGCGCGCGTCCCGGTGTCTGCGTATTATGAGGGGAGAGGCGCGCGTCCCGGTGTCTGCGTATTATGAGGGGAGAGGCGCGCGTCCCGGTGTCTGCGTATTATGAGGGGAGAGGCGCGCGTCCCGGTGTCTGCGTATTATGAGGGGAGAGGCGCGCGTCCCGGTGTCTGCGTATTATGAGGGGAGAGGCGCGCGTCCCGGTGTCTGCGTATTATGAGGGGAGAGGCGCGCGTCCCGGTGTCTGCGTATTATGAGGGGAGAGGCGCGCGTCCCGGTGTCTGCGTATTATGAGGGGAGAGGCGCGCGTCCCGGTGTCTGCGTATTATGAGGGGGGGAGAGGCGCGCGTCCCGGTGTCTGTGTATTATGAGGGGAGAGGCGCGCGTCCCGGTGTCTGTGTATTATGAGGGGAGAGGCGCGCGTCCCGGCCACTGAAGCAGGGCTTAACACAACTTTATATATACACAATACATAACACCCCTCCCCCTATGATAGATCTTATCCTCAGTCTGTTCAACACTCATAGGCTGGGGGCCCACGGACTCTGATGGACCTCCGCAATGGTACTGGAGAGTCTTGGCAAAATGGACCACCGTCCATCTGCAACTGGACAGTGTCCCGAAGATCGCCCGTGAGTGGCGACGGATTCACGGCACCTAGTACCTCCGCCTCTTCGGAAGTGGACATGGGTGGTGTAGGCAAACCTGTAGGAACACAGTTCTCCAGTGGGCCTGAGAACACCCTGGGATTTCCATCCGGCACTGGTCCGGTCAGCCGGCGCTGCAGCTGATCAATATGGCGTCTGATTGTACAATCATTTCCCAGAGTAACCTCGTATGACAATGGGCCCGTTACCTTAGTTACCCTGGCTGCCACCCAAGGTGCCCCACTCCCATAGTTCCTGGCCCATACCAATTCACCTGGCTGTAAGTTCCTGGGGGTTTGGGCTGAGCAGTCTCTGCCGCTACTCTGTCAGGGTGAAGTCGGTCAAGCTTCGTTGTGAGCCGGCGGCCCCACCTCAGCTCAGCTGGACTGCGACCGGTTGCTGTACTAGAAGTTGTGTGTTGACAGAGGAGGAAATTCACCAGGCGGCGATTCCAGTCCCCATTCGTCATCCACTTGAGCGCCTCCTTTGTGGTCCTGACCATTCGTTCTGCCTGACCGTTGGTCACGGGGTGGAAAGAAGCGGATTTTACGTGCCGAATCATGTTGGCGTTGAGGAATGATTGAAACTCTGCTGCCATGAATTGTGCCCCGCTGTCAGAAACTATTACATCTGGCAGACCATGTGTGGCGAACAGCTGGCGCAATTCTCGGATGAGACCGGTACCACTTCCAACCACTTGGAATAACTTTCCACTACTATCAGGAATACCTGCCCCTGGAAGGGGCTCGCAAAGTCAATGTGCACGCGAGACCATGGGGCATGCGTGGTCTCCCAATGGTGCACTGGTGCCTGAGGCATCTCCAGTCAGCTTTCCTGGCCACCCCTTGCTTCTCTAGGTCTTTGTCCAAACCTGGCCACCACAAGTAGCTCCTGGCTAGAGCCTTCATCCGAACAATTCCTGGGTGCCCCTCATGTATGGAATCCAGCACCTTGGAGCGAAGACTGGGTGGAATGATGACCCTGCTGGCCCAAAGTACACATCCCTTGTGGGCCGACAGTTCATTTTTTCGAGAAAAGAAGTGTTGGAACGCAGACCCTGGCCGGGCCACTGGCCATCCCCTTAACACCCAGTTGAGAACTCAGCTGCAACGTCGCCTGCATGTAGGGGTATGTCAGGCAGGTCCTGGATCGCTAGAATATGACAAGCTGGGGCCGGATCTGGCTCAGTCTGTCAACATCGGCATGGTCCATTGTAGCATTCGCGGAGACAGGATCTGCGGAGTCTGTCAGTTGGGAAGAGACGCAAGCAGAGGTTTGTGGTCTGTAAAGATGGTGAAGGTACGTCCATATAAGAAGTCATGAAACTTCTTAATGCTAGCCACTATGACGAGGGCTTCCTTGTCTATCTGGGCGTAGTTCCTTTCAGGAGGAGATAACGTCCTAGAATAGTATGCGATGGGAGCCGCTCTACCATCTGGCATCCTGTGGCTAAGTACTGCCCCGATGCCGTATGGCAAAGCATCACAGGCTTAGTGTTACTGGTAGTGTTTTCGTTGAAATGAAATAGGACGGAGTCCGATGACAGCAATGATTTTACCGCCCTGAATGCTTAGTTTTGTGTGCTCGACCAGACCCAGGGTGCTTGTTTGTCCAGGAGGCGGTGTAGCGGATCTGCCAGGGCAGCCTTATGCGGTAAGAAGGAATGGTAAAAATTGAGCAAACCCAGGAATACTTTGAGCTCCCCCTTGGATTTTGTAGTGGGGGCTTGCTGAATTGCTTGTAGCTTTACTTCAGATGGGTGGATGCCGGTAGCGTCGATGCGGAACCCCAGGAAGTCGGATTCTACGCCGATCCGGCACTTCTCCCTCGAGTTTTAGGCCGGCCTCGCGGAAACGGAGTGCTGCTCGGAGACGTTCGGCCAGGACTGATGCGGATCATCCCGCGATCAGGACGTCGTCAAAGTATGGGCAGTCGCCGGGAATGTTCTTCAGTGTCCGTTCAATAATACTTTGGAACAAACCTGGTGCTACGCTTACTCCAAACTGCAATCGGCGCACTCAGAATGCACCTCTGTGTGTAACTATTGTTTGTGCTTCTGCGGTAGCGTCGTCTACTGGCAGCTGCTGGTAGACCTGAGCGAGGTCTAGCTTAGCGAACATTCGGCCTCCCTGGAGCGAGGCGTGGATGTGGCTTACCACTGGCACAGGGTAAGCATGCTGCTGTAGTGCCTTATTTATGGTGCACTTGTAGTCTGCGCAAATACAAACGTCCCAGTTAGGTTTAACTGGGGTCACTATGGGAGTCTCCCACTGGCTACGGTCCACGGGTTGGAGCACTCCCTGCTGTACCAGCTTGTCTAGTTCTGCATCAATTTTATTCTTCAATGCAAAAGGAACCCTACGTGGTTTTAATCGGATTGGAGTTACTGCTGGATCAAGGTTGAGTACAATGGGTGCCCCTTTGTATTGTCCCAGTTCAATGCTGAATACATCAGCATATTCTTGGCATACCGCTTCTAGATCGGTTATTTGGGTTCGATGGAAGCCCGTTACCCTGATGCCCAGGGCCTCAAACCAGTCCTAGGAGGCTGGTGCGCAGCCCCTCTATGACCACCACACTGAGGGCACCTTCGAACTCTCTGAATTGTACCTTAATGGTGGCTTCGCCTCTTACGGGAACACGGCGATTCTGGAAGTCTGTTAGCACTAAGTCCGATGATTTGAGCGGAATCTGCCGTCGGCTACGGTTGCGAATTTGGTCGAAAGTGGTAGAGGAAATAATGGACAGAGCCGATCCAGTATCTAACTCCATGGAGCATGGGACCCCTTGAAGTTTTAGGTGGAGTCTTATCTTCTCTTTGATGGGACGTTGGGCCCCTGTGCGTTGGATGCTATGCCTCCCCGAGCAGTATTCAACTCTGTTCTGTCCTGGGGGCCTTTTTCCCTGTCGACTTCTGCAAACTCTGGCAATGTGCCCTTGCTTTCTACAGGCACGGCATACTGCTGTGCGGAATCTGTACTCTGCTCTTTCATGCTGTCCCCCACAACTTGCTCTGTGGGGGAGTTGCTTTCTCTATGGAGCATGGCCGTGAGTGGCTCTCTCCGCAAGCGATCGATTTCTTCAATCTTACTGCCCATTTCCGAGCCTTCTGCAGTGCCTTGGGGGAATCACTGGAGGGGATGGTGTGCGTTGTTTGTGGCCGGAGTCTTCATGGCCCCCCCAACAGCCTCATCCGCCATGACTTCCTTCAGTGCGTCTTTGAAAGTCAGTTTCTCCATGGCGAATAGGCGCTGCTGTAATTCTCTGTCTCTGAGACGGTCTTTCAGATCAGGAAACTCATTGGCGTGAAGCTTGGCGAAGAGCGGCCACAAACTCTGTTGCAGATTCCCCGGATCTCTGTTCACGTTGCCGAATGCATGGTGCCAGACGAGGACCGAGAGTTTAGGCTCAAAATGTTCACTTAATTTTTTCTTGAGGTCTGCGTAGGTCACTATGCTTGCCGGTGCTATCAAGTTTTCAGCAATATCAAATGTGGCTTGTCCACAGACACATAGTAGGGTTGCTGCCTTCAGGCCATCGTCCGTGACCTGGTTAGTCCTGAGGTAGTTGTCTACTCAGGAGACATATGAGATCCACTGTTCTGGGTGAGTAAGATCGAACTCGTTGAGTCTTCCCAGATTGGCCATTTTGAGAAGGCCCCTGTGGTGCTGGTTAATGCCTGTACTACCGCGGTTGGAGCTGGGCTGCACTTAGTCCAGTGGACAGATTTCTCAGGTCCGTCTGTGCCTCCCTAGCAGGCAGGGTGGGGAGTGTGGTCTGACCAGAGCTCTCTACTCGATCTGACATCCAATGATTTCAGTCTCTAGGTTAGCAGCAGCTTTCTCCTCTGCAGGATCCCATCCTCGTCGCCACTATTATGTATTGTGCTGCAGTAATCACAGACAGCAATGATACAACCATTTTAATTTTTATCTCTTCAGCTGCAATATGAATTAGTTGTATTCATGCTGCTTGAGAGGCTGATATTCGGAGCATTCACCCAGAGGCAAGGTGAATTGGAAGCTTCTCAGGGTCTCTTAGTGAAAGGGAAGAGTCTCAAGGACTCTGAACATTCACCTTTGAGAATTTTTTCACAGCACTTTGCTGCAGTTCGGCAAACTGTGCATTGCGGAATCATTCGATGGTTCTCAGTGGGGCAATTTTGTTGCTGCTGAATTGCACCTTATCTCCTGTGGACAGGTCATCTCCAGGAACACTAGCATAAATCGGTCATTTACTGCAATATCCAGGTTGGATATGATTTCTACCACAGTGCCCTTTTGGAGACATTAGTATTGGAATATGAGGAATAGCGAGATATAACCTGCAGATATGATGTGTGTGTATTCTATTGAAAATTCACAGTATTATTTAGACCCTCTACATTAAAATGTGAAATAATTACTTCTAAAAGTGGGGACAACCAAATCAATATACATGTACATTTGATGATGAAAGACAATGACATTTATTACTGTTGCTGTGAAAGCAGGTTAACCAGAAAAACGATTTTTTTTAGGCACAAAATATAAAATTAAATGGTTACACTAAATGAAATGCTACAAATTAATACATAAAGTAAATGAAGTCTATGCATTTTAAATAGAAATACTGTGAGCAATACCGCGCAGGTAGTCCATTACTGATCGATTGCCACGATCATTCACAATCAATGGAATGCGAGCTTCTCGATCATTTGTCACCTTCTTGCGCTTTGGAGAGGGTTCACCACGAATTATGCATTCCACTTGCATTTCAACTTGTTGTTTCTTTGAAATCCTTCGATGATTCGATAGACGCCAATGTGTGCTCCTCCAACTTTATTCTCCCATCTCCTATGCCAAGCATTAAGGTTATTTTGGGTACGTGGGACACCTAGTTGCATGGAGTCATACACAGACCACAAATTTGGTGGGAACAGTGGCAGTGGCTGGGCACGGACAGCAGTCCCATTACGCAAATGTCGTCTTATTCTTCCATGGACATAATTATTTTCGAACCACTCAATCAGTTCACTGACCTCTGGTGGCAAATGAGGCTTCAAGATATCAAAAGCTTCTGCGATTTGATGTGCTGGAATAAATGCCAAGGCAGACAAATCACGCAGCATTAAACTAAACTGTTTGTGCCGTATCGAGATGCTAATCCACTTCCTTGACTTCTTCTCCAAATACCAAGCCACAGACTATCCTGACGGATCTCGAACTTGCAGCTATTAATGCATCGAAAAGCGAATTTCCTGAAGTCTCCAACAAAGTTTGCTTCTTCCACCTGGGACAGTGCATTTGGAGAAGAAGTCAAGGAAGTGGATTAGCATCTCGATACGGCACATTGTCCCAGGTGGAAGAAGCAAACTTTGTTGGAGACTTCAGGAAATTCGCTTTTCGATGCGTTAATAGCTGCAAGTTCGAGATCCGTCAGGATAGTCTGTGGCTTTAGTGCAGTTTCATGTTCTTCCCCAAAGTCAATCAAGTCTTGCAACATACATTTACTCGTCATTAGAAATCTCAATGTGTCCTTCCTGGGAAACCAGAGAAATCTCAATGTGTCCTTCCTGGGAAACCAGAGAAATCTCAATGTCTCCTTCCTGGAAAACCAGAGAAATCTCAATGTATCCTTCCTGTAAAACCAGAGAAATCTCAATGTCTTCTTCCTGGAAAACCAGAGAAATCTCAATGTATCCTTCCTGGAAAACCAGAGAAATCTCAATGTGTCCTTCCTGGAAAACCAGAGAAATCTCAATGTATCCTTCCTGGGAAACCAGAGAAATCTCAATGTATCTTCCTGGGAAACCAGAGAAATCTCAATGTGTCCTTCCTGGAAACCAGAGAAATTTCAATGTATCCTTCCTGGGAAACCAGAGAAATCTCAATGTATCTTCCTGGGAAACCAGAGAAATCTCAATGTATCTTCCTGGGAAACCAGAGAAATCTCAATGTGTCCTTCCTGGGAAACCAGAAAAATCTCAATGTATCCTTCCTGGGAAACCAGAGAAATCTCAATGTGTTCTTCCTGGAAACCAGAGAAATCTCAATGTATCTTTCCTGTAAAACCAGAGAAATCTCAATGTATCCTTCCTGTAAAACCAGAGAAATCTCAATGTCTTCTTCCTGGAAAACCAGAGAAATCTCAATGTATCCTTCCTGGAAAACCAGAGAAATCTCAATGTGTCCTTCCTGGAAAACCAGAGAAATCTCAATGTATCCTTCCTGGGAAACCAGAGAAATCTCAATGTATCTTCCTGGGAAACCAGAGAATCTCAATGTGTCCTTCCTGGAAACCAGAGAAATTTCAATGTATCCTTCCTGGGAAACCAGAGAAATCTCAATGTATCTTCCTGGGAAACCAGAGAAATCTCAATGTATCTTCCTGGGAAACCAGAGAAATCTCAATGTGTCCTTCCTGGGAAACCAGAAAAATCTCAATGTATCCTTCCTGGGAAACCAGAGAAATCTCAATGTGTCCTTCCTGGAAACCAGAGAAATCTCAATGTATCTTTCCTGTAAAACCAGAGAAATCTCAATGTATCCTTCCTGGTAAAATCCTTTATAAATAAAATTAGCACGTAGACTAGGGGTAGACATGGGTCATTTTCTGTACCAACTGGTGCATGTATGGTATAATAGAGCTGATAAAAGATTGTGGTTACTTGAACGTTCCGTCCATTATCCAATACTGTCACGAATCCCCCTGAATACCAGAATAGTGGTCCCTATACGTAGACCGCTCTCTACCCTTCCGATCCTTGAATGGTCGGCACAACTAGACAGATAATTAACCAGACAATTAACAAACAAGGGTAAACACCAGACAGATGTACAGAATAGAGTATTCGTTCTCCCTAGGACTTTAGTAATATAAGAGGTAGTCTGATGTGTGCTTAGGGTGCCACACAGACCGACCTCGGTACCAAAGTTAAGAGCAGAACCGTGAGAAGAGTAAATGCCAATACCAGGGGTTATACACAGGGTGGTTCGTTCGCCAATGCCAGGGGTCGTACACAGAATGGTTCGTTTGCCAATGCCAGGGGTCATACACAGAATGGTTCGTTTGCCAATGCCAGGGGTCATACACAGAATGGTTCGTTCGCCAATGCCAGGGGTCATACACAGAATGGTTCGTTCGCCAATGCCAGGAGTCATACACAGAATGGTTCGTTTGCCAATGCCAGGGGTCATACACAGAATGGTTCAAGTCAGAAGCAAGGTCAGACACAGATATTATGCCAATAAACACAAGAGCTCTGCGGGAAGTGAATACCACGTCAGGCACCGGCGAACTAGTGAAGCCGGGTTTTAACCCGGCGGGTCCGCGTCATGACGCCAGGCTCCGCCCCCCAGCGTCCCACGTGAGCGCACCCGGTGGCATTATTATTCGGCGCCTGGCAGCGAGCAGCGAGGAATCTGCTGCCAGGCGCCCCAGAACAGGGCCATCCGTGACAGAACCCCCCCTCCACGGGCGGCCACTGGACGACCCCCAGGGGCACGGGGGTGTCACATAGAAGGCCTTCACCAACCGAGGGGCATGGACTTCAGCAGCCGGAATCCAAGAACAATCCTCTGGACCGTAACCCACCCAATCGACCAAGTACTGTAAGGACCCCCTAGACATCCTGGCATCCAAAATGGCCTTACCTCGAACTCCTCCTCGCCTCCACAGAGACAGGAGGAGGTGGAACACGGGCCTTGGTGTACCGGTTACATAACAACGGTTTCAAAAGGCTAACGTGGAACACATTGTGTATCCTAATATGGGGGGGCAATGCCAAAGCATAGGAGACCGGGTTGAGTCGCCGCAGAATCTTATAGGGGCCGATATATCTAGGTGCCAACTTCATGGAAGGCACTAAGAGCTTGATGTTACGTGAAGACAGCCAAACCCTGTCCCCAACTTGATACACGGGTGCCTGCCTCCTGTGTCTGTCGGCCTTGGTTTTCTGGATGGCACTACTCTCTTCCAGTGCCTGTTTGACTCTCTCCCAAGTCTCTTTCAATGATGCCAAATGCTCATCCAAAGCAGGAATCGTGGTATCAGGAAACGTAGCGGGGAGCACGGGAGGATCAAAACCATAAACAGTGAAGAAAGGGGAATGTCCTGTGGATTCACTCACTGCGCTGTTCAAAGCATACTCTGCCCATGGTAACAGGTCTGACCAGTTATTTTGTTGTTCTGATATAAAGCACCTGAGATATTTCTCTATATTTTGGTTGGCTCGTTCTGCTGCTCCGTTGGTCTGGGGGTGATAGGCCGAAGAGAAGGATAAGTCTATCCCCACATTCTTACAAAACCCTTTCCAGAATCTGGAGACGAATTGGGTCCCCCTATCAGAGACAATCTCCAGAGGAATACCGTGTATGCGGACCACGTTAGAAATGAAAATGGGCACCAGTTCGGCTGCCGAAGGTAGTTTCCGAAGAGGAACATAATGACCCATCTTGGAGAATCGATCTATGACCGTAAGTATAACTGTATTCCCTCTTGACTCAGGTAAGTCTACTATGAAATCCATGGCTACATGCGACCATGGTCGTTCGGGGATCGGCAAAGGCTGGAGTAAACCAATGGGTGCTGTTTTGGGACTTTTATGTCTTGTGCACACCTCGCACACAGCTATGTAATCTTTAACATCTCGGCGCAATGTGGGCCACCAGAGGAGTTTACGGATACTAGACACTGTTTTGGTGATACCCATATGCCCAGAGGTTTTATTGTCATGATAAACGTTAAATACTTCCTCTTTCGTTCTCAGGTACAAAGAGTTTCGCGGGAGGTTTCCCCCCAGGAGCTGCACCCTGGACGGTCTGCAACCTTTTCACTAGAGGAGACGAGACACTAATCGTGGTAGAGGCTATAATCTTTCCTGGGTACAATGGGATGCTGATCTTGGATATTATGTTCATAAGACTCATACTGTCTCGACAATGCGTCTGCTTTAATGTTTCTGGACCCAGGTCTATAGGTAAGCACGAAATTAAAACTTGAAAGAAACAATGACCATCTCGCTTGTCTGGAATTTAAACGTTTAGCATCTCCAATGTACGCGAGATTCTTATGATCGGTTATGATAACGATCGGGTCCCTAGACCCCTCCAATAAGTATCTCCATTCTGCCAAGGCCGAGATGACTGCTAACAACTCTCTATTTCCGATGTCATAGTTCCTCTCTGCCGGGGACAATTTCCGGGAATAGAAGCCGCATGGATGCAAGGGTTTGTCGGGTGCCTCCCTTTGGGACAAGACTGCACCAAGACCTAGTTCGGAGGCGTCAACTTCTACTTGGAAAGGCAGAGCCGGATCTGGATGTCGGAGAACAGGGGCAGTAGTAAATGCTTGTTTAAGTACCTCAAAGGCTTGAGTGGCTTGAGGTGTCCATTTCTGATTTCCCACCCCTTTCTTTGTCATAGCCGTGAGGGGAGCTACCAAGGCTGAAAAGTCTTTAATGAATCTCCGATAGTAGTTAGTAAACCCCAGAAACCTCTGGATGGCTTTAAGCCCTTGGGGTAGAGGCCAGTCAAGAATTGCTGAGAGTTTTTTAGGATCCATTTGAAAACCCTCAGGGGTTATTATATAACCAAGGAAATGCACTGTTTCTATGTCGAATAAACATTTTTCTAGTTTACAATACAATCCAGCCTTCAATAGTTTTTTCAACACTTGTTTCACGTGGGCGTGATGAGTTTCCACATCAGGAGAGTATATCAGGATGTCATCCAGATATACTATGACGAACTCTTGCAGAAAATCCCTTAGGGTATCGTTTATGAGGTCCTGAAAAACGGCTGGCGCATTACATAATCCAAAGGGCATCACCAGGTATTCATAATGCCCGCTCCGTGTATTAAAAGCCGTTTTCCATTCATGCCCCTTTTTAACCCTAACCAGGTTGTAAGCTCCGCGTAAATCGAGTTTCGTATATATACGGGCCCCTTTTAATCGGTCGAACAATTCTGTTATGAGAGGTATGGGATACGCATTTCTTATAGTTATCCTATTCAAACCTCTATAATCGATGCAAGGTCGCAGATCTCCCTCTTTTTTGGAGACAAAAAAAGAACCTGCTCCTGCTGGAGAGGAGGACCGTCTGATGAATCCTCGCTCTAGATTCTCCCTTATGTATTCCTCCATAATGTCATTTTCTTTTTGTGACAAAGGGTATACGTGTCCCCTAGGAGGCATAGTACCGGGGAGTAAATCAATAGCACAGTCGTATGGACGATGTGGTGGTAGGACCTCAGTCCTGGCTTTAGAGAACACCTCCTTTAATGCCAGATAACAGTCAGGGACCTCTGTAGATAAAGGAGGGGCTGTGGCAATATTGAGGCTACCAATCACATTGACCCTGCCTAGGCAATTAGACTGACAACTAGGACCCCAACATTTTATGTCTCTCTGGACCCAATCAATAACCGGGTTGTGCTCTGTTAACCATGGAAACCCAAGAACGACAGGACATGAGGGAGATTCAATAATTTGAAATCTTATCGTTTCATGGTGCAAAACTCCTGTTTTCATACATACATCGACAGTGTCGTGAGTGATATGTGGACATGACAGGGGTTTACCATCTATTATTATTATTATTATTATTAATTTATAAAGCGCCAGCATATTCCGCAGCGCTGTACAATAAGCACAGTACAGACAGGGTTACAATACATTGAACAACATTTGACAAACAGTACAGGAGGAGATGAGGGCCCTATTCCCGTAGGAACTCACAATCTAGGAGGGTTGGGGTTGGAAACAGGAGCAGAGGACCATTAGAGGCTTCTCCTTGAGAACCAGAGGTAAGAGGTTTTTGGCAGCAAAATATTTGTCCATGAAATTACCTGAGGCCCCAGAGTCTAAGAACGCCTCAGTCTTGAGGTGAACCCCCTCCCAGGTTAGGGAGATCGGTAACAGAATCCTGGATTTTTTTTTTTCACTATCCACAAAGGAGGCATACAGAGAACCGATAACCTGGGTATTGGCTGTTCTTTGACCCGATTTGCCACTCTCCCCCCTGCTAACCCTGGGTCTCTGAGGACATTGAAGGCGGAAGTGATCTGCCCCTGCACAATAGAAGCAGAGCCCCTTTTCTCTTCTGTGAGCTCTTCCTGCTTCCGAAATACCCGTTTTTCCTATTTGCATAGGTTCAACGACTGGCAAATCTGTTTTTGCGTTCTCCGGTTACCTGACGTACTGGTGTGTCTGGGTAATAAGGGTAAAGGAGGCAAGACCCTTCTGGGTCTGTCTCTGGGGTGTCTCCTTTCCCTAATTTGATCGTCCATGGCTATGCAAAAATCAATCAGATGGTCCAGATTTTCTGGTAATTTTAAGGGAGCCAGCTCAAACATAAAGCCTCGTTCAGGCCTTCGGTAAAGGCTAAGGTTAAAACGTCGTTCGGCCAAAGCACCTCTGACGTCAAAGTCTTAAACTCTATGGCATAGTCGGAGACCCTCCTATTACCTTGTTTAATGTGAAACAAGGACCTACCCGCATTGGTAGCCCTTCTAGAGGGATCAAAGGTACGTTTTAACTCAGAGGTAAAACCCTCATAGTCATAGATGATGGTTTCTTATTTTCCCACAATGGCGTAGCCCATAATAAAGCTTTTTCTGTTAAATGATTAATCAGATAGCCTACTTTGGCTTTATCAGACATACAAGACCCTGGGTTATTCTCAAACAAGATCTCGAGTTGGGTCAAAAACCCCGCATAAGCTTGGTGTACCATCATAGCGTAAGGGTGCCTTCATACTAAGCCTATGTCTCTCAGGAGAGACCGAACTGACCCTAGGTAATACTGGGTCTGGAGGGTTTGTGGTACCTGTATTGGACCGATTTAACAGGGTTTGCAAGAGCGAGAGAAATCTGGTCCATCCTATGGTCCTGCTCCTCTTGTCTGGCTGCGATACGTGCCAACTGAATAGAGAGGTCTGCGGGATCCATTGGCCCTGACGTAATGTCACGAATCCCCCTGAATACCAGAATAGTGGTCCCTATACGTAGACCGCTCTCTACCTTTCCGATCCTTGAATGGTCGGCACAACTAGACAGATAATTAACCAGACAATTAACAAACAAGGGTAAACACCAGACAGATGTACAGAATAGAGTATTCGTTCTCCCTAGGACTTTAGTAATATAAGAGGTAATCTGATGTGTGCTTAGGGTGCCACACAGACTGACCTCGGTACCAAAGTTAAGAGCAGAACCGTGAGAAGAGTAAATGCCAATACCAGGGGTTATACACAGGGTGGTTCGTTCGCCAATGCCAGGGGTCATACACAGAATGGTTCGTTTGCCAATGCCAGGAGTCATACACAGAATGGTTCGTTCGCCAATGCCAGGAGTCATACACAGAATGGTTCGTTCGCCAATGCCAGGGGTCATACACAGAATGGTTCGTTCGCCAATGCCAGGGGTCATACACAGAATGGTTCAAGTCAGAAGCAAGGTCAGACACAGATATTATGCCAATAAACACAAGAGCTCTGTGGGAAGTGAATACCACGTCAGGGCACCGGCGAACTAGTGAAGCCGGGCTTTAAACCTGGCGGGTCCGCGTCATGACGCCAGGCTCCGCCCCCCGGCGTCCCACGTGAGCGCACCCGGTGGCGTTATTATTCGGCGCCTGGCCAGCGAGCAGCGAGGAATCTGCTGCCAGGCGCCCCAGAACAGGGCCATCCGTGACAAATACTTGGCCTTTGCTAAATGTTGAATATTTACTTTGGTTGGAAACAGTAATATTCTGTCTTCTCCCACGTTAAGTCTCTGACCAGAAATAGTTCTCCATTTAAGGTTTTCTGTAAAGAATCTGGAATTTTTAATTTCATCCAGTGACTGCGGTTGAGATGGTCGGTGCTTGTCGTACGTGTTTTATTACTTTGCGCAGAGCATTTTTTGATGGGCTGTAGATTTTGCGGAGCGATAACAGCGCTGCTCTGCACAATCTGACATGGCAGGCTGGTTGTTTCTTTTGCCTGTATTTTAGCGACACACGCAGCACTTGCTTCTGGAGCGAGATTATGATCCACATACCTCTCTAGGTGATGCCGTCCGTTGACATATTTGGTGGTTGCTCTGCTTTTACAATGGTCAGTTTTTCGCGTTTCACAGCACCAGTAATAACGGTTATTGGGATTTTTATCGTTCACCATCAGATATCCATGAACGTTGATTTTGCTCTTCCCTGGTTGAGAAGGGGAGGATCTCACAGATTTCTGTACAGCTTTCGATCATACACACATAGGAAACATGTGCAGGTTGTATTTGCTGCTAAAAGTGCTTTCTGGGTAGCAATCACAACCAAGGAGGAGTTTGCAGTGAATGACAGATTATGACCTCGAGTTGACCGGTCCACAGGAGATGGTAGATTCAGTGCCTGTTCGGCAACAGAGAAATCCCCCATACAGAAGCAATGGTTAATCAGCAGAGAAATGTCAGTGAAATGCCCTGATGTTCAGTGGTTTAATTCGGCAGGTTTAATTTAATTAGACGAATCCCATAGGTTTTAACGTTACGTATATTTGCAAACTTTTTTTTTTTTTACACCGTTCGTGGGCTTGTCTTTTTTTTCCCGGCCACTGGTTGCGCGGTGTTCGGTGGCTCGTGTGATTTTTGCGTTTGCGGTGGCTTATCAGATATGCAGACTTTTTTATTTTCTTGTGGGGGGTATTTTTTTGTGTGTCAAGGACTTGGCCGTCGGGGCACCGGCTTGTCGGGGACTTGGCCGTCGGGGCACTGGCTTGTCGGGGACTTGGCCGTCGGGGCACCGGCTTGTCGGGGACTTGGCCGTCGGGGCACTGGCTTGTCGGGGACTTGGCCGTCGGGGCACTGGCTTGTCGGGGACTCGGCCGTCGGGGCACTGGCTTGTCGGGGACTCGGCCGTCGGGGCACTGGCTTGTCGGGGACTCGGCCGTCGGGGCACTGGCTTGTCGGGGACTCGGCCGTCGGGGCACTGGCTTGTCGGGGACTCGGCCGTCGGGGCACTGGCTTGTCGGGGACTTGGCCGTCGGGGCACCGGCTTGTCGGGGACTCGGCCGTCGGGGCACTGGCTTGTCGGGGACTCGGCCGTCGGGGCACTGGCTTGTCGGGGACTCGGCCGTCGGGGCACTGGCTTGTCGGGGACTTGGCCGTCGGGGCACTGGCTTGTCGGGGATGTGCTGGTGTTGGGAACTTGTGGTGTAGGGGACTTTGTGGTGTCGGGATTTTGTCCGGCGCCCATTCGTTAGCTGTGAGGTGTTCCGTCGTCACCGGTACATGTTCCGCGACGTCACTTTGTGACTGAAGCATCGCGTGGCAATACAGCATCGTTTATTCTCCCCAGTCACATGGGAGACGCTCCGCAGCTCTGCTCTCCGAGTCGCTCCGGTGTCTGTTCTTTCCACCGGTACCTTACCGGAACGCTTCTGTTACCATTTATAAACATGTCTAGAGGGTCACCGTGCAGCAGCTTCACTCGTCGCCCGATGGACCCCTCGTCCCACACACCTTGCAGGACAGGGATTCATTGAAAAGAAGGGGAGGCTTCTGATTGGCTGAGCTGCTTCCTGGTTTTGCGGAGCACAGCAGGCAGATCATCACACATTCAAATCATCAGAACATAAGGATCGCTCCCACCTTTTACTTCCCTCAGCGATTTTACCTCTGAGCTGAAAGCACTGGTGCAGGACTCAACTGGGAGATTGCTGTGATCTTGGCGGGTGAGCTTACACTTTAACAGCCGTTACACTGTGGTTATGTGATACGTGGGGGTCACAGAGCGCAGCAGATCCCTTCTATAGGTCTGGGGGCTGAATACCAGAGGACCTCACTGCCTGGACATGGTGACCGTGAGCGCAGGATTCATTGAAAAGAAGGGGAGGCTTCGGATTGGTGGACACGGGGACCGCGGGATTCATTGAAAAGAAGTGGAAGGCTTCGGATTGGTGGACACGGGGACCGCGGGATTCATTGAAAAGAAGGGGAGGCTTCGGATTGGTGGACACGGGGACCGCGGGATTCATTGAAAAGAAGGGGAGGCTTCGGATTGGTGGACACGGGGACCGCGGGATTCATTGAAAAGAAGGGGAGGCTTCGGATTGGTGGACACGGGGCCGCGGGATTCATTGAAAAGAAGGGGAGGCTTCGGATTGGTGGACACGGGGACCGCGGGATTCATTGAAAAGAAGGGGAGGCTTCGGATTGGTGGACACGGGGACCGCGGGATTCATGTCAGAGGTTTTTTACTTAATTCCATTGGTCAAAAAATGCCATAAAAAAGTTCAAGTATGAAGTGAGAGCCCGCCCCCTACAAATGCCATGGATCGACGCACTTGACGCCGCCATCCCAGATCCGCACCGGGCAGCGCCGACTCCTGGCGGTTCCCCAGATAACCCCTCACCACAATGTTAGTATGTACCGTGGTTGGCCTCGAGAGGGTTACCGGAATCCCACCATTTTACACACTGCGTCGTACACCGGAGACGCCAGCTGGCGGGCAGTCTGCGCCCCACTGTCCAAAACCTTCTTCAGGAAGTCCGGATCCCCCTGCAGACGCTGGATTTCCTCCCTGATCGGCCTCAGTTTCTCCACCACCGCGTCCGCCACCAGCAGCTTGTACTGCGCGGTCTCCAGCCCCTGGCTTTGCCGCACGATGTCCTCCACACCCAGCTCAGTCATTGCCGAGTGGATGGAGATCAGGTTGGAGACCCCCGGGCGGCTCTCGGGGTCGTAGGTCACCTCGGAGGTGAAGTCTGTGACAGCTTTGCGGATTTTCGTCACGATTTCCTCTGGGGTGTCGGTCAGGCGGATCGTGGCGAGCGTCTGTGGGTCTGACTTGGACATCTTGGAGGACGGATCTCTCAGGGATCGGATCTTCTTGGAGGTACCTGGGAGAAAAAGACAGGGGGTCAGCTCGGGAACATGACCAAACAAAGGTACTGGTGGGAGCAGCTCCAACCCACCACGCGAGGTGACCCATCTCCACTCACCCATCAAAGCCACCGGAACAGGGAAAAAATCTCCATATCTCTTATTGAATTTACGCGCCGTGTCCTGCGTGAGCTCCAAGTGCTGCACCTGGTCATCTCCCACAGGAACATGAGTGGACCTGGAATGAGGGGGAGTGAGAGACGCGCAGGGGGAGCGAGAGACGCGCAGGGGGAGCGAGAGACGCGCAGGGGGAGCGAGAGACGCGCAGGGGGAGCGAGAGAGGCGCAGGGGGAGCGAGAGAGGCGCAGGGGGAGCGAGAGAGGCGCAGGGGGAGCGAGAGAGGCGCAGGGGGAGTGAGACGCGAAGGTAAAAATAAAAAAGGAAAAAAGGAGGGAAGAAAGAAAAAATAAAACCAGAGGGAAGAATAAAAAAGGAAGATTCACAATCCACCTCGTCACGGCATGTACACCTCTATACACCGCACCGGGGGGGGGGGGAGGGGGTTGTCACGTTCGCTGTCCCGCTCACAACCATGGTGGGAATCCTTTTGGACAGGCTTCTAGACCCTCCGATCCTTAAATGGTCGGGACCACTAACCCCATCACTCCCAGCCAGGGAAAGCAGACAGACCAACAATAATGGGAACAGCTTAGTCACAGCAGGTTTAGGGATCAAGTTGTCGCTGAGCCACAAAGGGTTAACCTCACTGATAAGCGGAAAGCAGTCAGGAAGAGGTGTAGGTAGTGTGTTCATACACCGGGGGTTAACAGAAGTGTGGTCATACAAACATTCCGAGTTGGCAACAACGAGGGTTTTCATACAGGCAGTTTTGGCAACAAACAAGGTTCTCATACACTCAGATTTGGCAACAAGACAGATCGATGGATACACTGAGTCAGCGCTATGCAGGACAGACATATATTCTGTATCAATGTTATGCGAGATAGTTAAACACTCTGGGTCGGCGTGGTTCAAACGCAACAAGCGCTCTGAGTCTGCTTTAGGCACAACACACACAGGCTTGGTCAGAAAGAGAATGGTCAGGAAGACAGTCCGAGTCAGCAACAATCCGGGTCCTCACACAATCCGGTTCAGCAACAAAACAAAAGAATCAGTGAATCACTAAAGCGAATACACCAGGCGATGCGGGAACTAACTCCACGTCAGGGCGATGAATCGACTCGCACGCCCTGCATTTAAGGCCGAGGGGCTCCGCATCATCATGCTGCGCACCGCCCCTCTAGACGCACGAACGGCCAGAACTTCTGGCACCCGGCCAGCCAGCGATGCTGCTGAGTGCCCAAACCCCCCCTGGAGGTCTGCAGGTGCCGAGTATGTGACGGGGGGGGCTCCTCATGATGAAAATACCAGATGCTGGACAGCTACAGCTTTGCGGTCACGTCCCTAGGGTGACATTTGGTTGTGCCCCCAATAAACCAGCTGATCCTCAGGGAGTCTCCCCTTACCTGTAGAGCAGGATGTCGGCGGCCTGGAGCACTGGGTACGTAAACAGCCCCACACTGCCCTCATTCTGCTGACTCTTCATCTGAGGGAGGGAGAGACATGGTTAAAGATAGCGCGGGGACAGTGGCACAGCACTGTGGGAATCACAGGAGGCACAGCCCTGCGGGCATCACAGGGGGTACAGCAGGCATCACTGGGGCACAGCACTGCAGGCATCACAGGGGGCACAGCCCTGCGGGCATCACAGGGGGCACAGCCCTGCGGGCATCACAGGGGGCACAGCACTGTGGGAATCACAGGAGGCACAGCACTGCGGGAATCACAGGAGGCACAGCACTGCGGGCATCACAGGGGGCACAGCACTGCGGGAATCACAGGAGGCACAGCACTGCGGGAATCACAGGAGGCACAGCACTGCGGGCATCACAGGGGGCACAGCACTGCGGGCATCACAGGGGGCACAGCACTGTGGGAATCACAGGAGGCACAGCACTGCGGGCATCACAGGGGGCACAGCACTGCGGGCACCACGGGAAGGTCTGCCTGACCCTGGGGTCGCTGTGGAGCCTATACTCATGGGGTGGGAGAGGAGCTACAAATTCATTCTGCAGCAGAGGGATGGGACGGGGTTAACGATCGCTGGGCCCCTAACGCCGGCCGTCCACTGGCACCTGACTTGGTCACCTGACTATGGACAAAGCCATTGGCCGATCAGGGACGTCCCCGGAAGCGTCTGCAAAACCTATACACAGTATAATGTAACCGACTACCCAACGTGCTATCGAGGTTAACCCTTATTCTCCCGATTCCAACCGTTTTTGAAGGAATAAACAGTAAACGGTTCCAAGGTTTGATCATGAGCCGTTTCTAGCGGATAATTACACCCTCTCATAAAAGAATTTAACGGGACCCTCTTACCAGTGGCGGCGTCCGGTACCGCTGAATCTCCCCATTTGGGTAACGGCTGCAATATATCGTGCACGGGACTCGCTTTTCACTCAATGTATGGTTTTTACTGATACCATGTTGCAGTATTTAATAAAGATTGTTTTATTTGTATCGTCGGACGTTATTAACAAACCCATTAAATTAAAAGAGGCTTTTTGCTGTGGATTAAAAAATTTATTTTTTACATTGAATCCTATGGGCTTCGTGCGCGGCGGTTATACTATACAATGCATCGTTTTCCCGTTTTCCTGCACACAGCAGGGAAAACACTCATCCACGCTATGACGGAATGGAGATGTTGTTCCGCCTGCGGGTGTGCTCAATCTGCGTGACCCCGTCGCTTACCGCTGGCCCGACTACCGAGTGGCGCCCACTCGGCGTCTCGTGCGGCCTGGCGTGACCCTAGGGTAGGGTTAGCGGGCGGTGGAGGGGACCCCTGCCTGAAACCAGTCCGACCACTGAGCCTTGTAGCACTCAGCGTCCGAGCAACTGGTTTCTTGACCTGGCGGGTGTGGGACGCCTGCGGGAATCAGCCCTAGCGGCTGCGGAGGAAGATTCGGATCTTATGGGGAAACGTTTCGGTTCTTAAGTGGGAAACGTTTCGATCCGGGGCGGAGGTTTCTTCGGATCTTGAGCGGCGATGTTTCGGGTCGGGAAGGGATGGCGGGTCGGTTCGGAACTGGAGGGCTTCGGATCGGTAGGGGAGGGCGCTTCGGATCTGGCGGAACCAGGGGGAAGTTCGGGTCTTACCGCGGCGGTCGATGCGCGGCGCCCGGCGGGGCCGTTCGGTTCGGATCGCTGTATTTCCCCGATCGAATCTTCTTATGTAGCGCCGCTGCCCTGATGCTCGATGCAGGGTCAGCGCGCTCGATTCGGATCGGATGGGCACCGTATTCTGAGGCCGCGGGGGACACTCAGATCCGAAATACGGCGGAGAATCAAGCCACACCAGACACAGCTGAATGCACTGCAGGAACTGCCTTTATTGTTTACAGTACAGACTTTTATTACTTCTTATCATAATTAGAATACAATGGGACTCCTTGCCCGCCCTCCCAGGACCCATTGGCCCTTAGCCTTCAGGGAGTCGCCAATTCGGACCGGATGGTCCGAATCGGCCATTTTACGATTCGAACCGGATGGTTCGAATCGGCCATTTTCCGAATCGAAATTCCAACTGCGCCACAAGGATCGGAAAATGGCGGCGAGCAAGGCAAACACAGGGAAAATACATCACACCATAACCAACGGGGAACACTTTATTAACACCACACAATTGTCACCTCTAAATAAAATAACGAAAAACAAGGTGCGTGCCACCACACCCAAGTGTCCATGTCCCCACTGTCACTGCACCGCCCCTGGCTGAGGGTGCTGGGCCATCCCGTGACACACGCCATTGTAATAATCTCTTATCTGGCCTCCCTCTGTCCCGCCTCTCCCCCCTACAATCCATCCTGAACGCCTCCGCCAGACTAATTCACCTCACCCGCCGCTCTGTCTCTGCCGCTCCCCTCTGCGAGTCCCTTCACTGGCTCCCCATCCACTGCAGAATTAAGTTCAAAATCCTTATCCTTACCTACAAAACCCTCACTAACTCAGCTCCCCACTACCTGTCCTCACTAATCACCAAATACACCCCAGCCCGCTCCCTAAGGTCAAACAGTGACCTGCGCCTAGCTTCTCCCCGCATCACCTCTTCCCATGATAGACTGCAGGATTTCTCACGCGCAGCCCCCACTCTCTGGAACGCTCTCCCTCGTACTGTCAGACTTTCCCCTAACTTCTCTTCCTTCAAACGCTCCCTTAAAACATTCCTATTTAGGGAAGCCTACCCCCCAACTCACTGACACAACCATCAATCACTCTCACCTTACAGTCCTCTCCTCCTGTTTCCAACCCTCCCAGATTGTGAGTTCCTACGGGAATAGGGCCCTCATCTCCTCCTGTACTGTTTGTCAAATGTTGTTCAATGTATTGTAACCCTGTCTGTACTGTGCTTATTGTACAGCGCTGCGGAATATGCTGGCGCTTTATAAAGAATAATAATAATAATAAAAATGTATCTTTTTCATGTTTCCCTCCACACGGCGGTTATACTATACAATGTATCTTTTTCATGCAGTGTAAGAGGCTGATTCACATCTGTGTTGTAGGATCGGTTGGACAACGATATCGCATGATCGTACCATTGCAGTAATATGGAGCCAGTGGATTGTCAGCCTAAGTCCCCCATGTGTGGTGTGAAGCCCCATCGTGCCGCCCCCTCATGAGCCCCAACTCACCTTCCACTGGGGTAACTGCTTGAGTCGAGACATCGATGTCAGACAGCTCAGGATCCAGCCCAGCTCCGTGTGTTCAGGCACCTAGGGGCACAGCGAGCTCGCAAAACATGTTCCTTACATGAGACAGGGAAGGGGAACCCCCCCCCCCCGCATTCACATCTAACACAGGACAGGGAGCCCCCCCCCGCATTCACATCTAACAACACAGGACAGGGAGCCCCCCCCCCCGCATTCACACGTAACACAGGACAGGGAGCCCCCCCCCGCATTCACACCTAACACAGGACAGGGAGCCCCCCCCGCATTCACACGTAACACAGGACAGGGAGCCCCCCCCCGCATTCACATCTAACACAGGACAGGGAGCCCCCCCCCACATTCACATCTAACACAGGACAGGGAGCCCCCCCCGCATTCACATCTAACAACACAGGACAGGGAGCCCCCCCCCCGCATTCACATCTAACAACACAGGACAGGGAGCCCCCCCCCGCATTCACACCTAACACAGGACAGGGAGCCCCCCCCCCCGCATTCACACGTAACACAGGACAGGGAGCCCCCCCCCGCATTCACATCTAACACAGGACAGGGAGCCCCCCCCCGCATTCACACCTAACACAGGACAGGGAGCCCCCCCCCCCGCATTCACACCTAACACAGGACAGGGAGCCCCCCCCGCATTCACACCTAACACAGGACAGGGAGCCCCCCCCCCCCGCATTCACACCTAACAACACAGGACAGGGAGCCCCCCCCCCCCGCATTCACACCTAACAACACAGGACAGGGCCCCCCCCCCCCAGCATTCACATCTAACACAGGACAGGGAGCCCCCCCCGCATTCACATCTAACACAGGACAGGGAGCCCCCCCCCCGCATTCACATCTAACACAGGACAGGGAGCCCCCCCCCCCGCATTCACACCTAACAACACAGGACAGGGAGCCCCCCCCCCAGCATTCACATCTAACACAGGACAGGGAGCCCCCCCCCCCGCATTCACACGTAACACAGGACAGGAGCCCCCCCCCCCAGCATTCACATCTAACACAGGACAGGGAGCCCCCCCCCCCGCATTCACACGTAACACAGGACAGGGAGCCCCCCCCCCCCGCATTCACATCTAACACAGGACAGGGAGCCCCCCCCCCGTATGTCTCTAGGTGTATATGGTGCACACAGTGGGGGGATAATAACACACACACGTCACGTCGCCCCCACCTGGGACTGTTGGAAGATGCAGCTTTTCTCTGGGTCGATGCCGCAGGCTAGCAGGCAGGCCGTCATGTCCAGCATGCTGTGCCGCAGCACGGCAGGATCCTGCGGCACGGTGATGGAGTGCAGGTCCACAA
This sequence comes from Leptobrachium leishanense, assembly GCA_009667805.1. Taxonomy (NCBI): domain Eukaryota; kingdom Metazoa; phylum Chordata; class Amphibia; order Anura; family Megophryidae; genus Leptobrachium; species Leptobrachium leishanense. Next base: position 7,415,876 of record CM019064.1, read on the forward strand.
TGCTGTAGAGGATGGAGCTGAACGTGTCCTGGAGCTGCACCCAGGTCTGCAGAGCCCCCAGGTAGTTCCCCAGGTGTGGGATCCCCGTGGGCTGAATCCCTGAGAAGACACGTGGCGCGGCATCCTGCAACCCAAGATGTGAAAGGTTAATGACTGTAAGAGGGAGCCGGGACGCGGCCCAGGATAACGCAGAGCCGGGACGCGGCCCAGGATAACGCAGAGCCGGGACGCGGCCCAGGATAACGCAGAGCCGGGACGCGCGCCCAGGATAACGCAGAGCCGGGACGCGGCCCAGGATAACGCAGAGCCGGGACGCGGCCCAGGATAACGCAGAGCCGGGACGCGGCCCAGGATAACGCAGAGCCGGGACGCGGCCCAGGATAACGCAGAGCCGGGACGCGGCCCAGGATAACGCAGAGCCGGGACGCGCGCCCAGGATAACGCAGAGCCGGGACGCGCCCAGGATAACGCAGAGCCGGGACGCGGCCCAGGATAACGCAGAGCGGGACGCGGCCCAGGATAACGCAGAGCCGGGACGCGGCCCAGGATAACGCAGAGCCGGGACGCGGCCCAGGATAACGCAGAGCCGGGACGCGGCCCAGGATAACGCAGAGCCGGGACGCGGCCCAGGATAACGCAGAGCCGGGACGCGGCCCAGGATAACGCAGAGCCAGGACGCGGCCCAGGATAACGCAGAGCCGGGACGCGGCCCAGGATAACGCAGAGCCGGGACGCGACCCAGGATAACGCAGAGCCAGGACGCGGCCCAGGATAACGCAGAGCCGGAACGCGGCCAGGATAACGCAGAGCCGGACGCGGCCCAGGATAACGCAGAGCCGGGACGCGGCCCAGGATAACGCAGAGCCAGGACGCGGCCCAGGATAACGCAGAGCCGGACGCGGCCCAGGATAACGCAGAGCCGGGACGCGACCCAGGATAACGCAGAGCCGGGACGCGGCCCAGGATAACGCAGAGCCGGGACGCGGCCCAGGATAACGCAGAGCCGGGACGCGACCCAGGATAACGCAGAGCCGGGACGCGGCCCAGGATAACGCAGAGCCGGGACGCGGCCCAGGATAACGCAGAGCCGGGACGCGGCCCAGGATAACGCAGAGCCGGGACGCGGCCCAGGATAACGCAGAGCCGGGACGCGGCCCAGGATCGGCGAGGTTCGTGTCAGAACCCGTGGGGAATCTTCACCGATTAATGACTATACGGCAAAATCTCTAAACAAAAAACCAAAAGGCTACACAACATATAAAACACACACACACACACACGGACATTACACGCTGCGCAAACACCACCGCGTGGCAATAAGGAATCTCTTGCTCGTGTCATGCGCCAGACAGTTTAGCGTGCGATTTCACTCTTTGCACTCTTTTGGCGCATGCACTTGGGGTGCAAGCACAGGGCGCAGGCACAAGGCACGGGGTGCGAGCACAGGGCACAAGGCACGGGGTGCAAGCACAGGGCACAAGGCACGGGGTGCGAGCACAGGGCACAGCTTTGGGTTCCCTGAGCGCGTTATGGATATAAATTATTTATTCCCCCCCCCGCCAGCTCTGCACAATCTTTAATTTAGTGAATAAGCCCCGCTCAGATATCCCTGTGACACAGCAATCCCAGCTCAGCACAAAGTACACGGACTGTAACCGCAGAGACACCAGGCGACGCGCACGTTTGGGTTTTCATACATGCGTATATAGGAGACGTGATGGAGGCGCAGTGAAGGCAGGGACCCGGGCGGCCGGCGCAGCTGGTGGGGGACATGGGCGGCCGGCGCAGCTGGTTGGGGACACGGGCGGCCGGCGCAGCTGGTTGGGGACACGGGCGGCCGGCGCAGCTGGTTGGGGACACGGGCGGCCGGCGCAGCTGGTTGGGGACACGGGCGGCCGGCGCAGCTGGTTGGGGACACGGGTGGCCGGCGCAGCTGGTTGGGGACACGGGCGGCCGGCGCAGCTGGTTGGGGACACGGGCGGCCGGCGCAGCTGGTTGGGGACCGGGCGCAGCTGGTTGGGGACACGGGCGGCCGGCGCAGCTGGTTGGGGACACGGGCGGCCGGCGCAGCTGGTTGGGGACCCGGGAATGTAACCCCTCCAATGTTTTTATGATAATCTCTGTAAAATAACGAGTAAATTGTTTCTTTTAAAAATCGATATTTTAACCCAAATATTGCTTTTGTGGTGAATCCGCGCGGTCCCCTCTCTCACCTCCCCGGCGGCGGTGTACACGCTTGATATTTTGGCCGCTATGACATCACATGAACCCCACGTGTCGGCGTATTTTTGGGCAGCAGAGAAGATGGAATGAAGCCAGACGTTCCTCTCGGTGCCTCCTGCCGCCATTGCTGGCACGGCCTGCGCGGTGATGTAAAGCGGGGGATTCCGTGTATTAATCTTGCTGTCAGTGCGGCCCGGAGTGTCAGCTCTTCAGGGCAGGGAGCCGGGAGGTACAGAGGCGCGCGCATGCCACCCGCGAGAAACGTACCAGAACCCAAAAATCTCAACGCCGCTCTCCCACCCGGGAAATGGAGAGGACCCCCTGCAGCAACTGGTACATTAACCCCTTCACCCCCTGCAGCAACTGGTACATTAACCCCTTCACCCCCTGCAGCAACTGGTACATTAACCCCTTCACCCCCTGCAGCAACTGGTACATTAACCCCTTCCCGGCTGCATTCATTAGGGGCAGAACTCAAATCCCTCCTGGGTGGCTGAGAGTGGGAGGTGTGAGGAGGTGGGCCGTCCCGGGTTTATATGTTTTGGTCGCTCATTCACCTGCACGGTAAGGCTACGGTAAAACATTTCCCGGTGAATTTGTTGGTTTCCCCTCGTCTCACGTCACTCGACCCGAATAACCCGGAATAAACACAGCAGGGGCATGAAGCCCTGTGTGTCTGGTTTATAGCCCACAATACAAGGATCGGGGTGTACACACGCCCTATACGGTGTGCGGGGGACCCGGCATCCAGCAGGTCCTCGGTCTAACCGGTAAATCCCCCCCCCCCCCGTTACAATGTGCTCCTGGATCCGGCACAATGCTCGCAACGAGTTTCTGGCACCACGGCTTGCGATGGAGGTCATCATACACATGCAACCTGACCACATGAAATCACCGGCACACGGCAGGCACAGCCTCTAACATGCCGGGTGTGGACGGGGTCTGAGAGAAAGAGGGGTCCAGGACCCTCGGAGTGGTAACACTGTGACGCACACGTCGCTGCCATGACAGGCGGCACGGTCCCGGTAAGCCTCACATGGATCAGCACTCGTCTGGTCTCGGACACACATTGTTTGCGAGTCACCGGCGGGAGATTCCAAGTCAGCACCGGCGGCAAGACGTGGAGAGGGGGTGCGGCGAGGCCGGACAGCACAACATGCCCCCTGCTGCTCCTTCTGACAGGGAAGATGGATGGGCTTCTCCAAGGAGCCGGCACAGACACAGGAGCGGCTGTCCTTAGCAGCGGGCACGGCCACAGTGATTAATGAGCCCGGCGGGGCGGGGGGCGCCGAGATCCCTCCCGGGGACACCCATTCCTGAAAGTAATTCCACAGCCCAGAACATCCTGTCAAAACACTCAATGGCGGAGACAGAACGTTCCGGAGAAACGGCCGACACAACGAGCAATCAGAACTCTGCCGGGACAGCCGCCCCATCCACAGCTCGTCCAGGGATACACCCATCATCCTCAGCCAGCTACGGCCAATCCAATCATACTCCCATCATCCTCAGCCATCTGTTGACAATAATACCCCATCATGCTCAGCCATCAACAACTAATCCAGTAATACTCCCGTCTCAGGATACTCCAATACTTTGGCCACGGAAATGTATCAGCGGAAAAGAATAGAATAAAAAAAACCCCCCGAAAATCCATCCTCCTAACCTGGGCCTGGAGGCCCGCCAAAACCCCCGGCACGGCCCGCCCAAACCCCCGGCTCTGCCCGCAAACCCCCGGCACGGCCCGCCCAAACCCCCGGCTCGGCCCGCCCAAACCCACGGCTCGGCCCGCCCAAACCCACGGCTCGGCCCGCCCCGCCAAAACTCACGGCTCGGCCCGCCAAAACCCCCGGCTCGGCCCGCCAAAACCCCCGGCTCGGCCTGCCAAAACCCCCGGCTCGGCCCGCCAAAACACCTGGCTCGGCCCGCCCCGCCCCAAACCCCCGGCTCGGCCCGCCCAAACCCCTGGCTCGGCCCGCCAAAACCCCCGGCTCGGCCCGCCAAAACCCCCGGCTCGGCCCGCCAAAACCCCCGGCTCGGCTCGCCAAAACCCCGGGCACGCCCAAACCCCCGGCTCGGCTCGCCAAAACCCCGGGCACGCCCAAACCCCCGGCACGGCTCGCCAAAACCCCCGGCACGGCACGCCAAAAGCCCCAACTCGCCAAAACCCCAACTCGCCGCCTCCAGGCCCAAGTTAGGAGGACAGATTTTCGGCCGTTTTTTTCCTTTCGTCCGAAAGCCCCTAGGCCAGATATAACCCCAGCCCATTTGTCCCCTCACCCCGGCCTGTGTGGGTTTACCAAAGCTGCCTCTTAGCCCCGCCCCCTGGCTCAGTTACCTCCTAAGCCCCTCCCCTCACAGGAGGCCAGTGTGAGAGTGGAGAGAGCCTGCCTTGGGGCAATCAGCCCCGGCTAATCGCTGGCGTGCGTACCTGCTGCTCTCTGGATCGCCGGGTATTTGGCGGCAGAGTGTGTCATGCGCGGGTAAAAAAAAAAAAAATTGTGAACTGCGCTTCCTGTGACGCTCTGCGGCTTCCCAACTGCCGCTGGCTGAGAGTCACGGGAGTTGTGGTCTCACAAATGGCCAACAGGAGCAGACAGGTGTAGCGGCACCGTGCCGCTAACCACACCCCTGTGTGAGCCGGGGGCTCGTCTGGCCTCCACGCATGCCGTCACTCAGGAGATATGGCTGTGCCATGTGGACTTCAAACAACAATCCGCAGCAACTTCCCATTCTCGAGTGGGTCAGGGTGACGGCGGCGGCGGCCATGTTTATTGCGGGCGTCCAGGAAATAAGCGCCGACTAAACTGTTTACAGAGAAGTCATTTTTGGTATCGGTTTTCGGTCGAGGTCATTCTACTTTTTCGGTTTCGTCCCAAATTCTGATTTCGGTGCATCCCTACTCCCAACATCCTCAGCTATCTGGGACAAGCCAGTACAGTCCAATCATCTTCAGGCACCTGCGATCCGAAACTAATCAAGCTCCCATCCTCCTCAACCACCTGCAGCCAATCCAGGGAACCACCCATCATCCTCAACCAGCTGCAGCCAATCTAAATCATATGTCCATCAACATCAGCCACCTGCAGCCAATCCAGGGAACCACCCATCATCCTCAGCCACCTGTAACTAATCCAATCATAGCTCTCTTTAGCCATCTGCAAAAACATCCATCATCTTCAGCCGCCTGCGTCCAATCCAGTAACATGCACATCATCCTCAGCCACCTGAGTGCAATCCAATCACATGCTCATTAGGGATGCACCAATACCACTTTTTTAAGACTGATAGAGTACCGATACTTTTATTTTATGTCATGTGACGCTTTTCAATAAGAACAGACCTCATATAAAAATGCCCCCAGCTCACATGTATATACCACCCCCCGAGATACATACTATATATATATATATATATTATATACACAGAATGCCCCCAGCTCTCACAGATATTGCCCCCAGCTCACACGGATATTGCCCCCAGCTCACACGGATATTGCCCCCAGCTCACACGGATATTGCCCCCAGCTCACACGGATATTGCCCCCAGCTCACACGGATATTGCCCCCAGCTCACACGGATATTGCCCCCAGCTCACACGGATATTGCCCCCAGCTCACACGGATATTGCCCCCAGCTCACACGGATATTGCCCCCAGCTCTCATGGATATTGCCCCCAGCTCTCATGGATATTGCCCCCAGCTCTCATGGATATTGCCCCCAGCTCTCATGGATATGCCCCCATCAAATGCTGGGGAAGCTGGCCCATGCATGAAAAGCACGCTGCCAGCATTCCCCTCCGGCGGCTGCAATACTCACCCCTTCCGAAAGTCCAGTCGCGCTGCTGTGATGCGTTCACGTGGCCGCCGGGCGCATCTGTGATGCTGCCTCTCGGCTAGAGGCAGAGTCACAGAAGCACCGACGGCCACGTGATCGCGCCACAGCCTTGTGAAGGGGTGAGTATTGCAGCCGCCAGAGGGGAACGCTGGCAGCGTGCTTTTCATGCATGGGCCAGCTTTCCCAGGCCCTCGGATACCGGCAAGCCGGCCCAGCGCTGGCTTCCGGTATTTGGGGGGGGGTGGTGTATCGGGCCATTTGCACGACTACTAAGTATTCGTGCAAACGGCAGTATCGGCATTCGGCACCGATACTAGTATCGGTACATCCCTAATACTCATCATCCTCAGCCTTCAGAGGTTAATCCAATAATACATTTGTCATTCTCAGCCATCTCTGGCCAGTCTAATACTACTCACATCACCTTCAGCCACCTGCCACAAATCCAGTGATACTCCCATAAAGTTCACACAGGCAGGAAGCACATTAAAAAGTACACACACTGCATCACCCCCCCCCCCCGCACCAGACACAGCATCGAACCTCAGCTCTGAAAAACAGCTTGTTGGTTAATATGTGGAGTTCTAACAATTCTGTAAAGCAGCGAGTGACCCCACAGCGCTCCCTCTATCCCAACAGTGCTCCCTCTATCCCCGCAGCGCTCCCTCTATCCCCCTAGCGCTCCCTCTATCCCCCGCAGCGCTCCCTCTATCCCCTATCCCAACAGTGCTCCCTCTATCCCAACAGCGCTCCCTCTATCCCAACAGCGCTCCCTCTATCCCAACAGCGCTCCCTCTATCCCAACAGCGCTCCCTCTATCCCCCGCAGCGCTCCCTCTATCCCCCGCAGCGCTCCCTCTATCCCCCGCAGCGCTCCCTCTATCCCCCGCAGCGCTCCCTCTATCCCCCGCAGCGCTCCCTCTATCCCCCGCAGCGCTCCCTCTATCCAAACAGCGCTTCCCTCTTATCCCAACAGCGCTCCCTCTATCCCAACAGTTGCTCCCTCTATCCCAACAGCGCTCCCTCTATCCCAACAGTGCTCCCTCTATCCCAACAGTGCTCCCTCTATCCCTCTATTCCCAACAGTGCTCCCTCTATCCCAACAGCGCTCCCTCTATCCCAACAGCGCTCCCTCTATCCCAACAGCGCTCCCTCTATCCCAACAGCGCTCCCTCTATCCCAACAGCGCTCCCTCTATCCCAACAGCGCTCCCTCTATCCCAACAGCGCTCCCTCTATCCCAACAGCGTCTCCTCTATCCCAACAGTGCTCCCTCTATCCCAACAGTGCTCCCCTCTATCCCTCTATCCCAACAGTGCTCCCTCTATCCCTCTATCCCAACAGTGCTCCCTCTATCCCCCGCAGCGCTCCCTCTATCCCCCTATCCCAACAGTGCTCCCTCTATCTCCGCAGCGCTCCCCCTATCCCAACAGTGCTCCCGTTCCCTCTATCCCCGTATCCCCCAACAGTGCTCCCTCTATCCCCTATCGCGCCCTGCATCCCCCCCTATCCCAACAGTGCTCCCTCTATCCCCCTATCCCAACAGTGCTCCCTCTATCCCCCGCAGCGCTCCCCGTATCCCAACAGCGCTCCCTCTATCCCAACAGCGCTCCCTCTATCCCAACAGCGCGCTCCCCCTATCCCAACAGCGCTCCCCCTATCCCAACAGCGCTCCCCCTATCCCAACAGCGCTCCCCCATCCCCGCAGCGCTCCCCTTATCCCTCTCAGCGCTCGCTCCCTTATCCCGCAGCGCTCCCCCTATCCCCCGCAGCGCTCCCCGTATCCCAACAGCGCTCCCCGTATCCCAACAGCGCTCCCCGTATCCCAACAGCGCTCCCTGTATCCCAACAGCGCTCCCCGTATCCCAACAGCGCTCCCTCTATCCCAACAGCGCTCCCTCTATCCCCCGCAGCGCTCCCTCTATCCCCCGCAGCGCTCCCTCTATCCCCCTATCCCAACAGTGCTCCCTCTATCCCCCTATCCCAACAGTGCTCCCTCTATCCCCCGCAGCGCTCCCTCTATCCCCGCAGCGCTCCCTCTATCCCCCTATCCCAGTGCTCCCTCTATCCCCCGCAGCGCTCCCTCTATCCCCCTATCCCAACAGTGCTCCCTCTATCCCCCGCAGCGCTCCCTCTATCCCCCTATCCCAACAGTGCTCCCTCTATCCCCAACAGCGCTCCCTCTATCCCCCTATCCCAACAGTGCTCCCTCTATCCCCCGCAGCGCTCCCTCTATCCCCCTATCCCAACAGTGCTCCCTCTATCCCCCTATCCCAACAGTGCTCCCTCTATCCCCCGCAGCGCTCCTCTCTATCCCCCTATCCCAACAGTGCTCCCTCTATCCCCCGCAGCGCTTCCCTCTATCCCCCGCAGCGCTCCCTCTATCCCCCGCAGCGCTCCCTCTATCCCCCGCAGCGCTCCCTCTATCCCCCTATCCCAACAGTGCTCCCTCTATCCCCCTATCCGAACAGTGCTCCCTCTATCCCCCGCAGCGCTCCCTCTATCCCCCGCAGCGCTCCCTCTTATCCCCCGCAGCGCTCCCTCTATCCCAACAGTGCTCCCCTCTATCCCCCCTCTATCCCCGCAGCGCTCCCTCTATCCCCCTATCCCAACAGTGCTCCCTCTATCCCCCTATCCCAACAGTGCTCCCTCTATCCCCCGCAGCGCTCCCTCTATCCCCCGCAGCGCTCCCTCTATCCCCCGCAGCGCTCCCTCTATCCCAACAGTGCTTCCCCTCTATCCCCCCTCTATCCCCGCAGCGCTCCCTCTATCCCCGTATCCCAACAGCGCTCCCTCTATCCCCTGCAGCGTTCCCTCTATCCCCTGCAGCGTTCCCTCTATCCCCTGCAGCGTTCCCTCTATCCCCTGCAGCGTTCCCTCTATCCCCTGCAGCGTTCCCTCTATCCCCTGCAGCGCTCCCTCTATCCCCCGCAGCGCTCCCTCTATCCCCCGCAGCGCTCCCTCTATCCCCCGCAGCGCTCCCTCTATCCCCCGCAGCGCTCCCTCTATCCCCTATCCCAACAGTGCTCCCTCTATCCCCCGCAGCGCTCCCTCTATCCCCCGCAGCGCTCCCTCTATCCCCCGCAGCGCTCCCTCTATTCCCCCTTCCCAACAGTGCTCCCTCTATCCCCGCAGCGCTCCCTCTATCCCCCTTATCCCAACAGTGCTCCCTCTATCCCCCGCAGCGCTCCCCTCTATCCCCGCAGCGCTCCCTCTATCCCCCGCAGCGCTCCCTCTATCCCCCTATCCCAACAGTGTCCTCCCTCTATCCCCCGCAGCGCTCCCTCTATCCCCCGCAGCGCTCCCTCTATCTCCCCGCAGCGCTCCCTCTATCCCCCGCAGCGCTCTCCTATCCCCCGCAGCGCTCCCTCTATCCCCCTATCCCAACAGTGCTCCCTCTATCCCCCGCCAGCGCTCCCTCTATCCCCCGCAGCGCTCCCTCTATCCCCCGCAGCGCTCCCTCTATCCCCCGCAGCGCTCCCTCTATCCCCCGCAGCGCTCCCTCTTATCCCCCGCAGCGCTCCTCTCTATCCCCCGCAGCGCTTCCTCTATCCCCCGCAGCGCTTCCTCTATCCCCCGCAGCGCTCCCTGTGTTCTGCCAAATCCCTGGCTGCTGGAATGCTGCAGTGAAGTTTGTTACAGTGAGGGGCGGGTCTAGTCCTTGCAGCTTGTTTACAGTAATACAAAGGTGACAGGAGGGAGAGATCACTGGAAATTTTATTTCTCAATAGGGACGCACTAGATGCATCAGAGAAATCTATTGAAAAAGGGGAAACACATGATAATTTCTGATCTACGTTCTTCCAATACGATCTGGATTACAAGGTTCAGGCAGTGAAAGGGTTAATGAAGCACAGACATGCACTTTATACACAACGACAAACCCTGCGGCGCCTGGTCAGCATCTATCCGATTTATTTAAATCTATGCAATAAAGAGAGCCATAAACAAGGGTAACGCACATTGGCGCACGAGGCTCATGTATCCGGGTGCGCGTGCAAGCAAACACACACTCACACACCTAAATTATCACACAATAAATTACATTTCTTTAAAATGATCAAGAATCGCAAAAAAAAGTGTAAAGTGGACCTAAAACTTTCATGGAGCAGGAACTCCCTCCTGTGCAGTATAATTTATCCCGGGACGCACGTCCACCACGGTATTAACCCCCCTATATACAGTATAATTTATCCAGGGTCTCACGTCCACCACGTATTAACCCCCTATATACAGTTATAATTTATCCAGGGTCTCACGTCCAGCACGGTATTAACCCCCCCTATATACAGTATAATTTATCCAGGGTCTCACGTCCACCACGGTATTAACCCCCCTATATACAGTATAATTTATCCAGGGTCTCACGTCCACCACGGTATTAACCCCCCCTATATACAGTATAATTTATCCAGGGTCTCACGTCCACCACGGTATTAACCCCCCTATATACAGTATAATTTATCCAGGGTCTCACGTCCAGCACGGCATTAATTCCTGGGAAATCTCTTATTTTAGCGTCTTTAATACCCTAGGGAACAATCAAGCGTTTTAAATTACAGCTGCTGCGGAACACGTTACGTAATTGCACAGTTTGACCATAGGCTTTCCCTGCACAACTGAGATGCCCATTCACTTATATGACAGATTTCAGCATATTTAATTATTGTCTGTGAGATTTGATTCAGGAAGCACAGATACACCAAGAGGGTGTCACACACCTTACAGGGAGACGTGGTGACACTGCACTGAAGCACAGATACACCAAGAGGGTGTCACATACCTTACAGGGAGACATGGTGACACTGCACTGAAGCACAGATACACCAAGAGGGTGTCACACACCTTACAGGGAGACGTGGTGACACTGCACTGAAGCACAGATACACCAAGAGGGTGTCACATACCTTACAGGGGGACATGGTGACACTGCACTGAAGCACAGATACACCAAGAGGGTGTCACACACCTTACAGGGAGACATGGTGACACTGCACTGAAGCACAGATACACAAAGAGGGTGTAAGAGGGTGTCACACACCTTACAGGGGGACATGGTGACACTGCACTGAAGCACAGATACACCAAGAGGATGTCCCATACCTTACAGGGAGACACTGGAATAGGATTTCTCCCCCAGGTCACACACATATAATATATACGATATCATTTATCCCTGGTCAGATTTATTCTATATGTCTATATGCCTGTCCTTGCCGGTACCTTGACACCCTGTTGCGCTTCAGTTCCCAAACCCCGAAATCCGTTCTTCAATCGGCATAAAGCACGCCTGGACAAGGGCAGCGCCATCTTGGTGACATCACACGGCGCGTCGAGGAGAGGCAGGAGACGTCAGAGCAGCGCGACCGCTGTGTTTACAGAACCTGTTAGCTCCGCGCGTGAGTAGAGCAGCCCCGCGATAACCTATAGGAGCGTCACATATAGACCCCTCGGCAACCTATAGAGGCGTCGCATATAGCCCCCTCGGCAACCTATAGGGGCGTCACATATAGACCCCGCGATAGCCTATAGGAGCGTCACATATAGACCCCGCGATAGCCTATAGGAGCGTCACATATAGACCCCGCGATAGCCTATAGGAGCGTCACATATAGACCCCGCGATAACCTATAGGGGCGGCGCGTATAGACCCCGCGGTAACCTATAGGGCGGCTCGTACAGACCCCGCGATAACCTATGGGGGCGTCACATATAGACCCTGCGACAACCTATAGGGGCGCCACATATAGACCCCCCCCCCGCGATAGCCTATAGGGGCTTCCTATAGCCTGTGTGAGACTCCAGGAGATCCAGGTATAGACCGTGCGATAACCTATAGGGTCTGCACATACACGCCCCGCTGCAACCTATAGGAGCGTCACATATAGACCCCACGATAACCTATAGAATCCACGTATACCCCGAGCGATAATCTATATGGTCCGCATATATAGCATGCGTGCTAATCCATAAAGCCTGTACGTATAGACCCTGTGGGGCCAATGGGGTCTGCACATATAGAGCCTGCGATGCCCTGCAGGGTCTTCCCGTATAGACCCCGGGATAGCATATAGGGGCTCCACATATAAACCATGTGATAATCTATAAGAGCCGCACATATGAATCATGTGATAATCTATAAGAGCCGCCCATATAAACCATGTGATAATCTATAAGAGCCGCCCATATAAAAGATGTGATAATCTGTAAGAGCCGCCCATATGAACCATGTGATAATCTGTAAGAGCCGCACATATAAACCATGTGATAATCTATAAGAGCCGCACATATGAACCATGTGATAATCTGTAAGAGCCGCACATATAAACCATGTGATAATCTATAAGAGCCGCACATATGAACCATGTGATAATCTATAAGAGCCGCACATATGAACCATGTGATAATCTATAGGAGCCTCACATATAAACCATGTGATAATCTATAGGAGCATCACATATAGACTCTGATAACCCAGAGGGTCCACGCATATTTATTTATAAAGGATTTTACCAGGAAGGATACATTGAGATTTCTTTCGTTTTCAAGTATGTCCTGGGGGCATATATACCCTGCGATAGCCTATATGAGCTTCACATATAGCCCCTGCGATAATATATATGGGCTCCACATATGACCCCCGTTATAGTCTATAGGGGATTCACATTTACACCCTGAGATAATCTATATGGGTCACATCTATAAGGCATGTGATACCTCATGGAAGCTCCCCATATGGACCCCGTGATAACCTATGGGTCCTTCCCCTATAAACTGCGTGCCGATCTATAGAAACTTCACATACAACCCTGTTATAATCCATAGCAGCTGTGCATATGAGCCCTGTGGCAATCTATAGGAGCTCCACATATTTATAGACCCTGCAATAGTATATAGGAAGCGGCGCATATAGACCCTGTGATAATCCACAGGTGCTCCACATATAGGCCCAGCGATACCCTGTGGGCCTTTCCTCTATGAACCATGTGATAATCTATAGGGGGCTACACATGCAGGCCCTGTGGTAATCTATGGGGGGGTTCAGACATAGACCCCCGTGATGACCTATAGGAGCTTCACATATAAACCCTGTGATGACCTATAGGGGCTTTGCATAAACCATGTGAAAACATATAGGAGCTTCACATATAGACTAAGTGATACCAGGGGTGTGGAAATTTAAAAAATATATACTTGTCCTGATAAGTAAAGTAATAACAGCAGTAAAACTCACGCTCATACACACCGCACATTACTGTGAGTTTTATTGCTGTGGAGCTCTGTGATACGCACATACACACTGCACATTACTGTGAGTTTTATTGCTGTGCATCTCTGTGATACGCTCATACACACCGCACATTACTGTTTTATTGCTGTGGAGTTCTGTGATACGCTCATACACACCGCACATTACTGTGAGTTTTATTGCTGTGGAGCTCTGTGATACGCTCATACACACCGCACATTACTGTGAGTTTTATTGCTGTGGAGCTCTGTGATACACTCATACACACTGCATATTCCTGGTAGTTTTAGCGCTGTGGAGCTCTGTGATACACTCATACACACCACACATTACTGTATCACAGTGCTCCACAGCGCTAAAACTACCAGGAACATGCAGTGTGTATGAGAGTATCCCAGAGCTCCACAGCAATAAAACTCACAGTAATGTGCGGTGTATATGAGCGTATCACAGAGCTGCACAGCAATAAAACTCATACACCCTGCACAAATTACTGTAAGTTTTGTTGCTATGGTTTCTGTGATACACTTATGTAGTGCGCGCATAATTTGAGTTAGAATGCAAGCTGTTGGGGTCATCCCTGCATGTATGCAAAGCGTCAGTCATGGACTGGCCCCAAGAGCTTGCAATTTAACTCAAGTTATTATGTTTTGTGGAAATAACTGCCTGATTCAGACAATTTGACATAAACAGGGTTATTCAAAGAGATCCGAATTGCTTGAGAAAGGTAACCGAGCGCTGAAAATCAGCGTTCGGTTACCTTTCCTGGCCATTCGGCTATCCAGAGAGCAGGCAATTCGCCAAATCCTGGCGAATTGCCTGCACATACGGTGCCTGTTCGGTGCCTGTTCGAGGGCAGTGAAATCCCCATGAAAAAGCACTGCTTCGTCTATTCAGAGAACACAAACCAGCAGTGAAAGGTTCCCCTAATGTCCTGCCATTCGGTGGTTTAATTCGGCAGATTTATTCAGGAGAATTCCATAGGCTTCAATGTTAAAAATATTCCCGTTTTAATTCAATATCTAATAAACCGTTCATTATAAAATTCTGCAGCAAAAAGTCTCTTTATTTATAGATTTTTTCGGATACTTTAAGCATTTTTCTTTTTTTTTTTTTTTTTTTAAAAGTCCGATTTTTTTTTTTTTTTTTTTTCAGTTTACTTATTTTTTTGTAACAGCCCTCTTTATTATCATTCCCTGGACCTCCTGTGAAAATTTCAGACATTTTCGCTCAGTAGTTTCTTTGCAAACAGCGTTTCATTTTCCCAGATTCATACAAATGGTTTTTCTAATCTATTCACTGCCTGCTCTACGTCACAGCTGCTTCGGCTTCTTCGAAGGTTAATCCAGATGTTTTTGAGGGTTTTCGGCGTGCATTCGCTGGGTTTTGCGGTTCGTTTTCGTCGGGTTTGCGTCAGCTTTTCCCTGCAATTCGGGGGCCCTGTGCTGTTTGCTGAATACACCGCAGGGTCACCGAAATGCAATCGGCAAAAGGAACCGAATTGAAGAGAACGAAAAGTCACCGAACGTGCGGTGACTTTTCGAATCTCTTTGGATAACCCTGAAAGTGTTAGATTGCAAGCTCTTGGGATCATTCCAGCATGGTGATCAGGACATGCTTGAAATTTAACATTACCAAGGTTTTTTTTTTTTTGCAAGTCCACAGTTGCAGGAGAGAAGATCTGTGCTGGATTCAGTGTGTTACGTACATCTGGCTGCTCCGCCGTGACTTTCATTCGGCAGCAAATGAAGTAGCAATTATGACTTGAATTTGGCTGTAAAAGACAAAACGATGGAGCTGCAAGAATTTGCTTATTATTCCCGTGTGATTCCCATAGCAACGGTGAAAACAAACATTTTGAATGGATTCCCTTAGTTTCGCTGTCACCGAGTGCCAAGTGATCACATTGAATTTAATGTTTATTTATTACAGACCTGAGGGGGGAGGGGATCTCACACACGCTGATTTCGGCCAGCAGCTCTCGCCGTACTGTGGGTCGTATCGCGAGAGCTTATTATTCCCGTGTGCAGGTCTTGTGTCAGATCTCGTTCCTCGTGGAGAGCTGTTCCAAGCCGCCTTCGACAAAAATCGGAACTCCACCTCCCCAGCCCCCTGCACATCTGTCGCTGTAACAGCCCCCTGCACATCTGTCGCTGTAACCGCCCCCTGCACATCTGTCGCTGTAACCGCCCCCTGCACATCTGTCGCTGTGACAGCCCCCTGCACATCTGTCACTGTAACAGCCCCCTGCACATCTGTCGCTGTAACAGCCCCCTGCACATCTGTCACTGTAACAGCCCCCTGCACATCTGTCGCTGTAACAGCCCCCTGCACATCTGTCGCTGTAACAGCCCCCTGCACATCTGTCGCTGTAACAGCCCCCTGCACCTGTCGCTGTGACAGCCCCCTGCACATCTGTCGCTGTAACCGCCCCCTGCACATCTGTCGCTGTAACAGCCCCCTGCACATCTGTCGCTGTAACCGCCCCCTGCACATCTGTCGCTGTAACCGCCCCCTGCACAGTGACAAGTACAGGAGCCTGGGGAGGGGAAGTTCCGATTTTTGCCGAAGGCTGCTTTTAACAGCACGCCTCATGACATCAATGTCCAGGGACCATTACCTCCCGTCTGGCCCGATCGCCGATGCTCCGGAGTTGTGTCGGATCTCCGTGTCGGATATCGATTGCCGATCGCGGCGAGGAGCTAACCATCAGTCCGGCGGGCACGAATGCATCTCAAACAAATTTTCTTTCCCGCCGCCCGGATCTACATATCCCGGGCGTCGGGCGATACATTTGCCACACCCCTGGATACCCTATAGGAGCTTCACATATAGACCCGGCGGTAACCCACAGGAGATTCACATACAGACCATGTGATACCCTATATGCCTTTCACCTATAGGGTATTCACCTATACACCGTGTGATAAACTGTTAACCAGATAAAGTATTGCAGACACTACAGGAGGAAAGACTCAAGCTTGGGATTGATTGGGTTAATCAGTGAGTCAAGTGAAAGCTGCTGGAAGAGAGAATAAACATGACTGGAATATAGGAAACGGGATGAGCGTCCACTAATAGGACGTCCAGTAATAGGATGCTCGCTGATGAGCGTCCACTAATAGGACGTCCACTAATAGGATGCTCGCTGATGAGCGTCCACTAATAGGATGCTCGCTGATGAGTGTCCACTATAGCTACCCCCGCCTCTGCATTTTGTATACTTGGTGCTGTAAAACAATTCCTTTGTTCTCCCCGCTTCTCTCACCCCGCCCTCCTGCTAGGTCTATTCCATTGTTCTGTAGTGACGTTATCTGATCTAATCTGTAATGTATTCTGAAAGGGAGGGGGTTGTGTCTCAACTGTGTTTTACCTGTGTGTTTTTAAAAAACAAAGAGTCAGTCTTTGTTATGCTGTTCCCAACGCTGGCTGTGCCTGGTGCTTTGGGGTACAGATCATTATTTTGGGGCAGAAGTTGCTGGATTTCAGACGCCAGCTGGAGTAAGCTAGAGTTTGACAGAGGCACACGGTCGATGTGCAAGGTGGTCTGTCACACCCTCGTTATCGGCGAGCGTGTTATTCATGTCAAAGGCATTTTACACTGTTCCCACAGTCATCCCTCAGTTACATTTTTGTCCCTGCCATCCCTCAATTACACTGTTATCCCTCGGTTACATTGTTATCCCTGTCATCCCTCGGTTACACTGTTATCCCTCGGTTACACTGTTATCCCTGTCATCCCTGTCATCCCTCGGTTACACTGTTATCCCTCGGTTACACTGTTATCCCTGTCATCCCTCGGTTACACTGTC
>CM019064.1:7433095-7690226 GCA_009667805.1 Leptobrachium leishanense
GAACGCGCTGTAAAACGCTAAGGTGTGAACCCAGCCTATCTCATATGCGCATTTACGCACGTTTTTTTTGTCCGGCGTTCTATGAGCGTTTTTGACAATTAGAAACGCGCGTCGCACACGCGTTTTTTGAAGTCTATGGCCACAGACGCGCTGTAATACGCCTCAAAGAAGCTCCTGGACTGAACCATGGTGTGAACGGGTCCCATAGGGAATCATGGGATTCCAGTGTTTGAGCGTTTTACAGCGCGTAGGTGTGAACCAGGCCTAAAATGTAACTGAACAGTGAGATTCCCCTTATGGTGACATTTCGGGGCCATTCGGCTATTCTGAGAGCAGGCAGTTCGCCAAATTTTAGCAAATTGCATGTACGGTGCCTGTTCGGCGGCAGTGAAATACGGTGCTGTTCGGCGGCAGTGAAATTACCCATAGAGAAGCAATGGTTAATCTATTCACATTGAACAGCAGAGAAATGTCAGTGAAATGCCCTGATGTTCAGTGGTTTCATTCGGCAGGTTTATTCAGGCGAATCCCATAGGCTTCAATGTTAAAAATATTCCCGTTCTAATCCAATACCTAATAAACCGTTTATTGTTTTAATCTGCAGCAAAAAGTCTTTTAGGCATTTTTGGGGATTTTCTTTTTTCTGTAACAGCCCTTTTTATTATCATTCATAGGATAGCGTTTCACTTTTTAAACTTTCAGCGTACTGGTTTTTTTTGTTTGTTTGTTTTTTACCCATTCGTCTGCTTGTCGACTTTTTTCTCCAGACAGCTGCTCTGCGCTGTGATCGGCAGTTTGTTGGCTTTTTCCGACATGTTCGGCATAGTTTTTTGCAGTTCCGGTGGGTTTTCGGCAGGATTGCGGCGGGAGTTCGGGTCTTCCCTGCACTTCGTGGATCCTGCGGTTAATGCTGAATTCACCGCAGGGTGGGGAGTTTGATTCCCTTTAGTTTAGGGAAACGAGAGAACACCGAAATG
Organism: Leptobrachium leishanense; assembly: GCA_009667805.1. Lineage (NCBI taxonomy): Eukaryota > Metazoa > Chordata > Amphibia > Anura > Megophryidae > Leptobrachium > Leptobrachium leishanense. The sequence goes on from CM019064.1 coordinate 7,434,073, forward strand.
TGAATAACCCCTATAGTGTATCTCTTTGTATCTGTCTGTGTCTTTGTATCTGTCTGTGTCTCTCTGTATCTGTCTGTGTCTCTCTGTATCTGTCTGTGTCTCTCTGTATCTGTCTGTGTCTCTCTGTATCTGTCTGTGTCTCTCTGTATCTGTCTGTGTCTCTCTGTATCTGTCTGTGTCTCTCTGTATCTGTCTGTGTCTCTCTGTATCTGTCTGTGTCTCTCTGTATCTGTCTGTGTCTCTCTGTATCTGTCTGTGTCTCTGTATCTGTCTGTGTCTCTGTATCTGTCTGTGTCTCTGTATCTGTCTGTGTCTCTCTGTATCTGTCTGTGTCTCTCTGTATCTGTCTGTGTCTCTCTGTATCTGTCTGTCTATCTCTGTCAGTGTGTCTCTGTACCTGTCAGTGTCTGTGTCTCTGTCGGTGTGTGTGTCTCTGTATCTCTGTCAGTGTGTCTCTGTCTGTGTCTCTGTATCTGTCTGTGTCTCTGTATCTGTCTGTGTCTCTGTATCTGTCAGTATCTGTCTATCTCTGTCAGTGTCTGTCAGTGTGTCTCTGTATCTATCTCTGTCAGTGTCTGTCAGTGTGTCTCTGTATCTGTCAGGGTTGGGGATGGTACCAGGGTGGCATCGGGGGTATTGGGATTTGGTGAGCACAGGGTGCAGTGATCTGCACAGAGAGAAGGATGGAGTATGGTGGATAAATGGAAAAGTGACCAGGTATGGATATTGCAGAGGGAATGGAGGTTGCTGGAATCTGGTAAAATGGTGAGAATCCGGTGATCAGGAACAGGTAGAAGGTGTGGTCTCAGACAAGCTGAATAACTCAGGATTAACAGAGAGTGTGAACTTGCTCTGTCAGGGAATGAGTTGCAATGAACAGCAAAGCAGTACCTGGGGCGGAGCCCTTTATTTTCAATGTGTGTTACATGTGCTTTTGTTTAACTGGTTCACTGCTGGGTGTTAACTCTTTCACTGCTTACAGGTGTTATGCATGAATGCAGGTTTCAGGAACAGGGGCAGCATGGAATGTTATGCTGCCAGGAGTGTCAGAGGATGGGGTGCAGATGGGGGGCATGACAGTATCTGTCTATCTCTGTCAGTGTGTCTGACAGTGTCTGTCAGTCTATCCATTTATTCTTCTGTTTGTCGCTCTGTATCTTTCAGTGTGTCAGTGTATCAGCTGGGGATGTGTCTGACCGCTCTCCAACTGATCCTTGTCACGGTGGCACCCGGCTGAGCAGTAGTGGGGCCCATTTTCAGGTTAAAAGTCCAAAGTGCAGGAGATACCACTCAGACAATACGTATAATGACAGAAGGTGAGAACACCACAAGGCTTGGCAGAGACTCCTGCGCGGCACAACCACAAGAAACCCTAACACTGACAGGACGTTCTATAGAGAAGCCGGATCTGAGCTAATAGAGAATACCACAGGGCCACGCAGAGTCTCAGGATATAAACAGTATATACAGAATGGAGTCAGCACGGTATGGGTTAAGAATAAATCGTGGTGATAGAACAGTCAGGGATCAGCACAACAGAGAGGGACGTCAGAACACGCCAGGGTCATACACAGAATATCAGCAGAGAAAATAATAAACCAGAAAACAAAAGCACAGTGAGGGGGAAAACCATGAACTGAACCACACAAGAGCTGGGATGGGAAAAAAGCACAGCGAGGGAAAACCACGAACTGAACCACACAAGAGCTAGGATGGGAAAAAAGCACAGCGAGGGAAAACCACGAACTGAACCACACAAGAGCTAGGATGGGAAAAAAAGCACAGCGAGGGAAAACCACGAACTGAACCACACAAGAGCTAGGATGGGAAAAAAGCACAGCGAGGGAAAACCACGAACTGAACCACACAAGAGCTAGGATGGGAAAAAAAGCACAGCGAGGGAAAACCACGAACTGAACCACACAAGAGCTAGGATGGGAAAAAAAGCACAGCGAGGGAAAACCACGAACTGAACCACACAAGAGCTAGATGGGAAAAAAGCACAGCGAGGGAAAACCACGAACTGAACCACACAAGAGCTAGGATGGGAAAAAAGCACAGCGAGGGAAAACACGAACTGAACCACACAAGAGCTAGGATGGAAAAAAGCACAGTGAGGGAAAACCACGAACTGAACCACACAAGAGCTGGGATGGGAAAAAAGCACAGCGAGGGAAAACCACGAACTGAACCACACAAGAGCTAGGATGGGAAAAAAAGCACAGCGAGGGAAAACACGAACTGAACCACACAAGAGCTAGGATGGGAAAAAAGCACAGCGAGGGAAAACCACGAACTGAACCACACAAGAGCTAGGATGGGAAAAAAAGCACAGCGAGGGAAAACCACGAACTGAACCACACAAGAGCTAGGATGGGAAAAAAGCACAGCGAGGGAAAACCACGAACTGAACCACACAAGAGCTAGGATGGGAAAAAAGCACAGTGAGGGAAAACCACGAACTGAACCACACAAGAGCTGGGATGGAAAAAAGCACAGCGAGGGAAAACCACGAACTGAACACACAGGAGCTAGGATGGGAAAAAAAGCACAGCGAGGGAAAACCACGAACTGAACCACACAAGAGCTAGGATGGGAAAAAAGCACAGCGAGGGAAAACCACGAACTGAACCACGCAAGAGCTAGGATGGGAAAAAAGCACAGCGAGGGAAAACCACGAACTGAACCACACAAGAGCTAGGATGGGAAAAAAGCACAGCGAGGGAAAACACGAACTGAACCACACAAGAGCTAGGATGGGAAAAAAAGCACAGCGAGGGAAAACCACGAACTGAACCACACAAGAGCTAGGATGGAAAAAAAAGCACAGCGAGGGAAAACACGAACTGAACCACACAAGAGCTAGGATGGGAAAAAAGCACAGCGAGGAAAACCACGAACTGAACCACACAAGAGCTAGGATGGGAAAAAAAGCACAGCGAAGGAAAACCACGAACTGAACCACACAAGAGCTAGGATGGGAAAAAAGCACAGCGAGGGAAAACCACGAACTGAACCACACAAGAGCTAGGATGGGAAAAAAAGCACAGCGAGGGAAAACCACGAACTGAACCACACAAGAGCTAGGATGGGAAAAAAGCACAGCGAGGGAAAACCACGAACTGAACCACACAAGAGCTAGGATGGGAAAAAAAGCACAGCGAGGGAAAACCACGAACTGAACCACACAAGAGCTAGGATGGGAAAAAAAGCACAGCGAGGGAAAACCACGAACTGAACCACACAGGAGCTAGGATGCGAAAAAAAGCACAGCGAGGGAAAACCACGAACTCAACCACACAAGAGCTAGGATGGGAAAAAGAGCACAGCGAGGGAAAACCACGAACTGAACCACACGAGCTAGGATGGGAAAAAAGCACAGCGAGGGAAAACCACGAACTGAACCACACAAGAGCTAGGATGGGAAAAAAGCACAGCGAGGGAAAACCACGAACTGAACCACACAAGAGCTAGGATGGGAAAAAAAGCACAGCGAGGGAAAACCACGAACTGAACCACACGAGCTAGGATGGGAAAAAAAGCACAGCGAAGGAAAACCACGAACTGAACCACACAAGAGCTAGGATGGGAAAAAAGCACAGCGAGGGAAAACCACGAACTGAACCACACAAGAGCTAGGATGGGAAAAAAAGCACAGCGAGGAAAACCACGAACTGAACCACACAAGAGCTAGGATGGGAAAAAAAGCACAGCGAGGGAAAACCACGAACTGAACCACACAAGAGCTAGGATGGGAAAAAAGCACAGCGAGGGAAAACCACGAACTGAACCACACAAGAGCTAGGATGGGAAAAAAAGCACAGCGAGGGAAAACCACGAACTGAACCACACAAGAGCTAGGATGGGAAAAAAAGCACAGCGAGGGAAAACCACGAACTGAACCACACAGGAGCTAGGATGGGAAAAAAAGCACAGCGAGGGAAAACCACGAACTGAACCACACAAGAGCTAGGATGGGAAAAAGAGCACAGCGAGGGAAAACCACGAACTGAACCACACAAGAGCTGGGATGGGAAAAAAAGCACAGTGAGGGAAAACCACAAACTGAACCACACAAGAGCTAGGATGGGAAAAAAAGCACAGCGAGGGAAAACCACGAACTGAACCACACAAGAGCTAGGATGGGAAAAAAAGCACAGCGAGGGAAAACCACGAACTGAACCACACAGGAGCTAGGATGGGAAAAAAGCACAGCGAGGGAAAACCACGAACTGAACCACACAAGAGCTAGGATGGGAAAAAAAGCACAGCGAGGGAAAACCACGAACTGAACCACACAAGAGCTAGGATGGGAAAAAAGCACAGCGAGGGAAAACCACGAACCGAACCACACAAGAGCTAGGATGGGAAAAAAAGCACAGTGAGGGAAAACACGAACTGAACCACACAAGAGCTAGGATGGGAAAAAAAGCACAGCGAGGGAAAACCACGAACTGAACCACACAAGAGCTAGGATGGGAAAAAAAGCACAGTGAGGGAAAACCACAAACTGAACCACACAAGAGCTAGGATGGGAAAAGGAATAACCAAAATAAACAAAGGACAAGGCGACAGGAGTAACAAACATGGCAGACGATAAGGCATGTACTCAAGCGGAAAGATGTCAAGGAGTAACAAACAGACAGAGGGAAACAGAACCAAAAATACACAGGAACAAAATATACAAACAGATCAGGAACTTGGTTGAAACAGACGCACAGAGCAACAATGAACAGGCAAGACTCAGAGTGATTCATAATCATGAAGCAGTGCATTATGGGAGCAGTGCACTTGTATAGGGAGTGTATCATAACAAAGCCAGACAGGTGAGTGATCTGACTGCAAACAAGAAACCCCTGGGCTGGAACCCAGGAATGGCAACAGGAACCAAGACCCGGACCGGATCAGCTCACAAACCGTGGACAGGGCTGGACAGAACTGCACTTCCACCTTTTGGCCAGGAGATGGCGACATCTCCCTGCCAACAGATTAGTACAGTAAGTGATACATTGGGAATATTCCTAAATATTTAATACTGTATCATTAAAGTGATATTCAAAAAATTGGCTCCTGACAGCGGTTTTCTGGTAAATCCCTTGGTGGTGAAGGGGTTAAGCACAATAAAATACATTCAATATACACTGCGTGTGCGTAGTGAACGGCATCTCATGGTGTGATACAGAAAGTGTATGCTTATATGATCATTCTAGTGGATCTCGTGTGTTCCTACAGATAACCTCAGGAGAGACGCATATTAAAATACGGTGCGATACTCTGTGTGTCTGCATAAAACTACAGAAATGCTCATGCGACGCGGAGCCTCTGATATTGGCTCCGTATGGATTGCCTTTACCAGCTGGGGTAGCACCGCCCTTTCCTGTGGCTCTGGAGCATGCCAGAGCCGGCAAATACATTCCGTACAGAGCCAACATTAGAGACTCCGCATCACGCGAGTGAGCATTTCCCCGGATTTCAGATTTATGCACAGACAGTATACAGGAAATCTGTGTGTAAATAGAGTGTTTGAACACGTGATGTCACCCAGCCCTGCTAGGAGCAGACTGAGCATGTGCAAAGCAGTCTCAGAAGGGACAGTATCTACAAAACGCCTGCATGTTCTGAGTCGCCTTCAACAACCTCCACAGACAGATCAACCAGGAGAGCGAAGAATCTGCAAGACTGTAAACATTGTGACGGGAGGCCTGGGATGTGGTCACTGGGCGATACATCACACCAGCACTGAGATGGATTAACCCTTTCAAAGCATCACGCTGGCCTCTGTGAAGACCTGGGCCAGTCCAGGTGTAGAATAATGATGGGGGTGCACCGACAGACGATCCAGAAGACCGGACCTGATCCGCCAGGAACTCCACCTGGAACGCTTTGCCGTGAAGCCGTGCCGTGTTTGCTGTGGTAGGGAAGGTGAATCTCCTGCGTTTGCTGTGGACGGTTATTGCCAAACTGTTGTTTTGCTGAGGGAACCTGCGCAAACACAAAGGAAAGTAGAGGGAAAACTGAATGTTCTGCTCAGGTTTATTTTGTCCCAGGTGAGCGTGGAGGATGGAGTCACACCTTTAACAGGATTCTACCTCATTATCCCCCCCCCCGAGAAAAACGCCAGCGCCTGTCCCACCGCATCCTCTACCACAGCCAGGAGCCCTGAGTGTGCGGGTGCCACCAGAATCCCACCGGCAAACCACACTCTGTCCCCCGGTCACTCCAGGTGTTTGACTTAAATAATAAGACGTCCGTCAGTCCAGGTGTAAGTTGGTCTGACGTTATGACACTGAGGACAATGGAATATCGGCAGAGTGGTTTTCGTTACAGTCTTGGATGCAAATGATGACGCAAAGCGCCGTGGTCTCTGTTTGCCGACCTCCAGCCTGCTATCCGTGTGTCTGGCCGCTCCGCTGTTGGTCTTGTTGACTTGGAAACGGTTGCACCTGCTTTGTGGAGACTCGGCCGACACGTCCTGTGATCTGCTCCTGCCAGGAAGCCGCTCCAGGTAACAGACCCCGGGCGAGCTGCAAAGCTAGGTGTTAATGGGCTGCCATACTGCGCCCAGATGTGCGCATTCCACACCGTTTTATAGTTGTGGTTTTTGCCGGGTGGAAATGGAGAGTTTACTGGCTGCGAACGTTGACGAATTTACAACCCTGGAAGCAGAAACCGTCCATAAATCTGGAGGACAGGTACAGGGTGGGCATCGGCTGGCCGTGTCTTAAACCCACCATAAGCTGCCGGTTACACGTTGGCGTACAGGAAAGGCTGGATCCTGCAGCCGCTGGGATGGTTGTGGGGGCTCGACGTCCTCATCCTCTCAATTCCTGGATTTCCTCACTTCCCAAAACGACAATTAAAAACCTGAGGTGTTTTAGGAGCCGGGGGGGGGGGCGGTCTGCTCGAGTGTCCCTGGACAGGATGCGCCGCCCATACGTGTTTCATGTACGCGAAGGTCCTGAGTGCAGGGTATGTACAGACGTGGGTGAGTGTAGGTTTATGTGTATGGCATGCAGCATACGTACAGGGTATCATGCCCGGCGCACTGAGGGTATCATGCCCGCGCGCTGAGGGTATCATGCCCGGCACGCTGAAGGTATCATGCCCGGCGCGCTGAGGGTATCATGCCCGGCGCGCTGAAGGTATCATGCCTGGCGCGCTGAAGGTACCATGCCCGGCGCGCTGAAGGTACCATGCCCGGCGCGCTGAAGGTACCATGCCCGGCGCGCTGAAGGTACCATGCCTGGCGCGCTGAAGGTATCATGCACGGCGCGCTGAAGGTACCATGTCCGGCGCGCTGAGGGTACCATGCCCGGCGCGCTGAAGGTACCATGCCCGGCGCGCTGAGACTTTAAGGGCACACTCTGGAGCCCAAATACAAATTAATTTTGTTTGTGAAATCCCTGCGCCTTTGCGCTGCTGCGGGATTCGCCCACATTGAGTCCAATCGACATCACGGCGGCAGCAGATGCTGCACAGATAGAGCATAGTCGATCGTGGCATTGAAGGGGTTAAGGATGCCATAATGAACCGGTTCTGTAGGTGTTGGTGATCCAGACATACAACATTATATTCACACCCCGCTGCTGTATATGGCGGTGATAGAGGTTCGCTCATATGGCGCCTGCAGTGGGGTTTGTTGTATAATACAGGGAGCTGCGCGATATAACACCGCGCGGTGATGCGATACTGACTGCACGGAGAGGGGACGCACATTAACCCCCCCCCCATGTATCCTTCATAACAACCTAAACCCTGCCCCCTCTCATCCTAAATATACCCCACGGGTCGCTCTCGCGGAGCTGTAATGAGGGCGCGGTGACATCATGGCGGCACCTGATTGTTGCTCGCCAGCTGTACCTTGCTGCATTTGTCTCGGAGGATTGAGTCCCCAGATTTGTCTTTTGGGGGGACGGACGGACATGTGTAATGCCGCCCCGCAGTATGTATTTTCTATAACTCCTGGAACCGGCATTGCAGAGATCCGGATCATTCCGCGTTCACGCATACTGTACCCTGCAGTGCGGAGCGCGCAGAGATAACACAGAACATTTGGCGATGCTGCTCCGTACCTGTCTATCAGCAAACTCTCCCAAATCACGCGGGACCCCAAACTCTCCGCGGGGGGGATCCGCTCATTTATCACACGCTGACCCGCGCGCTGACAGCTTCACAGATGGAAATCACATGGAGACACGTAGTGTGAGCCGCGCCGCGGGGGAAAAGCATCTTTATACAGAGAGTCAGCATAGATTCACATCAAACGCTCCGCTATACAATACAGTTGTGTTCAAAATGATTCAACCCCCACTGAAATTGAGTGTTTTGGCCAGTTTGACATTGATTTTGATCATTCAGTCATCTTGCTTACAATTAAATCAAAGAGGCACGTGTAGGTCAGACAAATATAACATAACATTTATAATGAAATAACCACAAATGTCTTTTCTGTGCTCACATCATTATCAGTTTTATTCAACCCCCAAGTGACATTCAATCTTAGTACTTAGTACAACATCCTTTTACAGTTATAACAGCTTTTAAACGTGAAGCATAGCTTGACACAAGTGTCTTGCAGCCATCTACGGGTATCTTCGCCCATTCGTCATGGGCAAAAGCCTCCAGTTCAGTCACATTCTTAGGCTTGCGCACTGCAACTGCTTTCTTTGAGTCCCACCAGAGGTTCTCAATCGGATTTAAGTCAGGTGACTGCGATGGCCACTCCAAAATGTTCCAGCCTTTAATCTGCAACCATGCTCTAGTGGACTTGGAGGTATGCTTGGGATCATTGTCCTGTTGAAAGGTCCAACGTCTCCCAAGCCTCAGGTTTGTGACGGACTGCATCACATTGTCATCCAATATCTCCTGGTACTGAAGAGAATTCATGGTACCTTGCACACGCTGAAGCTTCCCTGTACCTGCAGAAGCAAAACAGCCCCAAAGCATGATTGCCCCCCCGCCATGCTTCACAGTAGGCAAGGTGTTTTTTTCTTCATAGGCCTTGTTGTTGCTCCTCCAAACATAGCGTTGATCCATGGGCCCAAACAGTTCTAATTTTGTTTCATCAGTCCACAGAACACTATCCCAAAACTTCTGTGGTTTGTCCACATGACTTTTGGCATACTGCAGTCGACTCTTCTTATTCTTCGGAGACAGCAAGGGGGTGCGCCTGGGAGTTCTGGCATGGAGGCCTTCATTACGCAGTGTGCGCCGTATTGTCTGAGCTGAAACTTCAGTACCCACATCTGACAAATCTTTTCTCAGTTCCTCAGCAGTCACACGGGGACTTTTCTCCACTCTACGCTTCAGGTAGCGCACAGCAGTCGAAGTCAGCATCTTCTTTCTGCCATGACCAGGTAGCGTTTCAACAGTGCCCTTTGCCTTGAATTTGCGAATGATGCTTCCTATGGTCTCTCTTGGTATGTTTAACATCTTTGCAATCTTCTTATAGCCATTGCCCTTCCTGTGAAGAGTAATCACCTCTTCTCTTGTCTTCCTGGACCATTCTCTTGACTTCACCATGTTTGTAACCACACCAGTAAATGTCTAGAAGGAGCTGAGTATCACAGTCATTTTAAAGCTGCCTAATTGGTGCTTATTATGCTTTATTGCTGCTCCGTGACATCCACAGGTGTTTTCAATACCTGATTGAAAACACTTGAATGAACCTCTGTTCTTCAGAGTGGTAGTCTTTAAGGGTTGAATAATTGTGTCAATGAAGAATTCACAAAAGAAACATTTACTACTGTATTACAAAACCAATTGATGTCATTTTAGTTGCATAGGGTTCTTTAAAAAGTCCTTGTAGGATTTCATTCTGAATACAATTACAAATGTCACTAAATTCCCTAAAACCCTTTACAGCATTGGGGGTTGAATAATTTTGAACACAACTGTATATCTCCATATAAAGGCTCCGCTATACAATATAGCTCCATATAAAGGCATACAATACAGTGGCAAGAAAAAGAATGTGAACCCTTTGGGATTCCGTGGAGTTTTGCATGAATTGGTGATAAAATGTTCTCTGATCTTCATCTAAGTCACAACAATTTGAAAAACACAGTCTGCTTAAACTAATACAACACAAACATTATATGTTTTCATGTGTTTATTCAACAGAACATGTAAAACATTCACAGTGCAGGGTGGAGAAAAGTATGTGAACCCCTAGCCTAATGACTTCTCCAAGAGCTAATGGAGCCAGGAGTGAGTCAACTTAGTCCAATCAGTGTGTGATATTATTGGATGTGTTGCTGAAAGCTGTCCTGCCCTTTAAAAACACACACCAGTTTTGGTTGAGGTTATTGCTGCAAAGGAGGGTCAACCAGTTATTAAGTCCAAAGGTTCACATACTTTTTCCACCCTGCACTGTGAATGTTTACATGTTCTGTTCAATAAAAACATGAAAACTATAAGTTTGTTGTATTATTTAAGCAGACTGTGTTTTTCAACTTGTTGTGACTTATTTATTTATTTATTTATAAAGGTTTTACCAGGAAGGACACATTGAGATTTCTCTCATTTTCAAGTTATGTCCTGGGTTCAAGAACATTGAATTTTACAGAAAATACAAGTTACCGTTACAGATACTCTATTACAGCGCCAACAAATTTCCATAGCGCTTACAATGGGGGATGCCAAACAGCAGACTGTACATGATATGACGGAATGGAGATGGTGTTCCGCCTGCGGGTGTGCTCAATCTGCGTGACCCCGTCGCTTACCGCTGGCCCGACTACCGAGTGGCGCCCACTCGGCGTCTCGTGCGGCTGGCGTGACCCTAGGGTAGGGTTAGCGGGCGGTGGAGGGGACCCCTGCCTGAAACCAGTCCGACCACTGAGCCATACAGCACTCAGCGTCCCGAGCAACTGGTCCTTGACCTGGCGGGTGTGGGACGCCTGCGGGAATCAGCCCTAGCGGCTGCGGAGGAAGATTCGGATCTTATGGGGAAACGTTTCGGTTCTTAGGTGGGAAACGTTTCCGATCCGGGGCGGAGGTTTCTTCGGATCTTGAGCGGTGATGTTTCGGGTCGGGAAGGGATGGCGGGCGGATCGGAACTGGGGGCTTCGATGGGTAGGGAAGGGCGCTTCGGATCGTAGGGGAGGCGCTTCGGATCTGGCGGGACCAGGTGGTAGGTCGGTCTTACCGCGACGGTCGATGCGCGGCTCCCGCGGGCCGTTCAGTTCGGATCGCTGGGTTGTTCGATCGAATCTTCTTATGTAGCGCCGCTGCCCTGATGCTCGATGCAGGGTCAGCGCGCTCGATTCGGATCGGATCTCTGAATTTCCCCGATCGAATCTTCTTATGTAGCGCCGCTGCCCTGATGCTCGATGCAGGGTCAGCGCGCTCGATTCGGATCGGATGGGCACCGTATTCTGAGGCCGCGGGGACACTCAGATCCGAAATACGGCGGAGAATCAAGCCACACCAGACAAGCTGAATGCACTGCAGGAACTGCCTTTATTGTTTACAGTACAGACTTTTATTACTTCTCATTATAATTAGAATACAATGGGACTCCTTGCCCGCCCTCCCAGGACCCATTGGCCCTTAGCCTTCAGGGAGTCGCCAATTCGGACCGGATGGTCCGAATCGGCCATTTTACGATTCGAACCGGATGGTTCGAATCGGCCATTTTCCGAATCGAAATTCCAACTGCGCCACAAGGATCGGAAAATGGCGGCGAGCAAGGCAAACACAGGGAAAAATACATCACACCATAACCAACGGGAACACTTTATTAACACCACACAATTGTCACCTCTAAATAAAATAACGAAAAACAAGGTGCGTGCCACCACACCCAAGTGTCCATGTCCCCACTGTCACTGCACCGCCCCTGGCTGAGGGTGCTGGGCCATCCCGTGACACTCCTCCCCCTCCCCAAGGTCCGACGCACTCGGTTGGACCCCACCGGGTCGTACCGAGGTAGTCGGGGCTCCCCAATCCCCTGGTTCCCGGGCCGACTGTCGCGATAACCCATCTGCGTTACCGTTCTGCGACCCGGGCCGATATTGGATGGAAAAGTTGAAGGGTTGGAGAGCCAGGCTCCACCGCAGCAGGCGGCCGTTCTCCCCCGCCACTCGGTTGAGCCATACCAAGGGGTTGTGGTCGGTCATCACGGTGAAGGACCGACCGTAGACGTAGGGTTGGAGCTTCCGTAGGGCCCAGACCAGGGCCAGGCACTCCTTTTCCACTGCAGCATACCCCACCTCTCGTGGCAACAACTTCCGGCTAATAAACGCCACCGGATGGTCCCCCCCGTCGTCCCCCACTTGACTCAGGACAGCTCCCAGTCCGAACATGGACGCGTCTGTGTGGACAATAAAACGTTTATTATAGTTGGGAGCTGCCAGCAGGGGAGCTTGGGTCAGGGCGGCCTTCAATTGTCGAAAGGCCTGTTCGCACTCCGGGGACCACAGGACTTGGCGGGGCAGGGATTTCTTGGTCAATCAGTCAGGGGTTTGGCCAGGTCACTGTAGTGGGGTACAAATTTCCTGTAATACCCCGCGGTACCCAGAAAGGCCAGGACCTGAGTCTTGGTCACAGGAGTGGGCCAATCCAGATAGCCTCTATCTTGGCGGGCTCCGGCCGCTGTATCCCGCACCCCACCCGGTGGCCCAGATACTGCACCTCGGCCATCCCCACCTACACTTCTCCGGCTTTAGGGTCAGGTTGGCGTCCCTAATCCGGCCCAGGACAGTCCCTACATGCTCCAGATGTTCCTCCCAGGTCTGGCTATAGATGGCTATGTCATCCAGGTACGCGCAAGCGAATCCCTGGAGGCCATCGAGGAGGCGATCGATTAACCGCTGGAAGGTAGCAGGGGCGTTCTTCATCCCGAACGGCATGACTCGAAACTGGTACAGGCCGAACGGGGTGATGAAGGCCGACTTCGGGGTCGCCTCCTCGGCAAGGGGAATCTGCCAATACCCCTTGCACAGATCCACCGTGGTCAGAAAATGACCCCCGGAGATCTGGTCTAGCAACTCGTCGACTCGGGGCATCGGATAAGCGTCCGTAACAGTACAGTCGTTTACCCGCCGATAGTCGACGCAGAACCTGGTGGTACCGTCCTTTTTGGCACCAGGACCACGGGCGACGCCCATGGGCTGGCCGACGGCTCTATGACCCCCAGCTCCAACATCTCCCGGATCTCAGCCCGCATAGACTCGCGGACTGCTTCCGGGATCCGGTAGGCGGGCTGTCGGAGTGGCCTCTGGCCGGGGGTGTCCACCTGATGGACGGCCTGGTCCGTATATCCTGGAAGGGCCGAGAAAACCCCCGGATAGGCGAGAAGCAGCTGCCGCGCCTGCGCCTGTTTCTCGGGCCCTAGCTCCTCCCCCAACTGCACCTGCTCCACCCCGGAAGGCTGCTTAGCTACCCCGGGAGTTCCTCCAAGGGAAAGGGCTCCGCCTCCTCGGCCGCCGGCGCGCATATGGCGTCCACCGACTCTGGCCGCTCATGGAAGGCCTTCAGCATATTGACGTGGAACGTCCGCTGGATTCTGGTGTCCGCGCAGCTCACAACCACATAGGTGGTATCCCCAGCTGGGTTACCACCTTGTAGGGACCTTGCCAGGCCGCCTGCAGCTTGTTCTGCCGCTGTGGTTTCAACACCAGAACCTTCTGTCCCACACAGAACGAGCGGCTGCACGCAGCGCGATCGTACCACGCCTTCTGCTGAGCCTGGGCCGTCTCCATGTTCTCCTGCACGAACCCCTGGAGGTCCGCCAAGCGCTCCCGGAGCTTCAGAACGTACTCCACCACGGGGACACCGTCCTCCTCCGGCGGCCCTTCCCACTGAGCCCTAACCAGATCCAGAGGACCGCGCACCCGGCGTCCATACAGCAGCTCAAACGGTGAGTACCCGGTGGATTCCTGCGGAACCTCCCGGTAGGCGAACAGCAAGTGGGGAAGATACTTCTCCCAATCCCTGTTCTCATGCACGAAGGCCCGGATGAGCTGCTTCAGGGTCCCATTGAACCGCTCGCACAGCCCGTTGGTCTGGGGGTGATACGGGGCGCTGTGCAGCGCCTTAACGCCACAGAGACGCCAGAGCTGTTGGGTGAGCTCAGCGGTAAACTGGGTACCCTGATCGGACAGGATTTCTCGGGGAAACCCCACCCTCGTGAACACCCTGAGGAGCGCGTCCGCTACCGTGTCCGCCTGGATGTTGGCCAAGGCCACAGCCTCGGCGGGGTACCGGGTGGCATAATCCACCACGGTAAGAATATACCTCTTACCGGTGGCACTGGGCCGTGGCAACGGCCCTACGATGTCAACCGCCACCCGGCTAAAGGGCTCCTGGATGATGGGCATGGGGTGCAGGGGCGCCTTCGGATGGTCCCCAGCCTTCCCAGCTTTCTGACAGACTGGGCAGGTGCGGCAATAATCGCGGGTGTCGTTGCTAAGGCGAGGCCAGTAAAACGCGCGCGCCAACCTGTGCCGGGTCTTCGACTGGCCTAAGTGACCCGAAAGGGAATGTCGTGGGCCAAGCGCAGAAGCTCCTGCCTGGGTCCTTGCGGCACCACCAGCTGCTTCTGAGGAATCTGCTTCTTCTTGGCCCCCTCCCTCACGGTGTAGCGGTACAGCAGCCCGTCCTCCCACTCCACCTTGTCTTTCCCCTGGCCGTCCAGGCCCTGACCAGCTCGGTCCCGGTAGCCCTGTAATGTGGGGTCGGTTTGCGTCTGGTGGCGCAGAGTCTCCGGGGTACACCACGGGGAAGGGAGGTCAAGCGAAGGGAAAAGCATCGAGTCCCGTCGAGGTCGGGAAGGGGATAACGGACTGGAGGGCGGGAAGGGCCTGGGGTTTTGGCCTGTCGGGGAGGTCGAGGGGATCGGTAAGGGTTGGGGGGTCGCGGAGGTCGAGGCGGTTTGGGAGGTTTGGAAGGGCTGGGAGGTCGGGAGGGTGTTGGTGGGGTCTCACCTGGGTCCCATTCGGAGTGCTCTGGTCGTGGCGTCGGCTCTGTTGCCTAGTGGTAACCGGGGTAGCTGCATCTGTGGAATAAGCGGACACTAACTGCCCCAGATCATTCCCCAGGAGCACCTCGGCCGGCAGGTGTCTCAGCAACCCCACCCGCACCTCTTTCTCCCCGTTCCCCCAGTCCAGGTACACCCGGGCTGTCTCCAGCCGGAGCACTTTCCCTCCCGCCACCCGCACCGCTACAGTGCTCTGCATGCGGTCGCTTGGCGGGACCAAGTGGGGCCGGACGAGGGTGATGGTAGCCCCGGAGTCTCGCAGCCCCTCAGCGGGCCGCCCGTTTATCCACACCGCCTGGCGTGGTGTCGGCGGTTGTCATCCGCGGCGGCTTGCACTGGGTCGGCTTCGTGCAGCTGCTCCCACCATTCTTCCGGGGCCTCCGGCCACGGAGCTCCGGCGTCGCAACAATGGGCCGCCAGCGATGGCCTGCCGGCCGGCCGGGTCAATTCCGGGCGGTTGGGGCAATGTTGTTTGTAGTGCCCCTCCTGGTTGCACCCGTAACAGCGGACGTTAGCCATGTTGGTGGGCCGGCTGGAGCCCGTGCTACAGGCGCCCGGACCACGGGTGGTGGAGGTGGTGGAAGTAGTGGGGCGGGTAGAATGGGACGGCTGGCCAGAGGCCGCTCTCCCCCCCGTCAGCTTCCGGGTGTCCGTGTACTCGTCGGCCCAGGTGGCCGCTTGCTGCACCGTATAGGGCTTCTTGTCGCGCACCCACTCTCGGACAGCGGAGGGTGTGTGCTCGAAGAACTGCTCGAGCAGCAGCAGTTGAGTGATCTCGGCCACCGACTCCGCTTGGCTTCCCGAGAGCCAGGTGCGCAGGTCCCTCTGCAGCCGATGGGCCCACTCCACGTGAGTGGCGCCACTGGGCCGGCGAGAATTCCGGAACTTCATCCGGCTGGCTTCAGGGGTCACGGCATATCTACTCAGCAGCGCCTGCTTGACGTGCGAGTAGCTAGTGGCCTCGTCATCCGGCACCGTGCGGTAGCGGCCGGCGGCCCGACCGGTCAGCTTGCTCGCCAGGATCCGGATCCAGTCGGCGCGGTGCACTTCATGCACCCGACACAGGCGCTCAAAGTCCTGGAGATAGCTTTCGATCTCTTCCTCAGCTTCCCGGAACTCCTTGAACGCCTGGAACGGCACTTTTCGGTCGGCATACCGGTCCGATGGCGAGCGGCTGCTCCGCCGGCTTCGCACTTCGGCCAGCCGCAGTTCGTGCACCCGCTCTCTCTCCCTCTCCTCTTCCTGACCGAGTTCCCGACCCAGTTTCCTCAGTTCTGCTTCCGATGGAGCCGGACCCATCATGGAGATCCGCTCCCGCATCTTCCGGCAGAATTCGCTATCCTCGGCCTCAGCGGGGACGGCAGCCGGTACTGGGTCCGCGGGCAACTCCGCGAACGCCTCCGCCTGATCTATCCTCCTCAACTCCTCTATCAGGGTCTCCCGACTCTTGGAGCCCGGGACACCGCCCCGATTCTCCAGCATCCCGCGCAGGACGTCCCGCTTATAGGCAGAATACTTGATCATGATGAGGGTCCCCCTGGGGTCTGCAGAGAGCGATCCCACCGCTGCCACCAGTATGACGGAATGGAGATGGTGTTCCGCCTGCGGGTGTGCTCAATCTGCGTGACCCCGTCGCTTACCGCTGGCCCGACTACCGAGTGGCGCCCACTCGGCGTCTCGTGCGGCCTGGCGTGACCCTAGGGTAGGGTTAGCGGGCGTGGAGGGGACCCCTGCCTGAACCAGTCCGACCACTGAGCCATACAGCACTCAGCGTCCCGAGCAACTGGTTCCTTGACCGGCGGGGTGGGACGCCTGCGGGAATCAGCCCTAGCGGCTGCGGAGGAAGATTCGGATCTTATGGGGAAACGTTTCGGTTCTTAGTGGGAAACGTTTCCGATCCGGGGCGGAGGTTCTTCGGATCTTGAGCGGTGATGTTTCGGGTCGGGAAGGGATGGCGGGTCGGATCGGAACTGGGGGGCTTCGATCGGTAGGGAGGGCGCTTCGGATCGGTAGGGGAGGGCGCTTCGGATCTGGGGACCAGGTGGAAGGTCGGTCTTACCGCACGGTCGATGCGCGGCTCCCGGCGGGGCCGTTCAGTTCGGATCGCTGGGTTTGTTCCGATCGAATCTTCTTATGTAGCGCCGCTGCCCTGATGCTCGATGCAGGGTCAGCGCGCTCGATTCGGATCGGATCTCTGAATTTCCCCGATCGAATCTTCTTATGTAGCGCCGCTGCCCTGATGCTCGATGCAGGGTCAGCGCGCTCGATTCGGATCGGATGGGGCACCGTATTCTGAGGCCGCGGGGGACACTCAGATCCGAAATACGGCGGAGGATCAAGCCACACCAGACAAAGCTGAATGTACTGCAGGAACTGCCTTTATTGTTTACATTACAGACTTTTATTACTTCTCATTATAATTAGAATACAATGGGACTCCTTGCCCGCCCTCCCAGGACCCATTGGCCCTTAGCCTTCAGGGAGTCGCCAATTCGGACCGGATGGTCCGAATCGGCCATTTTACGATTCGAACCGGATGGTTCGAATCGGCCATTTTCCGAATCGAAATTCCAACTGCGCCACAAGGATCGGAAAATGGCGGCGAGCAAGGCAAACACAGGGAAAAATACATCACACCATAACCAACAGGGAACACTTTATTAACACCACACAATTGTCACCTCTAAGTAAAATAACGAAAAACAAGGTGCGTGCCACCACACCCAAGTGTCCATGTCCCCACTGTCACTGCACCGCCCCTGGCTGAGGGTGCTGGGCCATCCCGTGACACATGATACAAGAGGAAATAAAACCCTGGTCGTCGGATAACTGTCCAGGTTATATATCACTTTAAACAAAAGCACAGGCAGACATCCCATGAGGCTTACACTCTAGGACTAGGGTAACAGAAACCAAATGGGAGCAGAGGAGGGTGAAAACTGGTGGTCAGTAGAATATCAGAGGGTTGCATGACATGGACCAGATTTTTTGGGCTTAGTAAGGGTAATTAGGGAGAGAAGTGGAGACAGCTGAGGGAAGGAATGGAGGTCAGTCTGTGATGGAGTATGCTTGAATGCTTGGTTCAGGGCCGCAGAGGGAAGGAATGGAGGATGAAGATCAGAGCACATTTTATGACCAATTCATGCAAAAGTCCACGTAATCCCAAAGGGTTCACATACTTTTTCTTGCCACTGTATATCCTCCTATAAAGGCTCCGCTATACAATATATCCTCATATAAAGGCTCCGCTATACAATATATCTTCAAATAAAGGCTCCGCTATACAATTTATCTCCATATAAAGGCTCCGCTATACAATATATCCTCAAATAAAGGCTCCGCTATACAATATATCCTCATATAAAGGCTCCGCTATACAATATATCCTCATATAAACGCTCCGCTATACAATATTCTCCATATAAAGGCTCAGCTACACCATATATCCTCATATAAAGGCTCCGCTATACCATATATCCTCGTATAAAGGCTCCGCTACACAATATATCCTCATATAAAGGCTCCGCTATACAAAGGCTCCGCTATACAATATATCCTCATATAAAGGCTCCGCTATACAATATATCCTCAAATAAAGGCTCCGCTATACAATATATCCTCATATAAAGGCTCCGCTATACAATATATCCTCATATAAAGGCTCCGCTATACAATATATCCTCATATAAACGCTCCGCTATACAATATTCTCCATATAAAGGCTCAGCTACACCATATATCCTCATATAAAGGCTCCGCTATACCATATATCCTCGTATAAAGGCTCCGCTACACAATATATCCTCATATAAAGGCTCCACTACACAATATATCCTCATATAAAGGCTCCACTACACAATATATCCTCATATAAAGGCTCCGCTATACAATATATCCTCATATAAAGGCTCTGCTACACCATATATCTTTATATAAAGGCTCCGCTACACCATATATCCTTCCTAGAGAAAAATTCCTATATTAAGTGAGGTTAGTATTATATAATATTGATTAAGATCAACATCTGTCACTGAATGAGGTTCGTGTATGTCACTGCGCCTGCTCCGTGTAAAATTTAATGCAGAGATGTTCGTTTATGTGTATGTTAATGGCTGAATCTGCTACACAAAAGTAATTCATGCTTCGTGTATGTTGCTGATTCAGTTGTGTGCATGTTACTGAAAGAGGTTTATGTATGTTACTGAATGAGGTTTGTGTTACTGAAAGAGGTTTATGTTACTGAAAGAGGTTTGTGTGTTACTGAATGAGGTTTGTGTTACTGAATGAGGTTTGTGTTACTGAATGAGGTTTGTGTTACTGACTGAGGTTCGTGTATGTTAGTGCTGAGTCTGCTTCGCATACGTTGTGATGCATGGCAAGTGAGGTTCGTGTATGTTGCTGATTTCTTCCAGCACATTCCCTCCTTTCATGTGGATTGTGGGATCGGCGTGGGGGAGCGGCGCCGCTCAGATCAGGGGAAGTGGAGTGTACGCTCGGCTCCTGAGAGGCTCGGCCTTTCCTAAATTACTCATTAAAGGTTACAGTAACTGTGGCGGGAAGGGTAAAGGTGGGAGGACGTGAGAGGGTTGGGGAAAGCTCGGCTGATAACCTGTAAGAGGTGCGTTAAGATCTTTCACACATATAAACTCCAACTGCTTTAAATGATCCGAACCCGGACGAGACTGAGCAATGAATGTGCCCTAATGATAATCTCATTTCTGATTGGATCAGAGCCGCGCGGAAACAGGTACAAGTATTTCTAAAGCGCCAACAAATTCCTTAGCGTTGTACAATGGGAGAGACTGAATAACAAATACGCACACACCCACCAGAAGGAGGGAGGACCCTGCTCAAGAGCTTACACTTTACTGCTTCTATTCGCTTATACGCTATTACACAGCTGGTGAATCGTGTCGTTTGTGCTATTGATCAGGTCACTGTATAGAGGTGCGGCCCCGGCAGCTATTATAAGTGGCTTTTTTTACCGGCCGGAGAGGAGGATTGTGCGTCGCCTGCAGAGAAAACGTGAGAATTAACCCGGGGAGAGAGGAGGATTGTGCGTCGCCTGCAGAGAAAACGTGAGAATTAACCCGGGGAGAGAGGAGGATTGTGCGTCGCCTGAGGAGAAAACGTGAGAATTAACCCGGGGAGAGAAGAGGATTGTGCGTCGCCTGAGGAGAAAACGTGAGAATTAACCCGAGGAGAGAGGAGGATTGTGCGTCGCCTGAGGAGAAAACGTGAGAATTAACCCGGGGAGAGAAGAGGATTGTGCGTCGCCTGAGGAGAAAACGTGAGAATTAACCCGAGGAGAGAGGAGGATTGTGCGTCGCCTGAGGAGAAAACGTGAGAATTAACCCGGGGAGAGAGGAGGATTGTGCGTCGCCTGAGGAGAAAACGTGAGAATTAACCCGGGGAGAGAGGAGGATTGTGCGTCGCCTGCGGAGAAAACGTGAGAATTAACCCGGGGAGAGAGGAGGATTGTGCGTCGCCTGCAGAGAAAACGTGAGAATGAACCCGGGGAGAGAGGAGGATTGTGCGTCGCCTGAGGAGAAAACGTGAGAATTAACCGGGGAGAGAGGAGGATTGTGCGTCGCCTGAGGAGAAAACGTGAGAATTAACCCGGGGAGAGAGGAGGATTGTGCGTCGCCTGCAGAGAAAACGTGAGAATTAACCCGGGGAGAGAGGAGGATTGTGCGTCGCCTGAGGAGAAAACGTGAGAATTAACCCGGGGAGAGAGGAGGATTGTGCGTCGCCTGCAGAGAAAACGTGAGAATTAACCCGGGGAGAGAGGAGGATTGTGCGTCGCTTGCAGAGAAAACGTGAGAATTAACCCGGGGAGAGAGGAGGATTGTGCGTCGCCTGCAGAGAAAACGTGAGAATTAACCGGGGAGAGAGGAGGATTGTGCGTCGCCTGCGGAGAAAACGTGAGAATTAACCCGGGGAGAGAGGAGGATTGTGCGTCGCCTGAGGAGAAAACGTGAGAATTAACCCGGGGAGAGAGGAGGATTGTGCGTCGCCTGAGGAGAAAACGTGAGAATTAACCCGGGGAGAGAGGAGGATTGTGCGTCACTTGCAGAGAAAACGTGAGAATTAACCCGTGGAGAGAGGAGGATTGTGCGTCGCCTGCGGAGAAAACGTGAGAATTAACCCGGGGAGAGAGAGAGGATTGTGCGTCGCCTGAGGAGAAAACGTGAGAATTAACCCGGGGAGAGAGGAGGATTGTGCGTCGCCTGAGGAGAAAACGTGAGAATTAACCCGGGGAGAGAGGAGGATTGTGCGTCGCCTGCGGAGAAAACGTGAGAATTAACCCGGGGAGAGAGGAGGATTGTGCGTCGCCTGCGGAGAAAACGTGAGAATTAACCCGGGGAGAGAGGAGGATTGTGCGTCGCCTGCGGAGAAAACGTGAGAATTAACCCGGGGAGAGAGGAGGATTGTGCGTCGCCTGCGGAGAAAACGTGAGAATTAACCCGGGGAGAGAGGAGGATTGTGCGTCGCCTGCAGAGAAAACGTGAGAATTAACCCGGGGAGAGAGGAGGATTGTGCGTCGCCTGCGGAGAAAACGTGAGAATTAACCCGGGGAGAGAGGAGGATTGTGCGTCGCCTGAGGAGAAAACGTGAGAATTAACCCGGGGAGAGAGGAGGATTGTGCGTCGCCTGCAGAGAAAACGTGAGAATTAACCCGGGGAGAGAGGAGGATTGTGCGTCGCCTGCAGAGAAAACGTGAGAATTAACCCGGGGAGAGAGGAGGATTGTGCGTCGCCTGCGGAGAAAACGTGAGAATTAACCCGGGGAGAGAGGAGGATTGTGCGTCGCCTGAGGAGAAAATGTGAGAATTAACCCGGGGAGAGAGGAGGATTGTGCGTCGCCTGAGGAGAAAACGTGAGAATTAACCCGGGGAGAGAGGAGGATTGTGCGTCGCTTGCAGAGAAAACGTGAGAATTAACCCGGGGAGAGAGGAGGATTGTGCGTCGCTTGCAGAGAAAACGTGAGAATTAACCCGGGGAGAGAGGAGGATTGTGCGTCGCCTGCAGAGAAAACGTGAGAATTAACCCGGGGAGAGAGGAGGATTGTGCGTCGCCTGCGGAGAAAACGTGAGAATTAACCCGGGGAGAGAGGAGGATTCCCAGATTCCCCTATTTATCATGACGGGGAATCGTAATTATAGTAAAGACACGGAGGCGAGTATTATGCTATCTTTTCTTTACTTACGCCGATAGCAGCAAAGAACAATCTCTCAAATACACAACAAAGTATTTTGAGAGAGAAAAAACAGGTTTAAACAATAAATATACATAACAGATAATAATGGTACAGTCTAGTAAACAATGGTATAGTCCAACTCTTCAAATCCTCTGACCCCCGCTGGTTCTTCTCTTTTCTGATGCGAGACCCTCCCGATATTTCTTTAACCAATCGAACAACGGAAGAGCCTTTTTAGCTTTACATAAACCTTGATCACGTAGAGGAAAACTTGTATGATAAAGTCCCATCCAAGGATTAAGCTGTCAGAGAAAGCAACACATTAGAGATCACCAGAGCTTGTTTAACGAATGATAAATGATCTAAGAACTTATCGAACCTTGAAACTTCACGTCAGATATTAGGGTGGGAAAACAAACCTTTCACATTGGGCGGGATAATACTCGCCTCCGTGTCTTTACTATAATTACGATTCCCCGTCATGATAAATAGGGGAATCTGGGAATTATCCCACAAGACACGGAGGCTCTTATTATGCTAGTTCAAAGCTTAAGTAACTAATGAATGCGACATGTGAGACACCGGTTTAAAATAAAATTCTCTAAAAGTGGATTCTCTGGACCAGTCCGCTGTCTTTAAGATGTCTTCAAGACGACATCCCCGGGAAAAAGCCCCTGAAGCAGAAGCGCTCCGGGATGAATGAGCTCCGAATACGGAGACGTCTACACCAGCTTCAGACATGATCCATTTAACCCACCTAGCGAGTGTGGTGGAAGACACCGACTTGTATGGTTTGCATAAAGATATGAATAACCGTCGTGATACACCAGCTCTGTTAGAGAAAGTAACCCTTTCATATTCCTTCAAACAATGAACTGGACAAAGTCGAGGACGTTGAGGAAAAGCTGGATAGAAGACCTCTGACAAAGAAGTTTTTGTCCTGTGAGAAACCAAAAAACTCACACCAGTTGGAGAAAAACATCTTCCCGTTAGATCTAGGGCTCGAACGTCTGAGACCCTTTTGCAGGAAACTAAGCAAAATAGAATGGCCAATTTTGCCGAAATTTGTTTGATGGACAAAACTTCGTTATCAGGCCAACTCTCCAAGAGACTAAAAACAACATTGACATCCCAAGTGTTAGAGTAACGAGAACGAGGTGGTCTCTTACATCGTATACCCTTTAATAATCTACATACCATAGGATGTTTCCCTGCAGGGATCCCGTCAAAACCTTGATGTGAAGCAGATATTGCCGATCTTGAATTATTGATCGTGCGATATGCTTTCCCATCCTCAAATAAACGAGTGAAATAACTTAACAAGCTACTCAAAGAAGCTGAAACGGGATTAATACGTTGTTCCAAACACCAAGAGGCCCATGCCTTCCATGCGGATCTATATCTCCTTCTGGTGGATGGGGCCCAGGAACTCGACAATAACGAGGCAGTTGCTTCCGAAATGTCGATGGAAGGCCAATGACCCCTGATATTTTCCATGCTATCAATCGCAACGAGTGAGGATTCAAGATATTGTGAAGTGTCCCCTCCGGGTCCCTCAGAGTGTAAGGCCAAGCCTGGATTAACCTGGGAACGTCCACAGACAGTTCTAGAAGTAGTGGGAACCAAGGCTGGGACCTCCACAGTGGTGTTATGAGAACTATCGTAGCCAATTGCGATTGTACGAGTCTTATTACCGCTAGAATGAGGACGAATGGTGGAAATGCATAAAGAGTCCCTAGCGGCCATACCTGAACCAGAGCATCCGTGGCTAGAGCCATGGGATCTGGTCTCCAGCTGTAATACTGAGGTAGTAGTGTGTGTTGAGGCGCGATGCAAATAGATCTATAGAAAAAGGACCCCAGATAAATGACAATTTGGCAAATACCTCGGTATCCAATCTCCAATCGCTGGAATCTATCAGGTATCGAGAATTCCAATCCGCCACTACATTGTGGAGGCCTGGAATGTATTGGGCCTGAACTGTTAGACTGTGAGACAGGCAAAATCCCCAGAAGGTCTTTGCCGTCTCCGCCAACTGTTTGGATCTGGGACCTCCTAAGTGGTTGATGTAACGCACTGCGGACAGATTGTCCATTTTGAGAAGAATGGAACTCGCCTGAAAATGTTTGATGAAACTTTGAACCGCAAACAAACCAGCGAGGAGTTCCAAACAGTTTATGTGCCAATCTACCTCTGTAGTATCCCATCTGCCGCCTGTGGAAAGCGAGCCGCATCGCGCGCCCCACCCAGATCTGCTGGCGTCTGATTCTATGACTAATTCTGGTATTGGGTGAATGATGGCCCTGCCATTCCATGTTTCTAAATGGTTCAGCCACCATTGCATCTCCTCTTTCGATTCGTCGTCTAAAGAGATGTAATCTGGATAAAGCCATCCCCTCCTCAGATATCGCGCCTTCAGACGTTGAAGGGCCCGATAATACAGCGGTCCTGGAAAGACCGCTTGTATTGCTGAGGAAAGTAGACCTAGAAGACGAGCTAAACCTCGTAATGGGAACTCCTGTGTCGACAGGAGACGTCTGATTTCCTTGTGAATCAACCGAACCTTGGTTGAGGGCAAAGAAAGAGACATCTCTGTGGAATCTACGGTAAAACCTAAGAATTCGATTAACTGTGTTGGTGTGAGAACCGATTTCTTGTAATTTATTAGGAAACCCAAATTGGACAACAGATTGATCGTCCAATCTTTGTGAATTGTCAATAATGTTTGATCCTTTGCCAGGAGGAGAATATCGTCTAGGTAAATTACTAGACGCACTCCCCTGCTGCGCAGGAACGCTACTACGGGCCTCATTACCTTGGTGAAACACCAAGGGGCGGATGACAGACCGAACGGCAGGGACTTGAATCTCCAAAGGGTGCCCTCCCAATGAAATTGGAGAAAATCCCTGCTGGTAACTTCTATCGGTATCGTCAGATATGCATCTTTTAGATCTATTTTGACCATCCAATCTTGCGGAGTTAAGATCTCTTTTAATGATGGAATGCCCTCCATTTTGAAATGGTTGTAGACAACGTACTCGTTTAATTGCTTTAAATTGATTACAGGACGGAAATCCCCGTCTTTCTTTTTTACCAGAAATATATTGCTCAAAAATATTTCTCTTTGAGGTATCACCTCTTCTATTGCATTCTTTCTTAAAAGCTCTTTTACTTCCAGTGAAGTAATGACTCTGTCTTTTTTGGGCATAACCATTATTCCCGGAGGTATAGTTTGTACGGGATGAGCAATGAACTCTATCCTGAAACCCCGAATTGTTTGAAGAACCCATGAATCGGATGTGATTATTTGCCATTGATTGAAAAAATTTAATGTCCTTCCCCCCACCTCTGCTGTGGAAAAACATTGGAGTGAAGGTATACTCACCAAAGGATCCTGATCTCCTAGATCCTCTGTAACCGCGTTGACGGAAAGGTCTGGATCGTTGTGGAAAAAAGGTGGGGTTTTTTGGGGCCTCTTGGTAAGAGGGTCTGAAAGCACCTCTTGAGGTGGAATATGGATTGCGGCCGGGAAAACGACCCCGGTTTTTCCCGGCCCTGCCAAAAACCCTATTTGGGAAAGCTTTTCTTATGTTGGCCTTGACTTTGCCAACTGTTGAGAAAGATCCTGAATAGTCAGACATTTCTTTAAAGATCCCTTCTCCAAAAAGCATGCCTTCAGCCTGGAGCCTGGCTCATTAGTTGCCAGAGAAGTTACTTTAGGATCAATCTTAAGGAGAATTGAACGTCTCCTCTCGCTTGAAATGGCCGTGTTCAGATTCCCAAACACACAGACCAATCTTTGTATCCAGCCCCTGTATTCAAACAGGTCTGGTTTCTCATTCGTGAGGAGAGCTCTTTCAACGGAATCCATTAATTTTGCCAATGGACCTAGAAGGTCGAATAATTTGTCGTGACACACCTTCAATGTGGCCTCAACTCCCCTCTTTGGAGTCCAATTAGACTCCTGGAGTATGTCTATTATCTTCGGATCTAACTCCGGTACTAGATGTAATTTATGTGCCAAAGTTGGGGCCGGGCACTCAGCCCTCAGGTTATTTCTGGTCTTTTTATCCATGGGCAAACGTATACGTTGCTCAATGTATTTAGCCACATGATCAATTGGTGACCACTCTGAGGATCGTGGATGTTTCAATTGTTCCGGAATGAACATTGAGTTCCCCAGAGCATCTACCGGATCTAAAGCCGGTTTGTTTCCCTCACTGGACTCAGGTGAAGACACCGTGTCCGTTTCTATAGAGGAAACTTCTGGATCATAATCGGGGTCAGAACTCTCCTCAGGATCTGATAGCTCTTCCTCACTGGGATAATCAGAGGAGCTGTCAGTGTCTTTTGCGCGTTTTGCGCGTTTCCATCTCCGTTTGGTGGCCGATGTTAAATGGCCCCTTTTTTTAAACACAGTGGAATGCTGTGGAGAATCATGTGTACTTGAATAAGTACGTTTCTTATGTGAGCATTTTTTAGGGAGTTGCTCACCTCCCTCAATTGAGGTCCCAGGGACCTCTTCATCCCGGTGTGAATCAATAGATAAGAATTTATCTGATGCCGGGGAAATAATGGAGGACCTTCTGGCTGAATGGCTTGCCAGTACTCTGACCATAGTACTCTCTAAGTTATTAGAGAACGCCGACAGCGCAGCCACAAAGGCATCTGCCGGGTTAGCATTTAAGGGAACAGGCACTATAGTACCTGGGGTTATTGGTACCTTATTGTTGGCCATAATCTTTAAGTTATTTAGTGAAAAAACTTGCCGTCTCACAGCCGCTTTAACTCAACCGCCGGACTCCTGAGGTAACTCGGCGCGTCCCACCGCGCATGCGCGAGCCGTCGCAGCTTTACCTCAGAACTTTACCTCAGAGCGTGGCGCGAAACCGCTCCTCCCCGAATGACGGATACATGGGGAAGGCAGAAAAACAAACCAATAGCCGCCGCATAAGCGGACACTCTTAGAAACGGGACAAAAACCTCCCCGGCTGGGCACGAACTACACTATCTCCCAAATAAAGAGAAACAATAACTGGGAAGCCCAGTCCCTGCAATAAATACAATCAAAACAAATACAAAGTGTATGTATATAAAGCATCTATCAATTAATAAAATACATGTGTATATATATATATATATATATAATGTTACAGTGAAAACACAGCAACTGTCAGTGTAATCAATATAATATAATAATTATTGCTGCTGATACTCATCTCATCACGGCGAGCAGCAAAGAAAAGAGAAGAACCAGCGGGGGTCAGAGGATTTGAAGAGTTGGACTATACCATTGTTTACTAGACTGTACCATTATTATCTGTTATGTATATTTATTGTTTAAACCTGTTTTTTCTCTCTCAAAATACTTTGTTGTGTATTTGAGAGATTGTTCTTTGCTGCTATCGGCGTAAGTAAAGAAAAGATAGCATAATAAGAGCCTCCGTGTCTTGTGGGATAATTGTGCGTCGCCTGAGGAGAAAACGTGAGAATTAACCCGGGGAGAGAGGAGGATTGTGCGTCGCCTGAGGAGAAAACGTGAGAATTAACCCGGGGAGAGAGGAGGATTGTGCGTCGCCTGCAGAGAAAACGTGAGAATTAACCGGGGAGAGAGGAGGATTGTGCGTCGCCTGCAGAGAAAACGTGAGAATTAACCGGGGAGAGAGGAGGATTGTGCGTCGCCTGCAGAGAAAACGTGAGAATTAACCCGGGGAGAGAGGAGGATTGTGCGTCGCCTGAGGAGAAAACGTGAGAATTAACCCGGGGAGAGAGGAGGATTGTGCGTCGCCTGAGGAGAAAACGTGAGAATTAACCCGGGGAGAGAGGAGGATTGTGCGTCGCCTGCAGAGAAAACGTGAGAATTAACCCGGGGAGAGAGGAGGATTGTGCGTCGCCTGCAGAGAAAACGTGAGAATTAACCCGGGGAGAGAGGAGGATTGTGCGTCGCCTGCGGAGAAAACGTGAGAATTAACCCGGGGAGAGAGAAGGATTGTGCGTCGCCTGCAGAGAAAACGTGAGAATTAACCCGGGGAGAGAGGAGGATTGTGCGTCGCCTGAGGAGAAAACGTGAGAATTAACCCGGGGAGAGAGGAGGATTGTGCGTCGCCTGCAGAGAAAACGTGAGAATTAACCCGGGGAGAGAGGAGGATTGTGCGTCGCCTGAGGAGAAAACGTGAGAATTAACCCGGGGAGAGAGGAGGATTGTGCGTCGCCTGAGGAAAAACGTGAGAATTAACCCGGGGAGAGAGAAGGATTGTGCGTCGCCTGAGGAGAAAACGTGAGAATTAACCCGGGGAGAGAAGAGGATTGTGCGTCGCCTGAGGAGAAAACGTGAGAATTAACCCGGGGAGAGAGGAGGATTGTGCGTCGCTTGAGGAGAAAACGTGAGAATTAACCCGGGGAGAGAGGAGGATTCCCAGATTCCCCTATTATCATGACGGGGAATCATAATTATAATAAAGACACGGAGGCTCTTATTATGCTATCTTTTCTTTACTTACGCCGATAGCAGCAAAGAACAATGTCTCAAATACACAACAAAGTATTTAGAGAGTGAAAAAAATACATTAAACAGTATATATACATAACAGATAACAATGGTACAGTCCAACTCCTCCAATCCTCTGACGACCGTTGGCCTCTTCTCTTTTTTCTGATGCGAGACACATACTGATCTTCTTTTAACCAAACAAACAATGGAAGAACTCCATTCCTTCATGGAAACCTCGAACATGTAGTTGAATCCTTCTGTGAGAAATTCCAACCCAAGGATTAAGCTTCAGCATAGACTCCAACTTGAAGCTCAAGC
Organism: Leptobrachium leishanense; assembly: GCA_009667805.1. NCBI lineage: Eukaryota > Metazoa > Chordata > Amphibia > Anura > Megophryidae > Leptobrachium > Leptobrachium leishanense. The sequence goes on from CM019064.1 coordinate 7,463,064, forward strand.
ATGGACGAATATTCATCCTTCAACGAAAACTCCAACACGAAGCTCACGCTCTTCTCCAACGAACAGAACAACGGAAGAACTCTTCCTCATCCAATGAAAGCTTCGACAAGAAGTTTAGGCTGTTGGAACATAAACGTATTAAAGATCACCAAGAGCTTATAATAAGAAGGTTTGAAAAAAATCCGTAATGACTATTGAAACATCAAAACCTTATAGCCAAATATAAAGGGTGGGAATAACCCAATTATCGGTTGGGATAATACTCGCCTCCGTGTCTTTATTATAATTATGATTCCCTTCCTGATAATAGGGGAATCTGGGAATTATCCCACAAGACACGGTGGCTCATATTATGCTAGTTCAAAGCTTAATTAATTAGTGATAGTGACATGTGACACACTGGTTTAAAATTACACTCCCTAAAGGTGGATTCTCTGGACCAGTCTGCTGTTTTAAGATGTCTACAAGATGACATCCACGGAAAAAAAACCTCGGAAGCAGAAGCACTCCGGGATGAATGAGCTCCGAACACGGAGACGACTACACCAGCTCCTGACATGATCCATTTAACCCACCCAGCGAGTGTGGTGGAAGTTACAGAATTGTATGGTTTGCGTAAGGATATGAATAACCGTTGGGATTAGATAGAAGACCTCTGACAATGAAGTCTTTGTCCTATAGGAAAATTGAACATTTCTCCCCGTGTCGGGTAAAACTTCTTCCCGTTATGTTTAGGGCTCGAACGTGTGAGACTCTATTGCAGGAAATCAAACAAAGTAAAATGGCCAATTTCACAGAAATCCGTTTAATAGACCTAGTTTCATTCTCGGGTCACTTATCCAGAAATAAACTAGAATGACATCCCAGATGTTAGAATAACGGGAACGAGGGGTCGTTTACACTGTATACCCTTCAAAAACCTACATGTAATGCGGTGATTCCCGGCAGGAATACTAATAAAACCCTGATGTGAAGCAGATATCGCTGACCTGAGGTTATTAATCGTACGATACGCTTTACCATCCCCAAATAGATGTGTGAAGAACTAAACAAGTTACTCAAGGAAACTGATATGGAATCAACTTGATGTTCCATGCACCAAAAAAACCATGAGTTCCATGTGCTACCATATCTCCTCCTAGTAGAGGGGCCCAGGATCTCGACCAAAAGAGTGGCAGATGCATCCGAATGTTGACTGAAGGCCAGTGACCTTTGATATTACACTTAACAGCTTAAAAAATTAGTGAAGACTCAAATAATTCTGAAGCGTTCCCTCCGGATCTCCCAGGGTGGACGATGGGACACGAATTAGCCTGGGAATGTCCACAGATGGTTTCAGGAGGTGCGGGAACCATGCTTGAGACCTCCATAAGGGTGCTATAAGCACTATTGTAGCTAATTGTACTTGTACTAGTCTTATTAATGTTGAAATCCGAATGGAGGGAAAGCGTAAAGCGTCCAGGTCTGGACCAGAGCATCCGTTGGCAAAGCCATGGGTCTGGTCTCCAACAGTAGTATTGTGGTAAAGGAATATTAAGGCTAGAAGCCAATAAATCTATAGCGAAGGGACCTCAGAGGGATGACAAACTGGCAAATACCCTGGCGTCTAATCTCCAATTGCTGGAATCTATCAGATACTTTGAATTCCAGTCCGCCACTATATTGCTGGACCCTGGAATGTATTGGCCTGGACTGATTAATTGTGAGGCAGGCAAAATCCTCAAAAGACTTTGGTGTCTCTGCTAACTGTTTAGACCTGGGGCCACCTATAAGGTTGATATGACGCACAGTGGACAGGTTGTCCATCTCCAGGCGTATAGAACTCGTCTGGAAATGCTTGATAAACATGAATAGTAAACAATCCTGCAAGGAGTTCTAAACAATTATATACAATTCTATCTCTCTGGAAACCCAACTGACACTTGTGGAAAAAGATCCGCAGCGCGCCCCAGCCAGATCTGCTGGCGTCTGACTCTATGACCAACTCTGGAGTTGGATAGATGATGGCTTTGCTGTTCCCTGACACTAAATGATTTAGCCACCACTGCATCTCCAATTTCGACTCGTCGTCCAGAGAGATGCAATCTGGATAAAGCCATCCCCTCCGCAGAAATCGTGCTTTCAGACATTGAAGAGCTCGACAATAAAGCGGTCCTGTAAAGACCACTTGTTTTGCTGCAGAGAGTAGGCCCAGAAGGTGAGCTAACCATCTCAGAGAGAATTCTTCTGCAGATAGAAGACATCTGATTTCTCTGTGAATCAGCCGAACTTTGTCTGAAGGCAGAGAAAGAGCCATCTCCATCATAGTTACGGTGACGCCTAGAAATGCGATAGACTGTGTCGGTGTAAGGACCGATATTTTGTAGTTTTATTGGGATTGTCATATAAGCGTCTTTTAGGTCTATATTGACCATCCAATTTTGTGGAGATAAACTCCTTTTAATGACGGAATGTCTTCCCTTTTGAAATGATTGTACACAATGTACTTGTTTAGGTGTTTTTTCCAAATTGATACTGGGTGGAATTCTGCGCCTTGGATAGTTGGTGTGAAACCATACTCACCAAAATTCCTGATCTTCTCGAACCCCTTTAACCACTTTGACGGTGAAATTATGGTCTATCTTGGTACTCTAAGAGGATTTCGAGGAGCCTCTTGAGGTGGAATAAGGGATGTGAAAAACCTATTTCGAGAAAACCTTCCTGATATTAGCCTTTATCTTACCTGTGGTCAAGAAGGACCTTGTATATTCGGTCATCTCCTTGAAGATGCCTTCTCCAAATAACAGACCCTCAGCGTTGGAACCAGGCTCATAATTATTATTATTATCATATATATAGCGCCAACAGTTCATTATGCGCTAAGGTCGCCACTTTAGGGTGGATCCTGAGGAGAATTGAACGTCTCCTTTTCGCTCGATAAAGCTGTTATGTTACCAAAAACACAGACTAATCTCTGTACTCGGCCCCTGTGTTCAAACAGGACTGGTTTCATTAGTGAGGAGAAACCTCAATCGAATTCATTAATTTTTGCCAATGGACCTACAAAATCAAACAATTTATCATGACACACCTTAAGGTGGCCTCTACTCCTCTTTTTCGGGACCAATTTGACTCGTTAAGGATGTGAATAATTTCCGGATCTAACTCGGGGTTACATTAACCCTTTCGCTGCTGAGGCTTTTCCCGCCCCTGTGCTGAGGTCATTTTTTACCGGTTTTGCGCATCATGTTTAAACGTGTTTTGAAGGCTTATTTTAGTATATGACCCAGACATATTATATATCGTTCTCTCCGTCAGACTCGGCAGATTCATAATATGTCATTATTATATGTATACGTTATGTCATGTCTGTATATTATAACAAAAAATGCAATAAAATATGATTTTTCAATAATTTGCAATGTGTAAAGTGTTTTTTTTTCACATTTTAACATGCGAGCAATTGCGGTTATATTTTGTATGGGGTGCGCTTGTTAAAAAAAATAGAGATGGGGTCTCGTTACATTTTTTTTTGGGGAAAATTACACGATTTTTAACAAACGCACCGCATACAAAAATCATTAGTGCAGCATCATTGTTCACATTATAATTGAAATGGGAACAATATTGCTGCATTAACAAACCAAAAAAAGAAAAAAATTTGTTTATTTTTTTTTTTTATAATTTTTTTTTTAAATATTTTTTTTTTTTTTACTAACTTTTTTCACATTCGAGTTTGGTATCGTTGGAACGGCCATGCTCTGGCCGATCCAACAATACCAAATTTTAACCCCTAGCTGCCACGGATCGGGAGATAGGGGGTTCATTGGATCCCCCTATCTCCACCATTGGTGGCAGCTAGGGGTTAACTCCAGGACTGGCGTCATCGTGCTATGCACGATGACGCCAGTCCTCAGGGGGAGTTCCCGGAGGCTTGGCCGACATCCAAGATGTCGGCCAGCTCCGGGAAAGGATCACAAACCGGCGCTTTTCAGCGCCGATTCGTGATCCGGCTCCCCAGGGGTTAATGCCAGGTACCATTTGGAAGGGCAGGCTGTGCCCTTCCAAATGGTGCCTGGGTTAACCCCCGCAACGCCGCCGATCGGGAGGGAGAGAGGTCTGAAGGACCTCCCCCCTCCCTTTCAGGCGCCTCCTCCGCACATGCGGGGGGGGGGGCGCCTGAATTAGGTGTCATCGCGCCGCCGCAATGACACCTAATTAGCCCGGCGGCGGTTCCGGATGCTGGGCTGACATCGAGGATGTCAGCCCGCACCGGGGGGTCAGCGATCGGCCGGAACCCAGCCGAACGCTGACCCCAAAGGCTGGACGCGCTCAGCGCGTCCTCCGCACGCAACGTGACATGCGGTTGGACGCGCTGAGCGCGTCCACCGCAGCGAAAGGGTTAAGCTTATGTGGCAAAGTTGAGGCTGGACACTCAGCCCTCAAATTACTTCTGGTTTGTTTATCCATTGACATACGGATATGCTGTTCTATATAACGAGCCACATGCTCTATGTGTGTCCATTCCACTGACCGTGGATGTTTTAATTGCTCTGGTACAAACATTGAATTTCTTACAGCATCTACCGGATCAATAGCCGGTGTTTAGAATCAGTGGAATCAGGTGAGGAGACCGGATCGTACTCCGGGTCAGAGGAATTCACCTCAGAATCTGACATTGCTTCCTCTCTAGAATGTTCTGAGGAGCTGCCGGTATCTTTGCGCCTCTAGCGCGCTTCCACTTTCTTTGTCAGCCGGAGTTAACTGGCTCCTTTTTTCGTCACAGTGATGTGCTGTGGAAATTCATTTCAAGTACGGGTAGACGTAGGTTTTATGAGGGATATTTTTTGGGAGTTTCTCTTCTCCCTCATTGAAATCTCAGGGACCTCATTATCCTGTCAGGAATCACTAGATAAAAATCTATCTGAAGTTGGGGAAATTATAAATGAACGTCTGGCTGAGAAATTCTAGACATTTTAACCATATTATACTCCACGTATGAGGAAAAAAACGTGGGTATAAGAACGAGGGCACCTGGGGCAACAGGCAGGTTCGGGCCAGTCCTAAACCACTTCTTTATTTAATTTATTTATTTTAATCACTTCTATTACTTATTTTACTAATTTTATTGGGAAATTTCCCGAGGCAACAAGCGGCGGCGTTCCGCGCATGCGTGAACCGCCACGAGCGTTACCTCAGAGCAGTGGCGCAAAGCTGCGTCTCTCCTCAGGAACAGCTGAGGGGGGGGGGCACCAAATCCCCACAGAAACCGCCGGAGAGACGGACCCGTCTCCCCGGAGGAAACAACAGGAACAATTAAATTAAATAAATTTGAGAGAACTCGCTGTTTAACCGCTGGTTCATTTTCAAACGTACATCACCTGAGGTAAAACTCGCCTTTAGTCGTTGCGAGCGTTTACCTCAGGCAGCGGCGCAAAGCCGCGCCTCTCCTAATGACGGAGATACAGGGGAAGCGCGAAAACACACTAGAAAGCTGCCGTAAAGACGGACTCATCCCCCGAAGGCAAAAAACACTGGAAGCAGAAAAATATATATATATACAATCTCCCAAGAGACAATTAAACCAAATAAAGGCAAAGCCTAGCCCCTGCACATAAGTCCCTAACGGGTTGACAATAAGTACAAACAAACACAAGCTAACAGTGTGTGTGTATAAACAATATGCTAAATTAAAATATATATATATATATATAACACTACAATAAAATACAGTGAAAATGTCAATTAATATAGAGCTTGCTGCTAATACTCATCTCTGCGAGCAGCAAAGAAAAGAGAAGAGGTCAACGGTCGTCAGAGGATTGGAGGAGTTGGACTGTACCATTGTTATCTGTTATGTATATATACTGTTTAATGTATTTTTTTCACTCTCTAAATACTTTGTTTGGTATTTGAGAGACTGTTCTTTGCTGCTATCGGCTTAAGTAAAGAAAAGATAGCATAATAAGAGCCTCCGTGTCTTGTGGGATAATTGTGCATCGCCTGCCCACCCAATCCTGTGCTGTAACCTCAGCTCTGTCTGTGTCTCTGTGTTTCAGTTTGTGTCTCTTTTTCTTTGTCTCAGTCCGTGTCTCTCTCTTGTGTCTCTGTCTCAGTCCGTGTCTTTGTCGCAGTCTGTGTGTCTCTATCTGTCTCGGTCTTTGATTCTCTGTCTCAGTCCGTGTCTCTCTCTTGTGTCTCAGTCGTGTCTCTGTCTCTGTCCGTGTCTCTGTCTCAGTACGTGTCTCGCTCCGTGTCTCTGTCTCGCTCCATGTCTCTGTCTCAGTCCATGTCTCTGTCTCAGTCTGTGTCTGTCTCAGTCTGTGTCTCTGTCTCAGTAAGTGTCTCGCTCTGTTTCTCTGTCTCAGCCTGTGTCTCTCAGTCCGTGTCTCTCTGTGTCTCTGACTGTGTCTCTGTCTCAGTTCATGTCTCTTACTGTGTCTCTGTCTCTCTCTGTGTCTCTGTATTTCTCAGTCCGTGTCTCTGTCTGTGTCTGTCTCAGTCTGCGTGTCTCTGTCTCAGTCTCTGTCTCAGTCTGCGTGTCTCTGTCTCAGTCTCTGTGTCTCTGTCTCAGTCTGTGTCTCTGTCTCAGTCCATGTCTCTTACGGTGTCTCTGTCTTTCTCTGCGTCGCTGTGTCAGTCTGTGTCTTTGTCTCAGTCCGTGTCTCTTCCTGTGTCTCTGTCTCAGTCCGTGTCTCTTACTGTGGCTCTGTGTCACTGTCTCTCTGCGTCGCTGTCTCAGTCTGTGTCTTTGTTTCAGTCTGTGTCTCTCTCTGTCTCAGTCCGTGTCTCTTACTGTGGCTCTGTGTCTCTGTCTCTCTCTGCGTCGCTGTCTCAGTCTGTGTCTCTGTTTCAGTCCGTGTCTCTCTCTCTCTCTCTGTGTCTCTACATTGGTTAGAACTCACTCTACCGAGAGGTGCTTTGATGGGGCGAGTGAGCTTACGCTTCAATGGCGATTCAAGCAAACTAAAACCTCTGACAGTATTTTGTTGCACATGGAAATATATAAAAACGAGCGCAGATGACACCTTTTTTTTTTCTTGTTATGTTTTATACATAAACTGGGTTTTTACTCCTGGCTGTTGCAGCCGCTCTGGTGAGTACAGGCATGACGCCATTTTTTTCTGTATGCATGTCAGTCTGTGTCTATCTCTGTGTCTCTCTCTCGCTCTGTGTCTCTCTCTCTGTGTCTCTGTCTCAGTCTGTGTCTCTCTCTCTGTGTCTCTGTCTCAGTCCGTGTCTCTCTCTGTCTCTCTCTCTGTGTCTCTCTGTGTCTCTCTCTGTGTCTCTTTCTGTGTCTCTGTCTCAGTCTGTGTCTCTCTCGCTCTGTGTCTCTGTCTCAGTCCGTGTCTCTCTCTGTGTCTCTGTCTCAGTCCGTGTCTCGCTCTGTGTCTCTGTGTCTGTCTCAGTCTGTGTCTCTCTCTCGCTCTGTGTCTCTGTCTCAGTCCGCGTCTCTCTCTGTGTCTCTGTCTCAGTCTGTGTCTCTGTGGTGCCCACTGTACCACGATACAGGTCGAAGTAATGAGGGACTTGGGGGGGTTGCGTGAAGGTGGATGGACTCTGGGGTTTGAGGACTAATTGGTGAAGGGCCTCTGTGTCTGTCGCTCCGTGGGCATCGAGAGGAGAGGAAATCACAACCATATGTCAAGAGGAAGCGGCTGAGTCTGAACGGGACACGGCACACAAGGGGTTAATCATGAAATGCAGAGGCAGAGAATTCACAGGAATCCGGACATTTTAGGGACAAATACTGGAATTTCACTACAATTCAAGTTACCGCTCCTCATTCTGATCTGTGAGAAGCTTTCACACCCCCCCCCCCGGCCTAGCAGCTCAGCCCCTATAAACCCCCACAGCTATAACACCTTGATACAAGTGCAAGGATTCGGGGCCCCAGGAGGCCTCCTACTACGTGCTCTGTTACCCCAAAACTACTGGGCCCAAAAAACACTCAGCCCCCAACTTTCTAAATGCCAACCGCATGGGGGAATGAGGAGGGCACATGGGAGTGAAACTGAAGAGATGAGGAGGACACATGAACATGGAATCTGGGAGGGATAAGGATTACACATGGGAGTGAAATTGAAGAGATGAGGAGGACACAAGGACGTGGAACCTGGTGGAGCAGAGGACCCATGGGAACTGAGGAGATGAAGAGGACACATGAACGTGGAACCTGGGAGGGATGAGGAGTACACATGGGTGTGGGACCTGGGAAGGATGAGGAGACATCGGTGTGCGACCTGGGGGGATGAGAAGGACACATGGTCATGGGATCTGGGGGATTGAGGAGGACACATGGGCGTGGGGCCTAGTGGGGATGAGGAGGACACATGGGGATGAGGAGGACAAATGATCATGGGACCTGGGGGGAGGAGGAGGACACATAGTCGTGGGACCTGGGAGGGTGAGGAGGACACATGGGTTTGGGACCTGGGAGGGATGAGGAGGACACATGGTGGTGGGACCTGGGGGGATGAGGAGGACACATGGTCGTGGGACCTGGGATGGTTGAACAGGACACCTGGCTGTGGGACCTGGGAAGGATGAGGAGGACACATGGGTGTGGGACATGGGGGGGTTGAGAAGGACACATGGTCGTGGGACCTGGGGGATTGAGGAGGACACATGGGTGTTGGACCTGGGGGGTGAGGTGGACACATGGTCATGGGATCTGGGGGGTTGAGGAGACATGGGTGTGGGACCTGGTGGCGATGAGGAGGACACATGGGTGTGGGACCTGGGGGGAATGATGAGGACACATGGGTATGGGACCTGGTGGGAATGAGGAGGACACATGGGTGTGGGACCTGGGAAGGATGAGGAGGAGACATGGGTGTGGGACCTGGGGGGATGAGAAGGACACATGGTCGTGGGACCTGGGGGAATGAGGAGGACACATCATCGTGGGACCTGAGGGGTGAGGAAGACACATGGTCATGGGACCTGGGGGATTGAGGAGGACACATGGGTGTTGGACCTGGGAGTTGAGGAGGACACATGGGTGTTGGTCCTGGGGGGTGAGGAGGACACTGTTACGTCTTCGGCCCCCGCAGCGCTTCCTGGGGGGTCAGGGCGCCCGGTGGCATCACCGGCTGGCCGGTTGCCAGTAGTTAAAGCTGGCAGATTGGCATCTGAGGGGGCAGGGCTTGGCATAATGATGAGGAGCCACCAGCCTTTAAAGCAGGGTGAGAGGATCTGCTCCTCGCCCTGACGTGGAGTAAAGTTCCCGCATCGCCTGCTGTCTAGTATCTTTGCTTATTGATTACCAGTTACCGACTTGATTGTACGAGGACCCTGTGTGTGTTTTGACCCGGCTTGGAAACTGACGATTCTCCTCCTTATTCCTTTGTGTGTTTGTTCTGTGCGTTTTTCAGGATTCTGGTTTATGTTTAAACTGCATGATTTATGTTTTGGGGTCTACCCGCCAGATTGTGAAACTCACCTACCGCCTTGAGGTCTCTGACTATCTGGTTTGAGTCCTAATTGCAAGGCATCCAGTTGTTTGTTGTATATTCCTGCTGGTTGCAGCTTTAACCACAGGTTTGATATTAGAGTCCTCCCCTGCATGTTGCTGAATATAATTTCAAGTATCTGTGTTAACCAAGTCGCTATACAGAAACCAATCTCTAATTGTAGGCCTGCCCTGCAGGCTGCTGAACTCAGTGAGTTCCCACTCTGTATACTTGAGATCAATTACAAGGGTGTTGCCTCTGTTATATGTGCTTCATGTACCAAGATTATTGATCTCTGTTTATTGATATCTGTGCTTTCACTCAGCGACCTCTTGGTCATGAAACCATTTTGTGCTAAAGTGGTATTCAGGATTTTGTATTACCTCCCTGGCTTGGGGTTATAGGTATTAGGCTAGGGTCAGACTAACGCATTTTTCACGTTGTCCGTGAAAAAGTGCGTTGAACGAATGGACGTATTTTTTCACGGAATACGCGATAGTGGTCATACGATGCGCAGTTTCATCCGTGATTTTGTACGGATCATCAATAAAACACTTTTTGCGTCTGGATGTTATGTTGGCCGGACATTAGCAGCGTCTGACGTCTCCCAATCACGCACACACGCCGCTAGCGGACGCAGCGCACTCTGTACGTCAGTACTAGTGGTTTCACGTTCTCGAAAAAATGCGTTTGTTTGCCGCTTGCGTTGCGCGGCCGCACTTTTGTGCGACCGTACTTCGTATATTGGCCGTCATTGCCCGGCATCTGCTGCTAGCACGGCCGTGATTATGTGCGGCTGCACGCGCGTTCGCACTGCCTCAGTCTGACCCTAGCCTTAGTCTTTATTTCTTTCTGTATCAAAGAAATCTGTCCTTAAGGATCCAAACTACGCTACACCAGGGTAAGCGCCATAGCGCCCGTTACATTAATTCAGGGCCTAACATGGATTAGACGGATTTAGCCATGGTTATGGTTATGTCTAAACTTGGTGATATCATTGCTAAACAAGTAGAGCAGGATCACCGCATGGACCAATTTGCTCAGACCTTGGGCCTACTAATGAATCAGTTCAAAGAGTTCGGCGAGGCTTCACAACCCTCTTCTCCTGAGGTTGATGTGTCCTCTCATGCTGTGAATGCTTTTTCCTTGATTGCTGCTGAAATCTCCCATGTGAGCTTGAAAACACCCATCTGTTTTGATGGTAAACCTGGTTCTTGCAGGGGATTTATTACACAGATCGAGATTATGTTTGAACTCAATCCTGGGATGTACCCCTCAGACAGAGCTAAGGTGGGTTATGTTATTAACCACCTAACAGAAAAAGCTTTGCTTTCGGCGACTCCTTTATGGGAATTAAAGAGACCAATTGTGTATAACTATGCCAAGTTCATGAAAGACCTTAGGCGCACTTTTGACCCTGAAAGGCGGGCAACCGGTGCTGCCAAGGCTATATGGCGTATCAACTAGTGATGAGCCGAACACCCCCGTGTTCGGTTCGCATTCAAACTCGAACAATTTCAAAAGTTCGAGTTCAAACACGAACCAAACTCAATGCAAGTCAATGGGACTCGAAAGTTCGAATTTTTTGAGTGCCCTTCAAGAGGGCATATATGCAAGATATTTGCCATAAAAGGTGTATGGGGGTCCGGGTAGTGTATGGGGGCCCGGGGGACAGGAAACAAGGACAAAAAGTAAAAAAATAAGTTTTTAAAGAAACAGTGAGTTTTCCATGAAATAAAGGTTAAGAATAAAAACCAAAAATTCCTTCAAATATCGTGCCTAGGAGGTCCCCATAACCTGCCCGTGAAGTGGCGGATTTGTAGGATGTATAGAAACATTTAAAAACAAAAAATTACATTTCAAATGACTGTAAATGTTTTTCCTTTAATCTATTCATAAACAACTGCTTGGGGCGGCAGCCTGTATGAAAAGAGGAGACATTTTAGGACACGCAGAACAAGTTTAGTGCTTTTTTTGGCTAAATTATGGTGAAACTTATGCAGGCTTTGGATGAAAGTAACAATAGGTGCTTTAAAATTTGGCCTTTAGTGTCGGCAACAGTGCCGTCACACCGTAACCCCTCTGTGGTATTGTGGAAGAGTGCAGGGTTGGACCCTGCGGTCCAATACTAAAATGATATGAATCTGGTATAAGCGTCAGTGGCAGTGCACCCAAATATTTTGCCTTTGGTGGCAGCAAGTGCCTTCACACCGTAAGTAACCCCTCTGTGGTATTGTGGAAGAGTGCAGTGGTGGAGGTTTTGGGAATGCAGAAGAGATCCCCGATCTATTCAGTTACGTCAGCATCAGGGGATTGATAGCTGCTGATCCAGGACTGATTCATTTTTATAAATGTCAGCCGGTCTACAGAGTCGGTGGACAGACGCAGACCTGGATACCTTTCCAGCAGATGATCCACTGGCTTACTGGGTGTTGAGATTGGATCACTGGCCAGAACTTAGCCAATATGCTATGCAGCTACTAGGTTGCCCTTCATCCAGTGTGCTTTCTGAAAGGACGTTCAGTGCCGCTGGAGGTTTTGTCACAGACAAAAGACTGTGTCTGTCCACCGACTCTGTAGACTGGCTGACATTTATAAAAATGAATCAGTCCTGGATCAGCAGCTATCAATCCCCTGATGCTGACGTAACGGAATAGATCGGGGATCTCTTCTGCATTCACAAAACCTCCACCACTGCACTCTTCCACAATACTTCAGAAGGGTTACGTTGTGAAGGCACTAGCTGGCACCAAAGGCACAATATTTGGGTGCACTGACACTGACGCCTATATTACCAGATTTATATCATTTGAATTTTTTGGACCGCAGGTAAAGGAAAACCGTTTACCATCATTTGAAACGTACTTTTTTTGTTTTTAAATGTTTCTATACATCCTACAAATCCGCCACTTCACGGGCAGGTTATGGGGACCTCCTAGGCACGATATTTGAAGGAATTTTTCGTTTTTATTTTTAACCCTTATTTCATGGAATACTCACTGTTCCTTTAAAAACGTTTTTGTTTTTACTTTTTGTTCTTGTTTCCTGTCCCCCAGGGCACTACCTGGACCCCCATACACCTTTAATGGCAAATATCTTGCATATATGCCTTCTTGCAGGGCACTCTAGAAATCAAACTTTTGAGTCCCCTTGACTTGCATTGAGTTTGGTTCGTGATTACGTTCGAACTCGAACTTTTGAAATTGGTGGGTGTTTGGCTCATCCCTACATACAAGCAGCTTTCTGGAGGCGTGGTGGATGAACAAGCTCCAGCACAGAGCCCCGTCTTGGATCCCTCCCAGCTGCAATCAGAGTTACCCAGTGTGCCGTGAAGGAAATGTAACAGCCCTGTCCATGCTTGCTGGACCACGTGTCTAAAGTCATGTGCACCTTGCTGCTGACTGCCTTTCCTAATGACTCCATAACATTGTCTTCCACGTGCTGGTATAGTGCTGGAATGGCCTTCCGTGAAAAGAAATGGCGTTTTGGAACCCGCCACTATGGTACAGCACATTCAGCAAATTCACGGAAGGAAGCAGAGTCCACCAGCTGGAAAGGCAGCAGCTGCAAGGCGAGTCATTTTGCTAAGCTGGCATTTAGATGCTGTGCTTGGGGATGGTTGGGACTATATTTTTTCTTACGCTGCAGTAGCTGGGGCAACGTAATCTGACTGCGTAAATCTTCAGCTGATGGGATGCTGTCACATTCTGAGGAATGACCTGGTACATCCATTACTGTAGCATCCCTGTCAGTGGAGGTTGGAGTCAATGACATGGCAGGACATATAGTGGAGGTAGAGACAGGTGAGGAGGAGGACCTACGCAAATTGTTGCGCCAACGGGATGCGTCGCAGGTGGTCATATGTCACCTCAAGCATGTGGTACCCAAGCGTCTGGTGTCTTTCCCACGCTTGAACCTCATCTGACATAGATTTAAAATAGCAACGGTGCGGTCTGCTGCACATTTTTTAAAGAACTCCCAGACAGCAGAGTTCCTGGATGTGTACTTTGAGATGACAACGCTCTGCACCTGAGCAGCTCTGACATCTGATGCCTTGGACTGGCTAGTGCTACGGTTGGTCATAGAGGACGTTGTGCCTCATGTTTGTTGTGCCTCCTCCTCCTCACTTGAATCCTCTCTTTGATCAGGCACCCAGGTGGAGTCAGTGACCTCATCATCATTGTCATCACCCCCTATCTCCTCATCACTGGAGCCAACTTGGCAGTATGCTGCAGCTGCTGGGGCAACATGCGTGCCAGTTATTTGTGTGTCACTACTGGCACCCCCTTCCTCTAGGTTGATTATACTCCCTTCCTCAACCTCAGAGATTGAATCAGAGCACTGTAGTTGCTGCGCATCCTCAAGCAGCATGTCATTGTAGTCAAACAATTCAGCTAACTCCTTCGTGTATGTTGGTGAGGCTACGGCAGGAGTAGCTGTGGACATGGAGGCTGCATTAGATGCTTTGGCAGCTGAGGTGGACTGTAAAGCGCTACAAGCCTGGCTGGCGGAGGATGAGGATGGCCTGGTTAGCCAATCCACCAAATCCTCTGTACGTTGCTGCTGCTTAAGACGGCCAGCACCAGTTAGAAAGGACAAGCGTGCCCCTGCAGAGAATGCACCACGTCCACGACGACCAGAGGCACAGGCTCCCGAGACAGAGGCTGCTTGCCCTCTTATCTGTGTCTGGGAGCGTCTGCCTATCCTTTTTGGTCTTTCTGACATGGTGAGTGATATATAGATTAAAGATATACAGAACTCTGATTCAACTCTGGTATAAAGATTGGAGATATGCAGAACTCTGATTCAACTCTTATTCAACTCTGGTATAAAGATTAAAGATTTCCAGAACTCTGGTATAACTCAGTGAGACACCCTGATAGCTGGCAGCCAGTGACAAGACACAGATTAACATTCCCAGAAACCACCTAGGGACAAAGGTTTAAAAGTAACATCAGGAAGCATTATTTTACTGAGAGGGTGGTGGATACATGGAACAGCCTTCCAGTAGAAGTGGTAGAGGCCAAAACAGTGATTTGAATTTAAGCAGGCATGGGATAGGCATAAGGCTATCCTAAACAAAAGATAAATCCAGGTAAAGTATCTTTTAATTGGGCAGACTAGATGGGCCAAAAGGTTCTTATCTGCCAAAATTTTCTATGTGCTGCGGGACTTAGCTCAGTGAGCCCATGATTGGGCAAAATTTGCCCAATCAGGACTCTGAGCCGTGATTGGCATAGTCTTGCACCTGTCTTGCACCTAAACTGTGGTCAGGTGCAAGGCTGTAGCCAATTACAATCTTCAGGCGAGTGGAAAAGTGCATTGTGGTGCATTGTGGGCGAACATGCGGCAAACACGCGGAAATGTTCGGAGTTCGTGAATGGCCGATGTTCGATGCGAACTCCGAACAGATCGAACCGAACAGCTCATCCCTAGTATTGTAACCGGAATCTGCTAGGTTCACTCAGGACGAGGCCGGACCGGACACGAGCAAGGATTGTCTGAACACGAGTCTCTTCAGGAAAGGCAAACTTTATTTGTGTCGTCACACAAATGCTCACACAGGATTGAATCGCAAAGAGTGAGGCTCGAACTCACCGTGACATCAAATCTTATACCCCAAATACATAATTAGGTACATCCCAATCAGCCCACCTCCCGGTGACACTATCCCACCCCACGTGGGTTAGTACCTCCCTTGGTCGATTACAAAGACATTCCATACATTGACCGTAAATTGGCAAACTTCATGTTAGTTTGACAGAAAGTGATTTGCTGCTACGCTCAGTCCGGCCTGTGCCCACTTCCCTAGAGCCTGCTTATTTGTTGAAGATAAGACCTGGTCTGTTTTCTACGTTCTTCTTTGTCTCGCTGCAGGCCTCTGTGACCTTGGTGTATCCATTTGTCATCCTGTCCCTCCGTGCCAAGAGCGGCCCGGATCTTCCTCAATTTTAATTGCTTCTCTGCTAATCTAACACATTCCTAAAATTCTATGTAAGCTTCATTCTAGTTTCTACTGAAATCTACCTAGTTATTTTCAAGTGAACCAATATTCTGAACAAGATGGCCGCCTGGCTCACAATGGCGACCATCTTCCAGCCTGATTCCACTTCAGTATCAACCAGGGCAATCGCAGAGTGGCTGATTACGCCATTGAATTCAAAACCGTGGCAGCAGAATTGCAATGGCCAAACGATACATTTACTACGGCGTTTCTGGAAGCCATTAGCAATACTTTAATGTGCGAATTAGCTCCTATGTCGTTACCAGAGGAGCTAGAAGACCTGATTGATTATTGCATAGCACTTGATGACCAGATTTGTGATAGGAGGTCTGGTCGTGAGAAACCCCGGCAACCTCCCCAAGGTACCTCTCCCACTCCTCGTAGTGTTCGCATCCCTTCACCTCCTAGGGTGGAACAAACTGACCCTGAGCCTATGCAATTAGGTCGGTCCAGTATCTCGGGGGAAGAGAGACCATACCGCCTCAGAGAAGGCCTATGCTTCTACTGTGCAGGCAGGGGTCATTTCCGGTTACAGTGTTCCAAACGACCAAAAAATGCCTATGTTGGGAGACCAGAATACATAGAATCCCCTTAGAGACCGGTTCTAGGTACTACTACATTGTCTCTCATATCTGATAAGAAAAAGAGATCTCGTGTGGTGGTTCCAGTGTCAGTTGCTTGGGACAATATCAAGCCTGACACGGAGGCACTTATTGATTCTGGTTCTGCAGGAAACTTCATGGATTCTGGTTTTGCTGCTATTCACCAAGTGCCTTTGGTTAAGAGAGAAGTTTCTCTCCTCATTGAGAGTATCGATGGCAGGAAACTGCTTAGACCTCATGTTACCTATGTTACTATCCCTATCTCTTTCAGTACAGGTATCTTTACAAAGAGAAGGTACAATTCCAGATAATAGAATCTCCCACGGTACCTATTGTCTTGGGCTATCCATGGTTAGCCAAGCATAACTCAAAATGGGGTTCAAAATGTTGGGCCAAGTGTCTGGGTAGAAGTACTGTGGTGGGCAATCTGAACGTAGCCACAGCCCCTCCATTGTCTACTGAGGTGCCCAAGGGGTACGGTGACCTCAAGGAGGTCTTTGACCAAGGGAGATCTGACATGTTGCGAGCTAGTATGATCCATGCGCCTCGTTTGGTTTGCCAGAATCATATGGCTCATCCTTCTGCGCCTGAGTGTCGTCCTGAGGCCGACCGTAGATGGGGTGTTGTTACGTCTTTGGCACCCGTGTCACTTCCTGGGGAGTCAGGGCGCCCGGTGGCATCGCTGGCTGGTCGGTTGCCAGTAGTTAATGCTGGCAGATCAGCATCTGAGGGGGCGGGGCTTGGCATAATGATGAGGAGCCACCAGCCTTTAAAGCAGGGCGAGGGGATCTGCTCCTCGCCCTGACGTGGAGTAAAGTTCCCTCATCGCCTGCTGTCTAGCAATATTGCTTATTGATCACCAGTTACCGTTTTGACCCAGCTTGGAAACTGACGATTCTCCTGCTTATTCCTTTGTGTGTTTGTTCTGTGCGTTATTCAGGATTCTGGTTTGTGTTTAAACCACATGATTTATGTTTTGGGGTCTGCCCGCCAGGTTGTGAAGCTCACATATCACCCTGAGGTCTCTATTGACTATTTGGCTTGAGTCCTAATCGCAAGGCATACAGTTCCTTGTTGTATATCCCTGCTGGTTGCAGCTTTAACCACAAGTTTTATGATTAGAGTCCTGCCGTGCAGGTTGCTGAATATAATTATCTTTCAAGTATCTGTTTTAACCAAGTCGCTATACAGAAACACAATCTGATTGTAGGCCTGCCCTGCAGGCTGCTGAACTCAGTGATTTCCCACTCTGTATACTTGAACAAATACAAGGGTGTTGCCCAGGGGCGAACTGACAAGTAATGGGGCCCCCGGGCAATAGGCGGTCATGGGGCCCCCCTTTGTTCTGCACCCACAGAAGGCCACACCCATAAAAGAACCCACTCCCTACAACGCAACACCCACATGTACATTATTGTGCTAAAGAATTTATTTCTGAACTCCTAAAAATAACCTTTTAGAAAATCCACTTGGACCCAGCAGCGAATTGTGCCCCCCCTCCATACTTACAGATGGCCACCGCACTGATGCAGCAGCCATCACCCACTCATTGCAGCTAAGGCTGCGCCACAGCACATAGTCCCACAGTGACAGCACAGCACAAGTCCCTGTGGAAAATGTGGGAAACTGACCATCACTTTAAAAGATACTGTACAATCCTGACACACTGCACATTACAGAGCTCCACAGAAATAAACCTCACTGGAATGTGCAGTGTGTATGAGCGTATCACAGAATCCACAGCAATAAAACCCACAGTAATGTGCAGTGTGTACGAGAGTATCACAGAGCTCCACAGCAATAAAACTCACAGTAATGTGCAGTGTGTATGAGCGAATCACAGAGCTGCACATCAATAAAACTCACAGTAATGTGCAGCTCACACATGGATATATATGGCCCCCAGCAGCTCACACATCGATATATATTGCCCCCAGCAGCTCACTCATGGATATATATTGCCCCAGCAGCTCACACATGGATATATAATACCCCCAGCAGCTCACACATGGATATATATTGCCCCTAACAGCTCACTCATGGATATATATTGCCCCCAGCAGATCACACATGGGTATATATTGCCCCAAGCAGATCACTCATGGGTATATATTGCCCCAGCAGATCACACATGGGTATATGTTGCCCCCAGAAGATATATATTGCCCCAGCAGATCACTCATGGATATATATTGCCCCCAGCAGATCACTCATGGATATATATTGCCCCCATCAGATATATATTGCCCCCATTAGACATATATTGCCCCATCAGATATATTGTTTAAAAGTAACATCAGAAAGCATTATTTTACTGAGAGGGTGGTGGATACATGGAACAGTCTTCCAGTTGAAGTGGTAGAGGCCAAAACAGTAATTGAATTTAAGCAAGCATGGGATAGGCATAAGGCTATCCTAAACAAAAGATAAATCCAGGTAAAGTATCCATGTAATTGGGCGACTAGATGGGCCGAAAGGTTCTTATCTGACGACATTATTCTATGTTTCTATATATTGCCCGCAGCAGATCACTCATGGATTTATATTCCCCATCAGATATATATTGCGCATCAGATATATATTGCCCCCAGCAGATCACTCACGGATATATATTGCCCCCATCAGATATATATTGCCCCAGCAGATATATATTGCCCGCCCCCCCGGTTCTCACCGGCTCTGTCTGAGGGCCCGCGGGTCAATAGGGGCCCGGTTTGGGGTAACACTGTGGGCCCCCGCGGCCCGCCGGTTTCCTCTGATGATTGTAGGGAGAAATTAAAATGCAGCCAGCGGCACACTCAGAAAATGCCGCAATGGCGTCTGCAGCGTGCATGCAACCCAGTCAACTGGAGCAGGCATGTCATGTGAGGGGGCGGCGCAGGCGCCGCCGCGGCGTTTTTCGAGTGCGCCGCTGGCTGCATTTTAATTTCTCCCTACGATCATTGCAGGAAACCGGCGGGGGCCCACAGTGTTGCCCCAAACCGAGCCCCTATTGACCCGCGGGCCCTCGGGCAGTGCCCGATGGGTCAGTCCGCCCCTGGTGTTGCCTCTGTTATATGTGCTTCATGTACCAAGATTATTGATATCTGTTTACAGAGAGTTAAGGTGCTTTCGCTCAGCGACCTCTTGGTCACGAAACCATTTGGCGCTTAGTGATATTCAGGATTTTGTATTACCTCTCTGGCTTGGGATTATAGGTATTACAATCTTTATTGCTTTCTGTATCAAAGAAATCTGTCCTTAAGGATCGAAACAACGCTACACCAGGGTGAGCGCCATACCCGTGTTACAGACACATGGTCATCGGACCTGGAGGGTTGAGGAGGACACATGGGTGTGGGACCTGGGGGTGAGGAGGACACATGATCATGGGACCTGGGGATGAGGAGGACACATGGTCATGGGATCTGGGGGTGAGGAGGACACATGATCATGGGACCTGGGGATGAGGAGGACACATGATCGTGGGACCTGGGGGGTGAGGAGGACATATGGTCGTGGGACTAGGGGGGCTGATGAGGACACCTGGCTATGGGACTGGGTGGGGGATGTAGAGGAAACAAGTCATACGTTGCCATGACTGACCCATCTGGGCTGTGACTGTTAACCCCGCGCAGTCTTTACTTATGATGATCACTCAATGGAGTCGGGTCGGAACTGGTTCTGCGCCGGTCCTGTTCCACTGCTGATGGTGGGACCTGGGGGATTGAGGAGGACACATGATTGTGGGACCTGGGGGATGAGGAGGACACATGGTCGTGGGACCTGGGAGGGATGAGGACACCTGGGTGTGGGCCCTGGGGGGTGAGGAGGACACATGGTCATGGGACCTGGAGGGTGAGGAGGACACATGGTCGTGGGACATGGGGGGATGATGAGGACACCTGGCTATGGGACTGGGTGGGGGGGGTGGAGGACACATGTCATATGTTGCCATGACTGGCCCGTCTGGGCTGTGACTCTGTTAACCCCGCGCAGACTTTATTCATGATGATCACTCAATGGAGTTGGGTCGGGCACTGGTTCTGCGCCGGTCCTGTTCCGCTGCTGATGTCCTCAGTATAAGTCTTTAGTCGTTATTAACCCTTTCCTAGCCATGAGCTGGGCTCTCATCGTGCGCCATACTCGCAGGGTGCTCTGGATGTGCGGGAGATGCCTGTTAAGGCTGTGGCACAGAGTGCAGTAACACTGGCAGCAATGCCCCTGGGGGGGTAAATGCGTCACGCAGGATGGTATAACATCTCACCCGTCGCTCCCCAGACAGTATCCGCTCTCACTCCGCGTTGCCCTCGCTGCTGCCCCCCTCAGGACTTGATTAGGGATCAGAGCCAGGCATATTAATTGGGCACAGGGCGGCTGTCAGCGTGCTGGGTGATGAAAGCCCCGGCCTGGGAGCAGCGCGTGGCTTGGGGTATTGTCAGACCTCGTGATGTGTCAGAGAAGTCATTCATTTTAAAAAATGCTACAAATCATCATTTTCATCGTGCGTCACTCGAGAGGGCGGGGGGTTAATGCGAGGGCTGGCGGCGAGGGGATAACTGGCTCCAGCTTTCCGCGCCTTCCACCTCCTCATTATACAGAGAGCTCGTCCACAGGGAGCGGCGCATCACGGCGAGAGACCGAAGTGTTGTGGCGCGAGAGAGAGCGTCGTGGCGAGAGCGCGGCAAGAGAGAGAGAGAGCGACAGCATCAAATAGAAGCATCCCTTAATATATACCACACTACATATAGATTGTAAACTCCTGTGAGCCGGACCCTCTGCTCCTCTAGATTGTAAGCTCCTGTGAGCCGGGCCCTCTGCTCCTCTAGATTGTAAGCTCCTGTGAGCCGGGCCCTCTGCTCCTCTAGATTGTAAGCTCCTGTGAGCCGGGCCCTCTGCTCCTCTAGATTGTAAGCTCCTGTGGAGCCGGACCCTCTCCTCCTCTAGATTGTAAGCTCCTGTGAGCCGGACCCTCTGCTCCTCTAGATTGTAAACTCCTGTGAGCCGGGCCCTCTGCTCCTCTAGATTGTAAGCTCCTGTGAGCCGGACCCTCTGCTCCTCTAGACTGTAAGCTCCTGTGAGCCGGACCCTCTGCTCCTCTAGATTGTAAGCTCCTGTGAGCCGGCCCTCTGCTCCTCTAGATTGTAAACTCCTGTCAGCCGGGCCCTCTGCTCCTCTAGATTGTAAGCTCCTGTGAGCCGGACCCTCTGCTCCTCTAGATTGTAAACTCCTGTGAGCCGGGCCCTCTGCTGCTCTAGATTGTAAGCTCCTGTGAGCCGGACCCTCTGCTCCTCTAGATTGTAAACTCCTGTGAGCCGGACCCTCTCCTCCTCTAGATTGTAAACTCCTGTGAGCCAGACCCTCTCCTCCTCTAGATTGTAAGCTCCTGTGAGCCGGGCCCTCTGCTCCTCTAGATTGTAAACTCCTGTGAGCCGGACCCTCTGCTCCTCTAGATTGTAAACTCCTGTGAGCCAGACCCTCTCCTCCTCTAGATTGTAAGCTCCTGTGAGCCGGGCCCTCTGCTGCTCTAGATTGTAAGCTCCTGTGAGCCGGACCCTCTCCTCCTCTAGATTGTAAACTCCTGTGAGCCGGACCCTCTCCTCCTCTAGATTGTAAGCTCCTGTGAGCCGGGCCCTCTGCTCCTCTAGATTGTAAGCTCCTGTGAGCCGGGCCCTCTGCTCCTCTAGATTGTAAACTCCTGTGAGCCGGACCCTCTGCTCCTCTAGATTGTAAACTCCTGTGAGCCAGACCCTCTCCTCCTCTAGATTGTAAACTCCTGTGAGCCGGGCCCTCTGCTCCTCTAGATTATAAGCTCCTGTGAGCCGGACCCTCTGCTCCTCTAGATTGTAAGCTCCTGTGAGCCGGACCCTCTGCTCCTCTAGATTGTAAACTCCTGTGAGCCGGACCCTCTGCTCCTCTAGATTGTAAGCTCCTATGAGCCGGACCCTCTGCTCCTCTAGATTGTAAGCTCCTGTGAGCCGGACCCTCTGCTCCTCTAGATTGTAAGCTCCTGTGAGCCGGACCCTCTGCTCCTCTAGATTGTAAACTCCTGTGAGCCGGACCCTCTGCTCCTCTAGATTGTAAGCTCCTGTGAGCCGGGCCCTCTGCTCCTCTAGATTGTAAGCTCCTGTGAGCCGGACCCTCTGCTCCTCTAGATTGTAAACTCCTGTGAGCCAGACCCTCTGCTCCTCTAGATTGTAAACTCCTGTCCGTCCAAGGTCTTTAAATTTTTTTTTTTTTTTAAAGATATAATTTTATTTTTTTTTACGTTAAAACCTGTTCTGATTCTCATGTCGAAACCACAAAAATCAGGTTATTTCACCTCAATTTCGGTGCAATTCGGGTTCTGTGATTAGAGGAATCAGTTTTTTGTTTTTTGAGGCGGTACGTGCCGGTACACCGTACCGACACCTCATCGCCAGCCGCCCTTAAATTTTTTACAGCTCCGGTATCTTGCTTTCTTATATCCATGTGTGAGCCTGGGGCAATTTATATCCATGTATGAGCTGGGGGCAATATATCCATGTGAGCCTGGGGCAATATATATCCAATGTGAGCCTTGGGCAATATATATCCATGTATGAGCTGGGGGCAATATATCCACGTGTGAGCCGGGGCAATATATCCATGTGAGCCTTGGGCAATATAACCATGTGAGCCTGGGGCAATATAACCATGTGAGCCTGGGGCAATATATCCATGTGAGCTGGGGGCAATATATCCATGTGAGCTGGGGGCAATATATCCTTGTGAGCTGGTCTGGGGCAATATATCCATGTGAGCTGGTCTGGGGCAATATATCCATGTGAGCTGCGGGCAATAAAGCCATGTGAGCTGGTCGGGGCAATATATCCATGTGCGAACTGGGGGCAATATATCCAGTGTGAATAAAGGAGTATTTATTAGGACATGAAAAATTGTCATAATTATCAGTTTTTCCCTGGGCGTTAGAGTACCCCCACCTATTTTTCCAGAAAAAAAGCACTGAGAGGAAATAATAAACGAACTGAAGGAATGTTTTGGTTTTCTCATTCAGGTCTATTCACTAAAATGTGAAACTCAGGAGAAGTGAAAATTCTTGGTCAAAATATCCAAACCTGAAAAATTCTCCCATTTATCTCACTTTCCAAATCAGGTATTTGGTCTCGATTGTTCTCTTCTCCTGCCAGTTCTCCTGAGTTTCACCTTTCTCTGAATAACCCTGCTTGTTTGTGGCCGTGGTGAGACACAGAGGAAGGATCTGGTGAGCATAAAGCTCCAAGTACCAAAGGGTTAACAGGCATTTCAGAGTAGCGATACAATAGCGCCACCTGCAGGAGCAGAATGAAACGGGATTCTCTGTTATTTACTCACATAAATAATAATACACTAACCTCAAAATTAACCCCAAATTTCTATTAACAAAACCGTCAATTCACCAAATACAGGAAAACTGACAGTGATATACAGTGCGACTCGGCGGCACCAAAACTGAACCAATGAAAACGACCGCCTCTGATATTGACAGAAACGCGATGGAATTTCAATCTACTGTCAGGCTTATTCTAAAAGAATCAAAGTCACCGTGCATATGGTGACTTTTCGTTCCCTGCACTTCGGGGCGATTCGGCGATCTTATTTCGCCGACCCTGCAGTGTATTGAGCAAGCACTGCAGGACCCCCGTAGTGCAGGGAAAGCCCGCCGCAATCCCGCTGAACACTCACCGCCAATCCGCTGAACACTTACCGAAGCCTGCAGAAAACAACTGGATTGACCTCGCCGAACACACCGGAGAAACTCAACGAGCCGCCGATCACAGTGCAGAGCAGCTGCCAGAAAAACCCGACACGCAGACAAACGAGGTGGGGGGGGAACAGTACGCTTGAAAGTTTGAAAAGTGAAACACTGTTTGCAAAGAAACTACAGAACGAAAATGTCTGGAATTTATATATAAAATCCAATGAATGATAATAAAAAGGGCTGATACCGAAAAAAGAATAAAAAATTAAAAAAAGAAAACAACAGAGATTTTCGTGGAAAAAATCCCGAATAATGCCTAAAAAATCCTAAAAAATCTATAAATAGAGAGACTTTTTGCTGCAGAATAAACGATTTATTAGATATTGGATTAAAAGGGAATATTTTTAACATTGAAGCCTATGGGATTCACCTGAATAAACCTGTCGAATTAAACCACCGAATGGCAGGGCAATTCGGCAACTTTTCACTGCTGGTTTTTGTTCTCTGATATAGACGAAGCAGTGTTTCTCTATGGGGATTTCACTGCCCTCGAACAGGCACCGAACAGGTCCCCTCTCCTCTTAGATTGTAAACTCTGGGGCAGGGTCCCCTCTCCTCTTAGATTGTAAGCTCTGGGGCAGGGTCCCCTCTCCTCTTAGATTGTAAACTCTGGGGCAGGGTCCCCTCTCCTCTTAGATTGTAAGCTCTGGAGCAGGGTCCCCTCTCCTCTTAGATTGTAAGCTCTGGAGCAGGGTCCCCTCTCCTCTTAGATTGTAAACTCTGGGGCAGGGTCCCCTCTTCTCTTAGATTGTAAGCTCTGGGGCAGGGTCCCCTCTCCTCTTAGATTGTAAGCTCTGGGGCAGGGTCCCTCTCCTCTTAGATTGTAAGCTCTGGGGCAGGGTCCCCTCTCCTCTTAGATTGTAAACTCTGGGGCAGGGTCCCCTCTCCTCTTAGATTGTAAGCTCTGGAGCAGGGTCCCCTCTCCTCTTAGATTGTAAACTCTGGGG
Source organism: Leptobrachium leishanense (assembly GCA_009667805.1). Classification (NCBI taxonomy): domain Eukaryota; kingdom Metazoa; phylum Chordata; class Amphibia; order Anura; family Megophryidae; genus Leptobrachium; species Leptobrachium leishanense. Next base: position 7,487,810 of record CM019064.1, read on the forward strand.
CAGGGTCCCCTCTCCTCTTAGATTGTAAGCTCTGGAGCAGGGTCCCCTCTCCTCTTAGATTGTAAACTCTGGGGCAGGGTCCCTCTCCTCTTAGATTGTAAGCTCTGGGGCAGGGTCCTCTCTCCTCTTAGATTGTAAGCTCTGGGGCAGGGTCCCCTCTCCTCTTAGATTGTAAGCTCTGGGGCAGGGTCCCCTCTCCTCTTAGATTGTAAGCTCTGGAGCAGGGTCCCCTCTCCTCTTAGATTGTAAGCTCTGGGCAGGGTCCCCTCTCCTCTTAGATTGTAAACTCTGGGGCAGGGTCCCCTCTCCTCTTAGATTGTAAGCTCTGGAGCAGGGTCCCCTCTCCTCTTAGATTGTAAGCTCTGGAGCAGGGTCCCCTCTCCTCTTAGATTGTAAACTCTGGGGCAGGGTCCCCTCTCCTCTTAGATTGTAAGCTCTGGAGCAGGGTCCCCTCTCCTCTTAGATTGTAAGCTCTGGAGCAGGGTCCCCTCTCCTCTTAGATTGTAAGCTCTGGAGCAGGGTCCCCTCTCCTCTTAGATTGTAACTCTGGGGCAGGGTCCCCTCTCCTCTTAGATTGTAAGCTCTGGGGCAGGGTCCCCTCTCCTCTTAGATTGTAAGCTCTGGAGCAGGGTCCCCTCTCCTCTTAGATTGTAAGCTCTGGGGCAGGGTCCCTCTCCTCTTAGATTGTAAGCTCTGGGGCAGGGTCCACTCTTCTCTTAGATTGTAAACTCTGGTGCAGGGTCTCCTCTCCTCTTAGATTGTAAGCTCTGGGGCAGGGTCCCCTCTCCTCTTAGATTGTAAGCTCTGGGGCAGGGTCCCCTCTTCTCTTAGATTGTAAGCTCTGGAGCAGGGTCCCCTCTCCTCTTAGATTGTAAGCTCTGGAGCAGGGTCCCCTCTCCTCTTAGATTGTAAGCTCTGGGGCAGGGTCCCCTCTTCTCTTAGATTGTAAGCTCTGGAGCAGGGTCCCCTCTCCTCTTAGATTGTAAGCTCTGGGGCAGGGTCCCTCTCCTCTTAGATTGTAAACTCTGGGGCAGGGTCCCCTCTCCTCTTAGATTGTAAGCTATGGAGCAGGGTCCTCTCTCCTCTTAGATTGTAAGCTCTGGAGCAGGGTCCCCTCTCCTCTTAGATTGTAAACTCTGGGGCAGGGTCCTCTCTCCTCTTAGATTGTAAGCTCTGGAGCAGGGTCCCCTCTCCTCTTAGATTGTAAGCTATGGAGCAGGGTCCCCTCTCCTCTTAGATTGTAAGCTCTGGGGCAGGGTCCCCTCTCCTCTTAGATTGTAAGCTCTGGGGCAGGGTCCCCTCTCCTCTTAGATTGTAAGCTCTGGAGCAGGGTCCCCTCTCCTCTTAGATTGTAAGCTCTGGAGCAGGGTCCCCTCTCCTCTTAGATTGTAAGCTCTGGGGCAGGGTCCCCTCTCCTCTTAGATTGTAAGCTCTGGGGCAGGGTCCCCTCTCCTCTTAGATTGTAAGCTCTGGGGCAGGGTCCCCTCTTCTCTTAGATTGTAAACTCTGGTGCAGGGTCTCCTCTCCTCTTAGATTGTAAGCTCTGGGGCAGGGTCCCCTCTTCTCTTAGATTGTAAGCTCTGGAGCAGGGTCCCCTCTCCTCTTAGATTGTAAGCTCTGGGGCAGGGTCCCCTCTCCTCTTAGATTGTAAGCTCTGGGGCAGGGTCCCCTCTTCTCTTAGATTGTAAGCTCTGGAGCAGGGTCCCCTCTCCTCTTAGATTGTAAGCTCTGGGGCAGGGTCCCCTCTCCTCTTAGATTGTAAGCTCTGGGGCAGGGTCCCCTCTTCTCTTAGATTGTAAGCTCTGGAGCAGGGTCCCCTCTCCTCTTAGATTGTAAGCTCTGGAGCAGGGCCCCTCTCCTCTTAGATTGTAAGCTCTGGGGCAGGGTCCCCTCTTCTCTTAGATTGTAAGCTCTGGAGCAGGGTCCCCTCTCCTCTTAGATTGTAAGCTCTGGGGCAGGGTCCCCTCTCCTCTTAGATTGTAAACTCTGGGGCAGGGTCCTCTCTCCTCTTAGATTGTAAGCTCTGGAGCAGGGTCCCCTCTCCTCTTAGATTGTAAGCTCTGGGCAGGGTCCCCTCTCCTCTTAGATTGTAAGCTCTGGAGCAGGGTCCCCTCTCCTCTTAGATTGTAAACTCTGGAGCAGGGTCCCCTCTCCTCTTAGATTGTAAGCTCTGGGCAGGGTCCCCTCTCCTCTTAGATTGTAAGCTCTGGAGCAGGGTCCCCTCTCCTCTTAGATTGTAAGCTCTGGGGCAGGGTCCCCTCTCCTCTTAGATTGTAAGCTCTGGGGCAGGGTCCCCTCTCCTCTTAGATTGTAAGCTCTGGGGCAGGGTCCCCTCTCCTCTTAGATTGTAAGCTCTGGGGCAGGGTCCCCTCTCCTCTTAGATTGTAAGCTCTGGGCAGGGTCCCCTCTCCTCTTAGATTGTAAGCTCTGGGGCAGGGTCTCCTCTCCTCTTAGATTGTAAGCTCTGGGGCAGGGTCCCCTCTCCTCTTAGATTGTAAGCTCTGGGGCAGGGTCCCCTCTTCTCTTAAATTGTAAGCTCTGGAGACAGTGGAGGCTGCAACTTCTCCACACCGGTTCCATTTCATCTGGTGACACCTCACCTGCAGAGTCGTGACCCTGTGCAAAGGTTAATACACAGAGGGAGGGGCCACCCAAATGAGCCTGAAATTAGCTGAAAATCAGCGTTCGGTTGCCTTTCTTGGCCATTCGGCTATCCAGAGAGCAGGCAGTTCGCCAAATGTTGGCGAATTGCCTGCACATACGGTGCCTGTTCGGTGCCTGTTCGAGGGCAGTGAATCCCCATAGAGAAGCAATGCTTCGTCTATTCAGAGAACACAAACCAGCAGTGAAAAGTTGCCGAATTGCCCTGCCATTCGGTGGTTTAATTCGACAGGTTTATTCAGGCGAATCCCATAGGTTTCAATGCTAAAAATATTCCGGTTTTAATTCAATATCTAATAAACCGTTTAGACTTTTTGCTGCAGAATATTATAATATTTATAGATTTTTTAAGCATTTTTCATTTTTTTTTTAACCTTTTTTCTTTTTTCTGTAACAGCCCTTTTTATTATCATTCATTGGATTTTATATGTAAATTTCAGACATTTTCGCTCAGTAGTTTTTTTGCAAACAGCGTTTCACTTTTCAAACTTTTAAGCGTTTTTTTTTTTTTTTTCTCCATTCGTCGGTGGTGTCGGGTTTTTCCGGCGGCTGCTCTGCGCTGTGATCGCCGGCTTGTCAGGTTTCTCCGGCGTGTTCGGCGGGGTTAATCCAGATGTTTTTATGGGTTTTGCGGTGAGTGTTGGTCGGGTTTGCGGCGGCTTTTCCCTGCACTGTGGGGGCCCTGTGGTGCTTGCTGAATTAAAATTAATTAAAATGGGATCGACGAATCACACGGAGAACGAAAAGTCACCGAACGTGCAGTGACTTTTCAATTCTCTTTGAATAACCCTGTGTGTCTAAACATGTAACACAACTCTGTAACAGTATCCCGATTAATTCCGGATTTTCCTATTACCATGACGGGAAGTCCTAATTTTATAAAGGATAAACGGAGGCGAGTATTATAATGCCAAATTCTTTTAATACCACTTCCAGCAGCAAGAAGAAAACAGAAACTTTTCAGGGACACCCCTGTAACATGTAATGGTAGTGTCCATAGTCCTGGCAACCCCCCTATGAATTGTCCAGACCACTACTTGAACGGAGAAGAAACTGAAACGGCTGGAATACAGAAACATATGCATCAGAAGAAGCGAAGGGAGCCAAGGAAACTGCAACGGGCCCCAGCCAGGCAACTCAGCAACTTAAGTAGCTGGAAGAAAAGAGGAGACACAAATCGTCAGTCGTGGGCAACTGTAACAGATGCACATAGATAACATAGCAGCAGAGCAGCAAAGGGCAGTCAAGCCTGGATCAATGCGTAGCAGTATGGACTTTCTGCGCTCGGTAGCCAGCGCGGTATTGGCATTCCCGAGGAGGGAAAGAGTACGGTGAACCCAACCTCGGAGGGTGGAGATTTTTGGAACAACACCTGAGACATGAGCATGTTCAATAGCTTCTAATAGTTGCGAAAAGGGCCCAAACACATCAAGCAACTTGTCCTGGCAGGACCGGAAGGAAAAATCCACCCCTTTACGGGCGTTCCAACCCGTGTTGGCCATAAATTGCGCCATTTGCGCGCTCAATTCGGGAGTCTGCAGCAGATTTTTTGATGTGATAGGTCTGGGACACTCCGTGCGGAGACGAGAGCGGACCTTACATTCGAGAGGCTTTCGAACTCTTTTTAGCAGCATCTTATACACTTTAGGGGAGGAAACCCATTCCGCAGAGCGGGGGTGTTTCAGGGATTCAGGCTCAAAAAAATCATCTTCCGATGCTGCATATGAATACAAAGCCAGGGCGGTCGTTTTGCCCCGTTTGGGTGCAGGGGAACCTGCCCTTGAGCTTTCAGTGGAGGAACTCTCTGAAGAAAGAGTCCAGGTGCTGGAGGAGTCAGAGCTGGAGGCAGCCGTTTGAGCTCTGGCTCTCTTCCAGGACCGGTCATGCTTGCCTCTTTTATGAGGGGAAGGGCCGTCCCACGCTCTCTTTTGTAGGGGTATCCCTACCATCAAATGCTCTCTTTTTAGAGTGAGCTTTCGTACGCTTGGTCTTGGCCGAAGCTTGGCGGTGCAGTATAGAAGGTCTGAGGCATATCCGAGTTCTGGACAGGCTGTCATAGATCATTGGGAGCAAGAGTACTTTGTGCAGGAGCTGTAGTGGCCAGTAGCTGTGACAGCGTAGCAGACATGGTGCCCATCACTGAAGCAGAGTCCGTGAGGGACTTGGACAGGACATCTGCAGAGGCTAGCGGCGGGGGCTCCGAGGATTCCTTGGCCAGCTGAGGGAGAAGACCCGGAGGGGCCATCGGACACATCCGCAGGGTTTGCGGGTTGATCTCTCTCCCGGGATGCAGAGCGAGCAGGCAGCGACATGTTGTGCGTTTCAAGCAATCGGGGCAGTGACGGAGAAAATGGCCGCTAAGCGCGCCAAACGGACCCGGCGGGATGCGCGCGCACTGTAACTCGTGGGATAGGACTCGTTGCGTCACCGCAAGATGGCCGCCGCTCGTAAGGAGAAAGGAGAACGCAGACGGCAACACCTGCTTCAGCGGAAAAAGGTGCCGGGATTCACAGTCAGGCGGACCGGGCGCCGGGGAAAGTGCTCCCAAACGCCGGAACGTGGATTAGTAACTGACATCCCGGATCTTAAGCAATACATTTATTGTGAAGGTGTAAATTAAGAGGCTATCGCTTACATAAAGCATAAAAATAAATGCAAAACAACATCAATATAAAAGCAAGCGCAAAACAAGAATTGTATGTATAACAATGTGTAAATATGACAGCAGAAGCGATAAAAAGCACGAAATCGTAAGCGACAGAAAATTACTGATCTCACTCCTGGAAGCAGCAAGAAAAAGAGGATCCTGGGAGTGGACTGGACAATTCATAGGGGGGGTGCCAGGACTATGGACACTACCATTACATGTTACAGGGGTGTCCCTGAAAATGCTTATGTTTTCTTCTTGCTGCTGGAAGTGGAATTAAAAGAATTTGGCATTATAATACTCGCCTCCGTTTCCTGTGATAAAATTCATCAATACCAGTATATGGCTGTTATATTTATGTGTTTTACTGCCCTGTAACATGTTAGGACTCCCAGGGCGGCCATTATTATTTCATGCAGAGGGAGAGCACAGGGAATATGCTGCCCTGCAGTATGTATAGTTCATATGCAGCAGGTGGGAAATCTATCCAGGGCGGGGGGGGGGGGTCACCTGGGATTCCGCTCTGACGCTTTACCTGGAGCAAATGAGTTACACATAGTGCAGGGTTAGATTTCTCATGGACATCAGCATGAATAAATTATGCGTCCAGGAAAACATGGCCGACCTGGCGCCCCTCATAAACCGGCTCAAAGATTACACAAACATCTGGAATCGTGACATGATGGAGATTTTGTTTCAATATGATCATGTGTTGCATAAGACCTATAGCGTCAGTGTACCGCACCCCAGCCAGCGCGAGCGCTATATCACCTGATCTTCATCATTTATTCACAACTCTCAGGATTTTAAAGTATTTAAACCTGAATATAGTGAAACGCACACAATCTGACATTAACATCAGCACTCCATGGGTTAATCGCAACAACACTGTTTAAATGGTCTGTTTTATTCTGCGCTGATAGTAACCTGTGAACCTAATGTTGGAGATACAACAGCATATATTATACTATGGACTGCAGGTGGCGCTGTTACTACAGGTTAAATGTGTTCTAAACTCGTTGGTATATGTTCACAGGAAATAAGTCTCTATTGTCTCTGCTTTACTTCCTTCTTCCTTTCTAGCTGTGTGATGATGAAGCATCCTGATATATATCCAGTGACTAATCTGTTATAAGTTGTTTTATTGCTATATGCACAAAGTAAAGTTCTCTACTGCAGATTCACAAGACTCCAGTGCCTCTTTCATACATAACCAACACCTAACCCTAAACCCGACACAAATCACACAGATATAACCCGACCCCTCCCCGACACAAATCACACAGATATAACCCGACCCCTCCCCGACACAAATCACACAGATATAACCCGACCCCTCCCCGACACAAATCACACAGATATAACCCGACCCTCCCTGACACAAATCACACAGATATAACCCGACCCCTCCCTGACACAAATCACACAGATATAACCCGACCCCTCCCTGACACAAATCACACAGATATAACCCGACCCCTCCCTGACACAAATCACACAGATATAACCCGACCCCTCCCCGACACAAATCACACAGATATAACCCGACCCCTCCCCGACACAAATCACACAGATATAACCCGACCCCTCCCTGACACAAATCACACAGATATAACCCGACCCCTCCCTGACACAAATCACACAGATATAACCGACCCCTCCCTGACACAAATCACACAAATATAACCCGACCCCTCCCTGACACAAATCACACAGATATAACCCGACCCCTCCCTGACACAAATCACACAGATATACCCGACCCCTCCCTGACACAAATCACACAGATATAACCCGACCCCTCCCCGACACAAATCACACAGATATAACCTGACCCCTCCCTGACACAAATCACACAGATATAACCCGACCCCTCCCCCACACAAATCACACAGATATAACCCAACCCCCTCCCTGACACAAATCACACAGATATAACCCGACCCCTCCCTGACACAAATCACACAGATATAACCCGACCCCTCCCTGACACAAATCACACAGATATAACCCGACCCAAATCACACAGATATAACCCGACCCCTCCCCGACACAAATCACAGATATAACCCGACCCCTCCCTGACACAATTCACACAGATATAACCCGACCCCTCCCTGACACAAATCACACAGATATAACCCGACCCCTCCCCGACACAAATCACACAGATATAACTAGACCCCTCCCCCACACAAATCACACAGATATAACCCAACCCCCTCCCTGACACAAATCACACAGATATAACCCGACCCCTCCCTGACACAAATCACACAGATATAACCCGACCCTCCCTGACACAAATCACACAGATATAACCCGACCCAAATCACACAGATATAACCCGACCCCTCCCCGACACAAATCACAGATATATACCCGACCCCTCCCTGACACAAATCACACAGATATACCCGACCCCTCCCTGACACAAATCACAGATATAACCGACACCTCCCTGACACAAATCACACAGATATAACCCGACCCCTCCCTGACACAAATCACACAGATATAACCCGACCCCTCCCCGACACAAATCACACAGATATAACCCGGCCCCACCCCGACACAAATCACACAGATATAACCCGACCCCTCCCTGACACAAATCACACAGATATAACCCGACCCCTCCCTGACACAAATCACACAGATATAACCCGACCCCTCCCTGACACAAATCACAGAGATATAACCCGACCCCTCCCTGACACAAATCACACAGATATAACCCGACCCCTCCAGACACAAATCACACAGATATAACCCGACCCCTCCCCGACACAAATCACACAGATATAACCGGCCCCACCCCGACACAAATCACACAGATATAACCCGACCCCTCCCTGACACAAATCACACAGATATAACCCGACCCCTCCCTGACACAAATCACACGGATATAACCCGACCCCTCCCTGACACAAATCACACAGATATAACCCGACCCCTCCCTGACACATCACACAGATATAACCTGGCCCCACCCCGGCACAAATCACACAGATATAACCCGACCCCACCCCGACACAAATCACACACATATAACCCGACCCCTCCCTGACACAAATCACACAGATATAACCCGACCCCTCCCCGACACAAATCACACAGATATAACCTGACCCCTCCCCGACACAAATCACACAGATATAACCTGACCCCTCCCCGACACAAATCACACAGATATAACCTGACCCCTCCCCGACATAAATCACACAGATATAACCTGACCCCTCCCCGACACAAATCACACAGATATAACCCGACCCCTGCCTGACACAAATCACACAGATATAACCCGACCCCTCCCTGACACAAATCACACAGATATAACCCGACCCTCCCCGACACAAATATAACCCGACCCCCTCCCCGACACAAATCACACAGATATAACCCGACCCCCTCCCCGACACAAATCACACAGATATAACCCAACCCCTCCCTGACACAAATCACACAGATATAACCCGACCCCTCCCCGACACAAATCACACAGATATAACCCGACCCTCCCCGACACAAATCACACAGATATAACCTGACCCCTCCCTGACATAAATCACACAGATATAACCTGACCCCTCCCCACACAAATCACACAGATATAACCCGACCCCTGCGTGACACAAATCACACAGATATAACCCGACCCCTCCCTGACACAAATCACACAGATATAACCCGACCCCTCCCCGACACAAATCACACAGATATAACCTGACCCCTCCCTGACATAAATCACACAGATATAACCTGACCCCTCCCCGACACAAATCACACAGATATAACCCGACCCCTGCCTGACACAAATCACACAGATATAACCCGACCCCTCCCTGACACATATCACACAGATATAACCCGACCCCTCCCCGACACAAATCACACAGATATAACCCGACCCCTCCCCGACACAAATCACACAGATATAACCCGACCCCCTCCCCGACACAAATCACACAGATATAACCCAACCCCTCCCTGACACAAATCACACAGATATAACCCGACCCCTCCCCGACACAAATCACACAGATATAACCCGACCCCTCCCCGACACAAATCACACAGATATAACCTGACCCCTCCCTGACACAAATCACACAGATATAACCCGACCCCTCCCTGACACAAATCACACAGATATAACCCGACCCTCCCCGACACAAATCACACAGATATAACGCGACCCCTCCCTGACACAAATCACACAGATATAACCGACCCCTCCCCGACACAAATCACACAGATATAACGCGACCCCTCCCCGACACAAATCACACAGATATAACCCGACCCCTCCCCGACACAAATTATGATAATTTATATGGCGGCAGCAGTTTCCGCAACACTTTACAATAACCAAAGTGAACGAGATACAGATAAACAGACATAGGATGGAAACAATAGGTGTAGAGGGCCCTGCTTATAGGAGCTTACAATCTAGAGCAGTGGTTCCAAACCATGGTCCTCAAAACCTGGCCTGTTGGGGGAACTTGAGGATTACCTTGGGAAAATGCAAACTGAATCCTGCAATCACTGAGCAGCAAATCATATCACCTGTACTGTGCTTCAGATATCTGAAAAACCTGACCTTTTTAGAGGTACTTGGGGACTGCGTTTGGGAACTGTGACAGAACACTCTGTCACTGTGTGACTTGGAGGGGGCTGTGCGCTAGCCTCCTGCCCAGAGACTATGGCCCGTGAAAGAGACTATTGGGGGAACTGGTGGACCTTTTAAATATATTTGGTTTTCACTATTTTATATATATCTGCCAGTTAACTAAATATTTCTGATGTCTGTGTGTTATTCCCTTGTGTATTTATTGTATAGTCTCTTGTTGTGTATTTCAATCCCTCAATTATCTAATCCTTCCCTGTATAGTGTAGATCTCTGTATTAGTACCTGCTGTCTCTATTGTGTATGTTCTCTCTATAAGAAATTCATTTTGTTTTACCTGCCTACTCCCCCCCACCTTCTACTCCTAGGAAATCCCATTGTTCATTTTTTAAGGTCCTGTGCAGTTATCTGCTTGATTGTATACAAATGGGGTTGGTGGTTGACTGTATCTGTGATGTTATCTGTTGGGTGTAAGCATGAAGGGGGTTGTTCTTGCCTGTGTAATAAACAGTCAGTCAGTCCTATTCTGACCAAGCTTGAAGTCACAACTCATGTTTTGGGTACCAGGAATCTTCTGCCCGCTGTGCCAAGGAAAGGCTACAGGTCTACAGCTTTGGCTTATTTCTGGGGGTGCTAGCCAGGCTCTCTACATGCACCGGGCCTTAAGCTGCGGCTAAGGTACTAGAGAAAGGTGTGTGAGTCACGAGGAGAACCTGGGTGTCCCTGCAGAGGAGGAAGCGGCATTTGACAGATGTAACAGGAACCACCTCGTCTAGAGGGATTGGGGGTTGAGGAAGACAAGGGGAGTTTTACTGGATAAGGAAAAAGGAGGTATCCTGTATTTTGGCACCACCTGGTGGTTCCTTTGTAAAGAGCCTGGTATAGTATCTCTGAAGTAGATAGTCTGGGGATACTTAAAATTGGTGTGCAAATTAATGCAAAGTAGTGCAAAATAGCAAAGGCAAAAATAATATACCATTTATACGTGTGCAAATAATTCAGAAGGGATGAATTCCCAAATACATTATAGACATATAGCCTGTGTAAATCTGGTGTGCAATTGAGAGCGAAGTTGTGCAAAATGGCAAAAAAAATGATAGCAAAGTTGTGCAAAATGGCAAAAAACAAGTGATATGCCATATACAAATGCGCAAATAATTCAAGAGGGATAAAATCCCAAACACATTGTAAACATACAGTATGTCTGTGCAGCTTGTGCAAGATTAGCAAAGTGATAAAACCGTTTATCAATATACAGCATGTGCAAAGAGATAATAATACAAGGGCATAAATTCCTAAACCAGCTGTAACATGCAGGCTGAAGCCTGTAAAGAAAAAAAAATTGTCAATAGAGTTGGTAAAACAGCAAATAGACAGGATATAAATGGCAGTAAGTCTTGAGCAAGTTCGCAGTCTTAAAAAAGGGGTCTGGAAGCGGCTGTGATCCGCAAAACGCATTTAATGTATTACCCTTTTTTATTTCATTCTTTTACCATGTATTTATTTTATCTTTAAAAGGAATAAAAACATTTAAAAACCAGCAGGTGAACGTTTTTTGCCTCTCTTCACTGCGGCTAAGGCACAGTCCCTGTTGCAATATGCTCTAGGGGGACAGCTCTTCACAGAAGAATTTGGCTGATTTATCCACCATAGATGAGCATTGCATCTCCTGCTGCAGAGCGAAATTACAGACTCCAGGACTCCTTGCCTTGAGTTGGGGAAATCTGGCGTTCTCACATAAGCCGCCAGCTGCCTTCAAATCCGGTGTCTGACGTAAAACACCATTCCATGTGAGTGTAATCTTTCATTCATTTTTTTGACATACGGTGTCAGGCCATACTACCCTATGTCTTGTTCTAAGTTTCCTTTGAGGCATTGAGGATCATTCACCATCTACCTACTAGTGAAGGTATAGGATATTATCCTCTATAAAGAACAGACAGAAAGAAGCGGAGTGGACCAGTCCCGCTTTGTTTGTGGCTCCAAGCCTGTTCTCCTTTCTTTCCTGAGTGCCCATTCTGGTGCGTTTTTCTCCCTCTTCAAACCCTTTGATGGACAGATGTGACCCTGGCCACTTTTTTTCCCCTTTTCTTTTACACCAAAGTGCTCCTTCGATACCCCCCCCCCCGTTTCATTATGAGTTCTGAGGACTCTTTTTGATATTTAGATGTGCATTCACTTTTCGTTTCCTTCTGCTGAGGGTTAGCTGCCTTTTCTTTTTCCTGATGTTATATTCATATTGATTTAGATGGGAATTTATATAGATAGTTCTTACAAAGGCCACTAGATGGCAGTATATCGCACATGTTTCTTTTGTGTTATGTTTCCCTCAATTTATGACGCACTTCCTGTTGTATGTGTGTGTATTGCTCCACCCTTCTTTCTTGCTCCATAGGTTTCCTGTGTCATGCTTCAGGTAACAGGCTGCACTTGTCTCTCCATTCTATGCTATGAACAGTATCATCTTTTGACCTTATAAATATCAGTTCATACATCAGCTGTATCCTGTGATCGGCTGTATCCTGTGATCTGCTGTATCCTGTGATCGGCTGTATCCTGTGATCGGCTGTATCCTGTGATCTGCTGTATCCTGTGATCTGCTGTGTGTGTATCCTGCTGTGATATGCTGTGTGTATCCTATGATCTGCTCTATCCTGTGATCGGCTGTATCCTGTGATCGGCTGTATCCTGTGATCTGCTGTATCCTGTGATCTGCTGTATCCTGTGATCTGCTGTATCCTGTGATCTGCTGTATCCTGTGATCGGCTGTATCCTGTGATCTGCTGTATCCTTTGATCTGCTGTGTGTGTATCCTGCTGTGATATGCTGTGTGTATCCTATGATCTGCTGTATCCTGTGATCTGCTGTGTATCCTGTGATCTGCTTTATCCTGTGATCGGCTGTATCCTGTGATCTGCTGTGTGTATCCTGTGATCTGCTTTATCCTGTGATCTGCTGTATCCTGTGATCTGCTGTGTGTGTATCCTGCTGTGATATGCTGTGTGTATCCTATGATCTGCTGTATCCTGTGATCTGCTGTATCCTGTGATCTGCTGTGTATCCTGTGATCGGCTTTATCCTGTGATCTGCTGTATCCTGTGATCTGCTGTGTGTATCCTGTGATCTGCTTTATCCTGTGATCGGCTGTATCCTGTGATCTGCTGTGTGTATCCTGCTGTGATATGCTGTGTGTATCCTGCTGTGATATGCTGTGTGTATCCTGTGATCGGCTGTATCCTGTGATCTGCTGTATCCTGTGATCGGCTGTATCCTGTGATCGGCTGTATCCTGTGATCGGCTGTATCCTGTGATCGGCTGTGTGTATCCTGTGATCGGCTGTGTGTATCCTGTGATCGGCTGTGTGTATCCTGTGATCGGCTGTGTGTATCCTGTGATCGGCTGTATCCTGTGATCTGCTGTGTGTATCCTGTGATCTGCTGTGTGTATCCTGTGATCGGCTGTATCCTGTGATCGGCTGTGTGTATCCTGTGATCGGCTGTATCCTGTGATCTGCTGTGTGTATCCTTTGATCGGCTGTATCCTGTGATCCGCTGTGTGTATCCTGTGATCTGCTGTATCTTGTGATCTGCTTGTGACGGGATGGAGTGTCCGCCTGCGGTCCTGATCCTATCTGACCCCCTTGATGGCGTCCGGCTCGACTACCGAGTGGCTCGGTGTCATGGAACGGACATAGGGGCTCTGACCAGCGAGCCCCAGAACTAACAGCCTGGGACATTTCAAAGACCTTTTTCTTTATTTCAGACTCTTTCGGTTTTGCGTGTTGAAATGAACAGTTACACCTTTTCTAGATGTGGTTTTATTGGTGTGATGTATTACCATGTATCCTGTATTGTATGAGTGTGGATTCAGATGTGTAATTGTGTGATGCATTTAAAGGTATTATATTTCCCCTTGGTTGCTAGGAGTGAAAGGCTGTGTTGAAATTCAATTGTATGCTAATTTCTGTGTGCATTAGCTCTGTGTGTGTGTGTAATCTGATGATGCAAGCATGCCATTGTATGCAAATTAAGTTCCCATTCAAGCCTGGGCATGTCTCCTTTGTGTGTGAGATGTTTAAATGCGTGTCCCATTTTGAGTAAAAAGTCAGTTCAACTGCGTTTGACTTGAAGCATACAGCCCCGTTTGGTGTCGTCATTTCATCGCTAAAATCACAGTGCAGGAGACACTCTGCGGACTCCTAGCTCCCCACTGCGCAGAACGGGTCAACTTAATTCGGCAGCACCATCTCGCCAAGTAACGCCAGGGTTAACTCAGGCCGCTCGAGACGCCGAGTGCCATGACACTCGGTAGTCGGGCCTGACGCCATCAAGAGGGGGTCGGATTGGAGCACACCCGCAGGCGGATAACACCCCCATTCCGTCACACTGGTGGCAAGCGGTGAGGATAGCTCTCTGCACCCCCAGAAGACCCTCATCATGGCAGTATATGCCAATTATAAACGGGACACACTGCGGGGCATGCTGGAGGACCGTGGAGGAACCGTGGGCTCAAAGAGCAAGGATGCCCTGGTCGAAGAATTGGCGGCCCTGGATCAGCAGACCAGGGACCTGCCCGCAACCTCACCACCGATCGTAGCTCAGGCGACCAGCCCTGAAAACTCCTTACAGAGGAAGGTACAGCAGCGGGTAGCGGCTTGCGGAGCCGCACCGACAGAAGCCACCTTCCAGAACTTCATCCGGGACATCACCCATGAAGAAGAGCAGGAGCGGGTGCGCCAACATGAGATACGGCTGGCGGAAATCCAGTACCAACAGGGAGGAAACCCCAACTGGGAAAGACCAACGGCACGGAAGGTGTCCTTCCAGGCCTTCAAGAGCTTCAACGAGGCAGAGGAGGAAATAGAAAGTTTCCTCCAGGACTTTGAACGCTTGTGCCAACTACACAAGGTTCAACGGGTCGCTTGGGTTGGGATCCTGGCGTGTAAACTAACAGGGCGGGCTGCGGAAGCCTACAGGACTGTCCCAGACGAAGAAGCCCGGGACTACGAACAGGTGAAACAAACCCTGCTGGCCCGTTTTGCCATCACCCCCGAAGCCAGCCGGATGAAATTCCGAAATTCCCGGCGCCCCACGGTACTACCCATGTGGAGTGGGCGCAACGGGACATGAAGACCTGGTTCGCCGGAAGCAAGGCTCGAACCCTCGAAGAAGTCACTCAGCTGTTCCTTCTCGAGCAGTTTTTCGACCACACCGCCCTGGCCGTGCGGGAGTGGGTGAGGGACAAGAAGCCCCAGACGGTGCAGCAAGCGGCCACCTGGGCCGATGAGTATACGGACACGCGCACGTCCCACGGGGGGGAACGACCTCCACCCTCCCGATCCACCCTACCACCTCCCCGTGCCACACCCCCACCTCCCCGGCCGGAGCCAACAACACGCTGGCCCGCACCCCAGGTCCCAAACCAGGCCCCTTCCACGGCTACCATCCATTGTTATGGGTGCGGCCAGATGGGCCACTACCGCCAGAACTGCCCCAACCAGCCGCCCCTTCCGCGGGGCCCCATCCGAGCCCCACCCGCGGCTCATTGTGACCAGGAGGAATCCCCATACTGGGACCCACAGGAGGAATGGGGGATGCTGCATGAGGCCGATCCCGTGCAGGCTGCATCCGCCGACAACCGCCAACACCACAGACAGGTGGTATGGATTAACGGGCGGGCCGCCGAAGGTCTCCGCGACTCCGGCGCTACCATCACGCTTGTCCGGCCTCACCTGATTCCCTGAAAGGACCGGCTGGACCGCACCGTCGCTGTTCGCGTAGCCGGAGGCAAGGTGCTCCGACTCGCTACCGCCCGAGTCCATTTGGATTGGGGGTCGGGGGAGGGATCCGTGCGGGTGGGGTTACTCGACCAACTACCGGCAGAAATCCTCCTGGGGAACGACCTGGGACGCTTGGTATCAGCCTACGCCACGGACGCGGCCGCCCCAGTGACCACCCGGCAACAAAGCCACCGGATCGACCAAGGCACTCCGGTCGGGACCCAGGTGAGACCAACCAGACCTCTCCGACCTCCAAACCCCCCAAGCCCCCAGACCTCCCCCCCCGACGGACGAACCCACACCTCCTCCCCGGACCACCCCCTCACGTGGAGCTCTCCACCACCCTCCGGCACCAGACCCAGACTGACCCCACCCTAGAATGGTACCGCGACCGGCCGGCCAGGGTCCCGGCGACGGACGGGACGACAGCATTGAGTGGGAAGATGGGCTACTGTATCAGTACACCAATAGGGGAGACGCTCAGAAACCACGGGCTCCCCACAAACAGCTAGTAGTACCGCAGGCCCCCAGAAAGGAACTCCTGAGACTGGCCCACGACATTCCCCTCGCCGGCCATCTAGGAATGGCCAAGACCCGACACCGGTTAACCCGAGCATTCTTCTGGCCTCGCCTTAGTGAGGATGTCCGGGAGTACTGCCGCACCTGCCCAACCTGCCAGAAAACGGGGAAAAGCCCCCCTTCACCCCATGCCCATCATTCAAGAACCCTTTAGTCGGGTGGCAGTAGACATAATTGGTCCCTTACCCCGCCCCAGCGCCACCGGGAAGAGATATATTCTCACCGTGGTGGACTACGCCACCCGATACCCCGAGGCAGTGGCCCTGTCTAACATTCAGGCAGACACCGTCGCCGATGGCCTCCTACAGGTGTTCTCTAGGGTAGGATTTCCTCAGGAAATCCTGTCTGATCAGGGCTCCCAATTCACCGCTGAGCTAACCCAACAGCTCTGGCGTCTGTGCGGGGTTAAGGCGCTTCACAGCGCCCCATACCACCCGCAGACGAACGGGCTGTGCGAGCGGTTTAATGGGACCCTGAAACAGCTCATCCGCGCTTACACCCAAGAGAGGAAAGACTGGGAGAAATACCTACCCCACCTGTTATTTGCCTACCGGGAGGTCCCCCAAGAGTCGACCGGGTTCTCCCCTTCGAACTCCTGTACGGGCGACGGGTGCGAGGCCCCCTAGACTTAGTCCGGGCGCAGTGGGAGGGGGACAGGAAGCCGAAGGGCTCCCCGCCGTGAGTTACGTCCTGGAGCTCTGAGAGCGCTTGACCGAACTCACGGCGATGGTTCAGGGGAACATGCAGGCAGCCCAGGCCCAGCAGAAGGCATGGTACGACCGCTCTGCCCGCAGCCGCTCGTTTCTCGTGGGGCAGAAGGTCCTGGTGTTGAAACCACAGCGGCAGAACAAGCTGCAGGCGTCCTGGCAGGGCCCTATCGGGTGGTCACCCAAGTGGGAGAGACCACCTACGTGGTTGTCAGCTGTACCGACACCAGGATCCAGCGGACGTTCCATGTCAATATGCTGAAGGCATACCACGAGCGCCCCGAGACGGTATCTGCCATCTGCGCTCCTGCGACCGAGGAGGCAGAACAGTTCCCCCTGGTAGACCTCCCCGGGATAGACGGTCGGCCCTCAGGGGTGGAACAAGTGCAGCTAGGGGAAGGGTTGGGTCCCCATAAGCAGGAGCAGGCTAGGCAGCTGCTCCAAGAGCACCAGGAGCTCTTCTCCGCACTCCCTGGCTACACCAGCCGGGCCGTGCACCAGGTGGAAACCCCCGGCCAGCGTCCCCTTCGGCAACCGGCATACAGACTCCCGGAGGCAGTACGCGAATCCATGCGGGCTGAAATCCGGGAGATGCTGGAGCTGGGAGTTATCGAGCCCTCTGCCAGTCCATGGGCCTCGCCCGTAGTCCTGGTCCCCAAAAAGGATGGTACCACCCGGTTTTGTGTTGACTACCGGAGGCTCAATGACTGCACTGTCACTGACGCTTACCCCATGCCCCGAGTCGACGAGCTGTTGGATCAGATCTCCCAGGGCCATTTCTTGACCACGGTAGATCTGTGCAAGGGGTACTGGCAGATTCCCCTTGCAGAGGAGGCGACCCCAAAGTCGGCCTTCATCACCCCGTTCGGCCTGTACCAGTTTCGGGTCATGCCGTTCGGGATGAAGAACGCCCCTGCCACTTTTCAGCGGTTGATCGATCGCCTCCTCGATGGCCTCCAGGAATTCGCTTGCGCGTACCTGGACGACATCGCCATCTACAGCCAGACTTGGGAGGAACACCTTCACCATCTGGGGGTGGTATTCGCTCGGATAAGGGACGCCAACCTGACCCTTAAACCCGCGAAGTGTAGGATAGGGATGTCCGAGGTACAGTACCTCGGCCACCGGGTGGGTCGGGAAACCCAGCGTCCAGAACCGGCCAAGATAGAAGCCATTCACTAAGACTCAGGTCCTCGCTTTCTTGGGCACGGCAGGGTACTACCGGAAATTCGTTCCCAACTATAGCGTCCTCGCCAAACCCCTGACCGACCTGACTAAGAAAACCCTGCCCCGCCAAGTCCTGTGGTCCCGGAGTGCGAAACCGCCTTCCAACAACTGAAGACCGCCCTAACCCAAGCCCCCCTCTTGGCAGCTCCCAATTATAACAAACGCTTCATTGTCCATACAGACGCATCGATGTTCGGACTGGGAGCCGTACTAAGCCAAGTGGGGGACGACGGGGGGGATCATCCGGTGGCTTACATCAGCCGCAAACTCCTACTCCGGGAGGTGGGATACGCAGCGGTCGAGAAAGAATGTCTGGCCTTGGTTTGGGCCCTGCGAAAGTTCCAGCCGTATGTGTACGGGCGGTCCTTCACCGTAATGACGGATCACAACCCCCTGGTGTGGCTCAACCGGGTGGCGGGGGAGAACGGCCGCCTGTTGCGGTGGAGCCTGGCCCTCCAACTTTTAACTTTTCTATCCAATACCGGCCCGGGCCACAGAACGGGAATGCCGACGGTCTATCCCGGCAATCGGCCCGGGAACCCGGAGATCCAAGCTCCCCGACTTCCCCTATTTGACCCGTGTGGGTCCAACCGGGTCCGTCGGACTCGTTTGAAGGGGGGAGGAATGTCATGGAACGGACATAGGGGCTCTGACCAGCGAGCCCCAGAACTAACAGCCTGGGACATTTCAAAGACCTTTTTCTTTATTAGACTCTTTCGGTTTTGCGTGTTGAAATGAACAGTTATACCTTTTCTAGATGTGGTTTTATTGGTGTGATGTATTACCATGTATCCTGTATTGTATGAGTGTGGATTCAGATGTGTAATTGTGTGATGCATTTAAAGGTATTATATTTCCCCTTGGTTGCTAGGAGTGAAAGGCTGTGTTGAAATTCATTTGTATGCTAATTTCTGTGTACATTAGCTCTGTGCGTGTGTGTGTAATCTGATGCAAGCATGCCATTGTATGCAAATTGAGTTCCCATTCAAGCCTGGGCATGTCTCCTTTGTGTGTGAGATGTTTAAATGCGTGTCCCATTTTGAGTAAAAAGTCAGTTCAACTGCGTTTGACTTGAAGCATACAGCCCCGTTTGGTGTCGTCATTTCATCGCTAAAATCACAGTGCAGGAGACACTCTGCGGACTCCTAGCTCCCCACTACGCAGAACGGGTCAACTTAATTCGGCAGCACCATCTCGCCAAGTAACGCCAGGGTCATCTCAGGCCGCTCGAGACGCCGAGTGCCATGACACTCGGTAGTCGGGCCTGACGCCATCAAGAGGGGGTCGGATTGGAGCACACCCGCAGGCGGATAACACCCCCATTCCGTCACACTCGGCACTCGGCGTCTCGAGCAGCCTGATCTACCGACCTCTTGTTGGTGTGGAGGTGGCTGCTGGGCTGACTTGAGGCTCCTTTTCCTGGGATAGATGTGATGTGGAAGGCCGCTGAGTGCCTTCTAGGTGCAATGTGATATTCCCTGGAAGAACTCACCAGACGAAGCTGTATGACTTCAAAACAGAAAACTGATTTATTAAAAAGTTTGGGCAGATCCTTTTATACACACAACACAAAGACATGTCCAGACTTGAATGCCCTCAGACATGTCCAGACTTGAATGCCCTCAGACATGTCCAGACTTGAATGCCCTCAGACATGTCCAGACTTGAATGCCCTCAGACATGTCCAGACTTGAATGCCCTCAGACATGTCCAGACTTGAATGCCCTCATACAATACAGGATACATGTTAATACATCACACTCTAATAAAAACCACACCAGTAAAACCACATCTAGACATGAAATAAAATGTCCATACACTTAAACGCACAACTGAAATATAAAAGGAAAAAATGATCTTTAAAACTGTCTGAGTTTTTAGTCACGCGGCTCGCTGGAAGGAGCGCTCAGGTCCATTCCGTGACACTGCTGTATCTTGTGATCTGCTGTATCCTGTGATCTGCTGTGATCGGCTGTATCCTGTGATCGGCTTTATCTTGTGATCGGCTGTGTGTATCCTGTGATCTGCTGTATCTTGTGATCTGCTGTATCTTGTGATCTGCTGTATCTTGTGATCGGCTGTGTGTATCCTGTGATCTGCTGTATCTTGTGATCGGCTGTATCTTGTTGTACAGAATAAACCACTGTGGATGAACGAGGTATTTGGCGAGTTCAGTTGTCTGATCTGGATTGTCCTCGGTGGTTGTATCTGCTTATACCGACCGGGCATAGAGGTCTCAGCAAGGGATAAATCGCTATCACAACAATCAGAGTCAGAATAGGTGACTCCACACGGCCCTGCGAGGCCGTCGCCCCTTGTTTGATATTTATCTGTCTGTGCAAAATCCATAAAGAACTAAAAGGATCAGCAGTGAGTAGCAGCCATTGGATTTAGCTGTTACAAGGTCATTGGTCAGTTTCGCAAGAGCCATTTCCGTGGAGTGCAGTGAGTGAAAGCCAGATTGCAGAGGGTCAAGGAGCGAGTGGGGGTTGAGGTCAATCAGACGTGCATACACAAGCTTTTCAAGCAGTTTGGAGGCAAAAGGGAGCGGGACACGGAGCGGTAATTGGAGGGAGCAGGGACACGGGGCGGTAGTTGGAGGGAGCGGGACACAGGGTGGTAGTTGGAGGGAGCAGGGACACAGGGCGGTAGTTGGAGGGAGCAGGGACATAGGCGGTAGTTGGACGGAGCGGGACACGGAGCAGTAATTGGAGGGAGCAGGGACACGGGGCGGTAGTTGGAGGGAGCGGGGACACGGGGCGGTAGTTGGAGGGAGCAGGGACACAGGGAGGTAGTTGGATGGAGCAGGGACGTGGGTGGTAGTTGGAGGGTGTGACGGGATGATTGTCCGTCGACTGTCCTGCTCTCCAGATGCCCCTGCTGTGGATCAGCCCGACTACCGAGTGGCTCGGCACTCGGCGTCTCGAGCAGCCTGATCCGCTGGTCCTGGGTGTTGGGAATGGCTTTGGTGTTGTTAGGGACCGCTGTAAGCAAGTGGTGCCGTCTGGGGTCGATTTGATGTTCCTCTTCTGGGTTAGGTAGCATTTCAGAAGACCGCTGAGTGTCTTCCGTGGTGAATGTGATTTGCTCTGAACTAAAACACCAGTCGAGCTGTATGTCTTAAAACAGTGAATTGCTTTATTTAGGGGTTTCAACAGGGTCATTTATACAACTTCACACACACAGATTACCAACTCCCCCGCCCACACAACCAGCACTGATTGGCTCCTTTCCCAGCCTCCTGTTCCCTATCAGGTCCCTTTCAGCTTCCCCATTGTCCAGGGGATTAGGCAGATGAGGTCTTGGAAAAGCCTACAATCAACTGTCTTGCTGCATCCTCCATCTTGGGGCCATGAGGTCCTTTGTCCTTTGGAACCATGCTGGGCTGGGCAAAATGGTGACTGGGGAAAACCACATAGAAACGGTTTCTTACATAACATTACATTCACACCATACGGGATACATTTTTAATACACGTGTAGCGCTCACTCCCGGAGGAGCCGCTGAAAATGAACCACGGGTCAGTCTCCCCGCACTAGGGAATAAATATACTCCAACACAGTTGTGAGTTTTTATATTTATATAGTTTACTAAAATATTTGAGCAGATGTTGAGACACGGTATTCACAAGTATTATTACAGTATTTTCGTATCCCGGTAAAACGCGTAGCGGAAAAGAAACGAAACACGAGGCTTCGTATTTCGGAAAATAAAATATTCGCAACCGAACATAAAAGCAATGCAATTTTCCGATAGTTCAGAAAAAGGGAAACGTAGCAAAACCCCAAACATACAATCCCTTCGTATTACGGCAAACGCGCAGCGGAAAAAAAGAGAAAAATGTATTCGGAACGTATCTTTGTCTTTAACCCCCGTTCCGATTCGCAAAAGGAAATGAGTCCTGCACAGGTTAAGTCCCAGAATGTGAAAAGTGTATCTGTGTGTGTGTGGTACCCGGGTACTGTTCAACTGGCCAGTGAGTTTATTAAAGGAAGGTCTTCGACTAGTCAGTTGGGGCCCTGTGGACTTTAAAGAGAAAACAGCAGCGCGTCCTTTAATCATAAAACAGCCTTGGAGGCCTCTCACCCATCCGACGATTGCTTTAGGCTCCGCTGACCCAGGACGTCTCTCCACCCGATTTTGACTGGGGATACTAGCGGCCCGATCCGTTGTCTGACTCCACACAGCTTTTCCAGCTCACCGCCTGCTCTCCGTTCGATTCCTCCGGTCTGCAGCAATGCCTGGATCCCGGCGGGTCTTCTTCTCCTCAGCTTGGGTGATCTTCTCTGGACTAACAGGTCTCTCTTGGTCTCTGTTGGTCTCTGGCCTAGGCCCTCTCGTAATCTCTTCGATGCGTCTGCTCTCTCTCCTTCCCCTGGCGCGCTCTGGAACTTTCTCCACGAGGCAGAGGATGTAAGTGTCCAGTCCCCACCCACTTCCTGTCTTCTTGCAAAGCATGCCGGGCATTGTAGTCCCAATATCCAGTATCTCTGATCGCGATAGTCTCCATCTTGTGGCCAAAAATAGGTACTGCCACAGCAAGATTTTTACCACAGCGCTACACACCACACTAATAAAACCACATGTAGCAATAATATAAATGTCCATACAATTCAATACGCACAACCGAAAGATAAAGAGTAAAAATTATCTTTGAAACAGCCAAGGCAGTTTCTTGTGGCTCGCTGAGGAGCGCCAGTTGTCAGCTCCGTGACAGAGGGAGCAGGGACATGGGGCGGTAGTTGGAGGGAGCGGGGACACGGGGCGGTAGATGGAGGGAGCGGGGACACGGGGCAGTAGTTGGAGGGAGTGGGCACATGGGGCGGTAGTTGGAGGGAGCGGGGACACTGGGTGGTAATTGGAGGGAGCGGGGACACGGGGCGGTAGTTGGAGGGAGCGGGGACACGGGGCGGTAGTTGGAGGGAGCGGGGACACGGGGCGGGTAGTTGGAGGGAGCAGGGACACGGGGTGGTAGTTTGAGGGCGCAGGGACACGGGATGGTAGTTGGAGGGAGCAGGGACATGGGGCAGGAGTTGGAGAAAGCAGTCGGATCCAGAGATGGCTTTTTTAGGATTGGGACCACCGTGGTATGTTTGAGGGGAGCAGGAAAGACCCCAGAGGTTAAGGATAGACTAAACCCCCTGACGGTTATCCCGTGTGTGTCTCGGGGGTTAAATTTTACTGCTGAAAGCGGTAACCCCGAGCCACACTCGGGCTGTATTCATCACCTCTCCCTGCGCTCCCTCGATGTCCCCCGCAGTCTCCTCCGGCGATCGTGGCGTTTTACTTCCTGGTTTCCTTCTCGCGAGGAGGGAACCAGGAAGTATGAGGGTCGTGATCGCCGAAGGAGGCTGCAGGGGACATGCAGGGAGAGGTGATGTATCCAGCGGCATCCCGAGTGTTGCACGGGGTTACCACTTCTAGCATAGGAATTTAACCCCGAGACACACTCAGGATAACCGCAAAGGGGGGGGGGGCGAATTTTTTTTTTTACCACTTTTGGACATGAATTTTTAAAAAAATTCGCAAGGGAGATAAAAGGTGTGGGTCAAGGACGATACAAGAGAAACGGAAAGTGTTTTTGTAATAGGTGAGGGGACGGGGTTGAGGGGGGGGCAGGTAATGGAATGAGAGGATCGTAACAAATCACACAAATATAATTGAGCTAAATGAGGAGGAAAGTGTGTAATCTCTACACCACAAATGTAATGAATAAAGTGCTGAGTCACATGGTGTAATGAATAAAGCGCTGGGTCACATGGTGTAATGAATAAAGCGCTGGGTCACATGGTGTAATGAATAAAGCGCTGGGTCACATGGTGTAATGAATAAAGCGCTGGGTCACATGGTGTAATGAATAAAGCGCTGGGTCACATGATGTAATGAATAAAGTGCTGGGTCACATGTTGTAATGAATAAAGTGCGGGGTCACATGGTGTAATGAATAAAGTGCGGGGTCACATGGTGTATCATTAGAAGCTGAAGATGCAGGAATATCACATATATATACACTAATCCTTTTCCAATCTCCATGAAGAATCCTCAAACCTCCCCCACATTCCCGCCCTTTTAATTCCGTGCAACAAAACCATAATCCTGGTTACAAAGTTATATATTTAAAGAATAAACAAATCATTTTGTTAAACATTAGCTTTGATAGTTATGGTTTGATTTATTTCTCTGCACGAGTGGAGAGACTCGTCTATTCTGACATTTCAGCCTGATGGAAGAAAACGTCCTCTCAGGAAGGTACATGTATCTATCTATGTATGTTAGACATGTGGACAGCGAGGGTTTTTTTTGTTATGTTTCCGTTCGTATTTTTTGTCGTTTCAGGTCGTTCGTTATTTTTCCGCAATTCGTAATTTTGGATGCCCCGGTATCGTTTTCGGATCACTTTGTTTTTATGGGTTGTTTCGTTTTGCAGATCGCTTTGTTTTATGGGTTGTTTCGTTTTGCAGATCGCTTTGTTTTATGGGTTGTTTCGTTTTGCAGATCGCTTTGTTTTATGGGTTGTTTCGTTTTGCGATCGCTTTGTTTTATGGTTGTTTCGTTTTGCAGATCGCTTTGTTTTATGGGTTGTTTCGTTTTGCAGATCGCTTTGTTTTATGGGTTGTTTCGTTTTGCAGATCGCTTTGTTTTATGGGTTGTTTCGTTTTGCGGATCGCTTTGTTTTATGGGTTGTTTCGTTTTGCGGATCGCTTTGTTTTATGGGTTGTTTCGTTTTGCAGATCGCTTTGTTTTATGGGTTGTTTCGTTTTGCAGATCGCTTTGTTTTATGGGTTGTTTCGTTTTGCAGATCGCTTTGTTTTATGGGTTGTTTCGTTTTGCAGATCGCTTTGTTTTATGGGTTGTTTCGTTTTGCAGATCGCTTTGTTTTATGAGTTGTTTCGTTTTTTGGATCCCTTCGTTTTTTGTTTTTATGGGTTGTTTCGTTTTGCGGATCGCTTTGTTTTATGGGTTGTTTCGTTTTGCAGATCGCTTTGTTTTATGGGTTGTTTCGTTTTGCAGATCGCTTTGTTTTATGGGTTGTTTCGTTTTGCAGATCGCTTTGTTTTATGGGTTGTTTCGTTTTGCAGATCGCTTTGTTTTATGAGTTGTTTCGTTTTTTGGATCCCTTCGTTTTTTGTTTTTATGGGTTGTTTCGTTTTTTGGATCCCTTCGTTTTTTGTTTTTATGGGTTGTTTCGTTTTGCGGATCGCTTAGTTTTTGTTTTTATAAGTGATTTCGTATTTTTAATTGATTTGTAATTTCGGACGGCTGATATTTCGGATCACTTAATTTTTAGGCATTATTCTGTATTTTGGGTTATCCCAGACGGGGACTTTGTTACGTTCCACCTCATGGTTTCGGAGTGATCACAATCCAGCTGATAACATGCAAAGCGAAAGAATGAATCCCGAAAATACCTATACCGTAAGGCTGGGTCCTGTGGGAAGCTGGGCCGTGTCAGGATGACGGGTTGGACACTTTCTTCGTGTCCAGCCGCACCCTGACCCTTTTATTCCCCCCCAGGTGTTATCTTCACGCTGTAAATGCAGGAAGCGGCTCATTCGTTTAGGTCCATCAACTTCTCTGCGTATATGACGGCTCCATAACCTCACGGTCCTGTGTTCTGGTGAATGATTAATCCAGGAGTGCAGGAGCAGAGCGTGGCCGGACACGACCACTGAATCAATACCTTCTCTGCCCTCACGCGCAGGGGTCATTCACTAACCTCCGCATTGCACCAGACGGCGAATTTCACTGTCAAAGAAATAAAAAGAGGAAATACTCTTAAAGCTCCCTGTATTTCAACAGAAGTAAAAGCAAGAGGTTCTGCAGCCGGATTGTGAGGGAAGAGACAGTAAAACCCTGATACTGTCATAAGAAATACATTAAACATGAGCGAAAAACCTTCACGGCGCTTCAACTCCTACAGTGCAAACGACAGAAATGATGCAACTTCTAGAAAAGTGACCAAATACAGTGTAATTTTATATCAAGTCCATAGTCAGTAGGAAGGAGGCTGCGGCCAGGCTCCTCCAACTGCCCCAGTGACAGCCGAGTCTGTCACGAAGGGGTTAAAAGTTCTATGTATTAGATATAGATGGGAATGGTCACATTTAGGGGAGATAATTGTGGATTATTCCAGCCTTGGTGTTAGAATAATCTTAATTTTATATCAAGTCAGGAGGCTTCATATTTTGCAATCTCTTCTCTTTACTAAATCACAGCAGCAAAGAGAGTTTTACATAGCAACAGTAAAAACCAATCAACAAATAGCATTCCCACAAGAGAGCAGTAAGTCCCTCCCACAGCCTCTTTTCTTTGCTGCTGACGACCAGGTGAGACGTTTTTGAAGCAGCTCCTGGTTGTCAGGCCTCGTTTAATTGTATTTTACTGTATTTTCGATTGATCTTTCTGTAATTTTATTATATGGTTTTTCTACTGTATTACTGTGGATTTAATCTGTTTTCCTCCATAGGTTCGTCCCTGCTGTGCGGGCACTCTCCCGCCTGCAGGTTGCGCTTTGCCATCTGCTTGTGGTCTCCCGACGGGACGAGCGTTTTACACCTCTGACCGTCGGGTGACTATCGGCGATGTTTTGCCACGTTTTTAGTGTATTTTTCTGCACTTAATTACCCGTGTGCGGCTTTCCCAGTTTTAACCGCGCGTGCGGTCTTTTCTCCTCAGAGCGTGGTGTTTTTACTGCGCTTGCACACCCTGGCGGCCATTTTGGGGGTTTTCCCATGCGTTTGCCGCCATTCGGAGCTCGCAACGCTGACAGGCGGCAGCACACTTCATGCGCCCTGAGAAATAAACAGCCTCCGCTTCCCTGCAGGACCCCGCGGTTAACTCGGGTGAGCCCCGATATATTCGTATACACCAAGCGGCATTTTGTTATTACCAGCCCGCAACACATCGGGTGAGCCCCGATCACACAGCAATATATTGCGCTACTTTCGCGGATATATATATATATTAAAGATCCGCAACGGGTGAGCCCCGTAACTCCCGATTTTTTTGATGGACCCTCCACAATTAAATCCCATCAATCAGGAGGAGCTTAAGGCCTGGCTCCTTACTGCTATTTCCGAGACCCCACCCATAGCCCTGGCAGCTTTACCTCCACTTCCACAGCCGGATCCTCCGGTGCTTTCTCGGGCCCAGTCCCCGGCTCAATCTGTGGACTCTCAGTCCGATCAGTCCGAAGCTGCCGCACCGTCACGCAAAAGACCCTGGAAGGGCCAGTCTGACTCCGCAGGCAAGGGCAAGGGCCCGCTAAAAAATCCTCTCGCATGTCTGCCCACCATGAAGGGGACGATATTTGCGACCTGGAGGATTACCGGGCTGATTACCCGGAGGAGGAAGGAGCAGAGACCGCCGGTGACCCGCCGGCTACTCCTAGCTCAACGGGTGAGCCCCGTTCTGATGCCATGGCCATTGTGCCTCTCTCTGCCGCGCCAGTACCGCCACGCTCCCTGGTGTCCTCGGATACCCCATTGTAGATCCTCGACGCTCGAGGAGTACCCTCTTTCGACCCGCGCACTACTACCCACCCCAGGTCTTCGGCCTAGCTCCCACCTGACCACGTAGCCGAGCTCCTGTGCTTTTGGCTACGCTGTCCCTTAGAAAAAGCAGACAGGGCACGTTTGCGCAAAATGCCCCCGCCCGACCTTGCCAGACAAGGTCTCTCTTACCCCGGAATTCGAGGATTTCGTCACCTTCATGGGTAAGGCTGGCAGGTGGAGGGATCCTCGTCGTGGTCTGGAACAGGGCCTCCGCGTCGCTCAGGACAAACTGCTAGACGTTTTTGGCCCCCATTCCGTTATTTTCGTCATGGCGGACAAAGCATTAACTAACAATACTCCGCTAGACCCCCGCGATGGTCCGAGAATGGGCACAGCGTGCTCTCTGCCTTTTAGGTAACGCCAATGTTGGCATCTCTTCCGAACGCCGCAAGGCGGTGTTTTTTTCGTTTTGATACAAAACTTACCAGCATGTGCACCAAGGAGTTGGGTCCTGCAGCTAAGGGGTTGCTGTTTGGGGATCTCTTCTTAAAAGAGCTAACTGTAAGGTTAAGGTCTATACGAACCTGCAGAAGGTCCAGTATAATATGAAAAGAGTCTTCCACCCACAGACTCGTTTTTCCTCCAGGGCTGGCGCACAAAGAGGTCGGGTCGCCAGCCGATACAACAACTCCTATAGACCTCGCCTCACCACCAATCAGAGCACGGACGTGCAATATAGACCAAGCCCAATCCTCGGGGAGTTCCCGTCGGTCGCGGCTTCAACAGCCCTCGGCCCGAGTCACTGATAGACAGGGAGCTTCGTTCCCTGCAGTTAAAGGGGCCATCCTCCCCGCACTAGACCACCCACGCTTCATAAGCCATGTGTTCCTAGTACACAAAAAGTCTGGGAATCTCCGTCCGGTCATAAATTTGAAAGCCCTCAATGCCTTCGTGTCCTATCGCCACTTCAAGATGGAGGGAATACACCTGCTCAGGGACCTCCTCTGAGACGGCGACTGGTTCACAAGACTGGACCTCACAGACGCGTACCTTATGGTCTCGGTCAATCCTGCAATTTTACTGGCACCACGACCTCTGGCAGTTCACCTGCCTACCGTTCTGCCTCAGCTCCGCGCCATGGTGCTTCACAAAGCTCCTCAAACCGGTTATGGCCTTCATACGCGCTCAAGGCATCAGGACCATCATCTATCTGGACGAGATACTAATACTGGCTCAGGATCCCGTCCAGTCTTCCCGTCACACGGCCTTAGTGGTTACACTCCTGCAAGACCTCGGGTTCATCATCAACGTGGACAAGTCGGCACTTCGTCCAGCCCAAAAGGTCACCTTCCTGGGATTCGAAATAGACTCCACGTCTTGCCAACTACGTCTCCCTTCGCAAAAGCTTTGAACCATCAAGAAGACCCTACGGGGCGTCCTGACGGACACCCTCTGCCTCTGAGATCTGGCGAGAGTTGTAGGCCTACTCTCTTCCTCCATCCAAGCCATTTTCCCGGACCCATTGCACTATCGGGAGATGCAACGTCTGAAGACTACATACCTCTGCCTCAATCCCTCCTACGACCAGTTGGTCCCTATCACCCCGGAGGTTCGAGTGGAGCTCCTATGGTGGCTGCGACACA
The DNA here is from genome assembly GCA_009667805.1 of Leptobrachium leishanense. Taxonomy (NCBI): domain Eukaryota; kingdom Metazoa; phylum Chordata; class Amphibia; order Anura; family Megophryidae; genus Leptobrachium; species Leptobrachium leishanense. Next base: position 7,517,183 of record CM019064.1, read on the forward strand.
TGGAAGCATGGAATGGGCGTACTTCGTACTGGAATCGGACGCCAGCCAATCGGGCTGGGGAGCGACCTGCGGGTCCGTGTCCACAGGAGGTGCATGGACGCCAGAGGAACAGCACCTTCACATCAACTGCTTGGAGCTCATCGCCGGCTCCTTTGCTGTCCGCAGTTTTACCCAAGACCTCAGGGACTGCTCTCTACTCCTCCAAATGGACAACATCTCCACGGTCCAATATGTCCACCGGCTAGGGGGCTCCCGTTCCAAGCTCCTGTTGGACCTTACGCTCTCCCTTTTCAACTACTGCCTGAAACGGAACATCTCCCTCACAGCGGAATATCTGCCCGGTTCATCAAACTATGTGGTGGATTGGGTTTCAAGATACTGGAGAGACTCCAGCGACTGGAAATTGGACGATGCGACGTTCCAACACTTGTCGATGCTGAGAGGGCCTTTTTCATCTCGATCTGTTCGCTTCCCGCTTGAACCATCAGACGCAGGCCTACTTCAGCTGGCTTCCAGACCCGCAGGCGACAGCAGTGGACGCTTTCCTCCAACCATGGCCACCGTCGGGAGCCTACGCTTTTCCACCATTCCCGATGATCACACGCACGATCCAGGAAGTCCGCAGACGGAGGATTCAGATTCTCCTAATCACACCCCTGTGGCACGCTCAGCCCTGGTTTCCTCTGACGTTGGAACTTTCTTGTCTCCACCCGCTTCTGCTACCGTCCTTCCACTCAATTCTGCTGGACCCTCAAGGCAGGCCACACCCGTTGGTTTTGGAGGGCAACCTTCCCCTGGTGGCGTGGACGATTTCCAGGGACCCTGCATGCTGCCAGGCCTATCAGATGCAGCTCGCTCCTTATTATGGGGATTCTGGGCTCCTGGCACAAGAAAGAGCTACCGTTACACCTGGAGAACTTGGTGTAGTTGGTGTGTGCAACAACAGGCTGATCCCGCTACAGCCCCTCTACCTCTAATACTTAATTTTTTAGCGGACCTTTCCACGACCGGAAAATCATACCGTACGGTTAATCTGTCCCGCTCGGCCATTTCGGCAGCTCACGCTCCCTTGGGTGGCGTTCCTGTGGGTCGGGACCCTTCCGTGTGTCGTCTCCTCCGAGGCATTCGGCTCGCTCGCCCGCCGGCCCCTAAGTATGCTCATTTCTGGGATGTTGTGCTGATGCTCGAGTTCCTGCGTAGCTGGCCAGATAATGATTCGCTGTCCCTCCGTCAGCTCTCGGCTAAACTAACAGTCCTTTTAGGTTTGGTGTCCTTTCGACGTGTCTCAGATGTTAGGGCCTTCGATGCGCACGCTGTGGCTTTCTCCCTGAGGGCGTAGTTTTCACACTTACCAGGCGTACTAAAACACTTTCTCCGGAGATTTCCTATCCTTACTTTCCTTCCGATCCCCTATTGTGTGTTGCTCGTTGTTTCCACTTACCTCTCGTTTGCGTCCCTTGCGCTCCTCTCCTACTGGCCAACTTTTGGTCTCCTATGTCACCCCTTACAAACCTGTCTCTTCACCTACCCTCTAGATGGGTTCGCTGGCTACTCTCCCTTGCGGGCGTTGCTCCTCACTTTGGCGCGCACTCCGTGCGGGGCGCTGCGGCTTCCTCTGTTGCGGACGCCGGGGGTTCTCTGTCCGATATACTGGCGGCTGCTGATTGGTCCCGGGCGGTTACGTTCCGTACCTTCTATTTCCGTCCTCGTTCCCATGCATCTGGGGCTCTAGTGCAGCTTTAAAACTGCAAAATATGAAGCCTCCTGCCTTGATATAAAATTGTGGATTATTCCAGCCTTGGTGTTTGAATAATCTTAATTTTAATAAAGACAGGAGGCGAATATTTTTCCCTCCCGCCCATGCCCTGGTTGTTTACATTTACCGCATTTTCTACTGAATAAAAAAAAATAAAAAAAATAAAACCACGACTTCAACGACTTTGTGTCCATCATTTATCTAATTGTTTTTCCCTCCATTAGTAGGATTGGATGTTTGCATGTCTAGTTAGTCTAGTCTAGGGCTAGTCTTCTCGACCTTGTTCATAGTGTTCTTGATAGCTCTTCGCTAGTGAGTTAGTTACCTGCTGATTGACACGTTTCCATCACATGGTACTCTCACGTATCCTCTGTTTTCTCCTTAGCCTGATTGGACTCCGTTGCTCCGCTGGTCTGCAGTTCTGCTACTCGTCTGTTGAACTCCGGTTCCTCCTGTTCGGCCAGTTGACGTCAAGTTCACTTAGGTTTCTTCATCTTCAGTTGTTCCGGACTTTCTGTTTCATGGACATTCCTGCTCGTCCCGCACGCAAGAAAAGAGGCTGTGGGAGGGACTTACTGCTCTCTTGTGGGAATGCTATTTGTTTATTGGTTTTTACTGTTGCTATGTAAAACTCTCTTTGCTGCTGTGATTTAGTAAAGAGAAGAGATTGCAAAATATTCGCCTCCTGTCTTTATTAAAATTAAGATTATTCTAACACCAAGGCTGGAATAATCCACAATTATCTCCCCTAAATGTGACCATTCCCATCTATATCTAATACATAGAACTTTTAACCCCTTTGTGACAGACTCGGCTGTCGCTGGGGCAGTTGGAGGAGCCTGGCCGCAGCCTCCTTCCTACTGACTATGGACCAAGGTGCTACCTGGGGTTTGCCAAATAGATTGCCCAGCGAATCCAGGATTTAGGTTGACTGTGTATTATTCCTTATGTAGTTATCGTAGAGTCTCCTGTGGTGTGTCTGTATAGTGTACACTTCTGTATTAGCTGTCCTCTCTCTGTATAGTGTACACCCACCCACTGTAAGAATATATTCCTTTGCTTTCACATGCTCTCCCCCTTTTTGCAGGATCTAGCAGGCAGTTCAATGATCCATTGTATTGAATGTATCTTCCCATTGTCCTGTTACTGGATCTGTTGATAGTATCTGTGTTGTATTCATGAAGGGGGGTTGTCCCTTAACTATGTATAGCTGTTGTTTTAAAATAAACAGTCTGTCTTGTTTCGCACTCTAAAACACTGGTCATGCCTGGTGATTTTAGGAAGGATTTGGGGCTCCGGATGCTGGATTTTGTGTTCCAGCAGGAAGAAAGCCAGAGACTGACAGAGGCACACAGTCGGTGTGCTAGGCGGTCTGTCACACCCTTCACTACTGAGATCGAGATATCTCTGACTTCAAAGGCACCATCCGGTTGCCCCCCCCCCGATATCGAGAGAGCTCAATCTGCTTTTCTGCAGCCCAAAAGAAAATGAAATTTGTTTGGGGGCTCCTTCTGCAGCCAATAAACAAAGATTTATCCCTGTGGGTATAATGTCCAAAGAGCTAAAACTGTGTAAAATCAGCTGCTGAATGTCCTGACATCAGACATTCGTCAAGCAGATACATTTGTTGCAGTGAACCAGGGGCTGCAACTGTAACTCAATTTGTCAGTAGATGGCACCATCTACATGGCCAAATATGTTAGTACAGTAATGGATTAATTGGGAGTATTTCTAAATATGTCTTATTGTATAATTAATTAAAAAATATATTTTTTAAATAAAAAAAAAATTGGTTCCTGCTAATGGTTTTATTGGAAAATCACTTGGTAGTGAAGGGGTTAATACTTATATCAGTTCGGAGTCCTTCGAGATACAAAGTTCAGACGTAGAAACCGTGACGGGACGGCCGCCACTTTGTTTACTTTTCTAGAAGTTGCAACATTTCTGTTGATTGCACTGCCCCAAGTACACACAAAACTCCCATCACACACTGCCCCAAGTACACACAAAACTCCCATCACACACTGCCCCAAGTACACACAAAACTCCCATCACACACTGCCCCAAGTACACACAAAACTCCCATCACACACTGCCGAAAATACGCACAAAACTCCCATCACACACTGCCCACACTGCCCGATATATACACACAAAACTCCCATCACACACTGCCCCAAGTACACACAAAACTCCCATCACACACTGCCGAAAATACGCACAAAACTCCCATCACACACTGCCCCGAATACACACAAAACTCCCATCACACACTGCCCCAAGTACACACAAAACTCCCATCACACACTGCCCCAAGTACACACAAAACTCCCATCACACACTGCCCCAAGTACACACAAAACTCCCATCACACACTGCCCCAAATACACACAAAACTCCCATCACACACTGCCCCTCAAGAGGATGACTGTCACAGTGTCTGAGTCAGTTTCATTCGTGTGTGTGTGTCTGTGTGTGCCGTCATGCTTGTGAATGTCGTCAGCCTATTTTTAGTCCCGGCCCCTTAACCCCTTGTAATGTAGTGACGTCATATTTCTGGGAGGATCTCACGGGTTAATAACGTGTGTCATTGTTTGGCGCGTCGGTCCTCGCCGCCGTTGCCCCGCCGCGTGTAATAACGGAGATCTAGCTTTCCTGGGGGGGGGGTGCAGATTGTCCTCTGGATCGGGACAGACGGACACCGCGTGACGCGTCCGCGTATACATTGTGTGTGATTTGTTTCTGGTTCCCCTCATGCTCCGCATGGTGCCCGTCCCTGCAGGGGTTAACTCCCAGCATCCCTCTCCCTGCGGCCGCATCACAGCGCCGTATTACAATGCGCTGCCGTCTGCCGCACACAATGACAGAGGTCACAGCGGGGTTAATCCTGGCCGGGCTGTTTGTTCATGGGACGAGCCAGAGCGCCGTGTTGTTGAAGGGAGGCGATTGGGCGGGTGCAGGTGCCACACAACGTACTTTGGTCCCGGGGGGGTTAAAGAGGCCCCTCTCTTGCACGCAGTCTTGCTGGATCCTGAGCCAATAGGCAGGTGAGTGATTCCGCCGGCGCTGGGCGAGTGGGCCGGAGGGTGGCTGCCGCGTCTGCGTGCCAAATGGCGGGGGCTACACAGAGGGGGCCTCGGGCACAGAATGCACTGACTGCAAAACATGAAACGCGCTGCGCGGCGGCCTGACGCCCGGCATGTTCTGGCTCTTACTGTGTGTGTGTGAGGAAAAGCACACGGCATTCACACACGCAGGAGAGTAACGAGTACCTCAAACATGGCTGTCCCCAAACTACCGCCTGTCTGTCTGTCCCCAAACTGCCGCCTGTCTGTCTGTCCCAAACCGCCGCCTGTCTGTCTGTCCCAAACCGCCTCCTGTCTGTCCCCAAACTGCCGCCTGTCTGTCCCCAAACTGCCGCCTGTCTGTTTGTCCCCAAACCGCCGCCTGTCTGTCTGTCCCCAAACTTCGCCTGTCTGTCCCCAAACCGCCTCCTGTCTGTCCCCAAACTGCCGCCTGTCTGTCTGTCCCCAAACTGCGGCCTGTCTGTCTGTCCCCAAACCGCCGCCTGCCTGTCTGTCCCCAAACCGCCACCTGTCTGTCCCAAACTGCCTCCTGTCTGTCCCCAAACTGCCACCTGTCTGTCTGTCCCCAAACTGCCGCCTGTCTGTCTGTCCCCAAACCGCCACCTGTCTGTCTGTCCCCAAACTTCGCCTGTCTGTCCCCAAACTGCCTCCTGTCTGTCCCCAAACTGCCGCCTGTCTGTCTGTCCCCAAACTGCGGCCTGTCTGTCCCAAACCGCCGCCTGCCTGTCTGTCCCCAAACTGCCGCCTGTCTGTCTGTCCCCAAACCGCCGCCTGTCTGTCTGTCCCCAAACTTCGCCTGTCTGTCCCCAAACCGCCACCTGTCTGTCCCAAACTGCCGCCTGTCTGTCCCCAAACTGCCACCTGTCTGTCCCCAAACTGCCACCTGTCTGTCCCAAACTGCCTCCTGTCTGTCCCAAACTGCCTCCTGTCTGTCCCTAAACTGCCGCCTGTCTGTCCACAAACTGTCTCCTGTCTGTCTGTCCCCAAAACCGCCGCCTGTCTGTCCCCAAACTGCTGCCTGTCTGGGGACAGACAGGAGGCAGTTTGGGGACAGACAGGAGGCAGTTTGGGACAGACAGGCGGCAGTTTGGGACAGACAGGAGGCAGTTTGGGGCTAAAAACTGCCTCCTGTCTGTCCCCAAACTGCCGCCTGTCTGTCCTCAAACGGCCACCTGTCTGTCTGTCCCCAAACTGCCGCCTATCTGTCCCCAAACTGCCGTCTGTCTGTCTGTCCCCAAACTGCCTCCTGTCTGTCCCCAAACTGCCACCTGTCTGTCCCCAAACTGCCACCTGTCTGTCCCCAAAATGCCGCCTGTCTGTGCCCAAACCGCCTCCTGTCTGTCCCCATACTGCCACCTGTCTGTCCCCAAACTGCGGCCTGTCTGTCTGTCCCCATACTGCCACCTGTCTGTCCCCAAACTGCCACCTGTCTCTCCCCAAACTGCCGCCTGTCTGTCCCCAAACTGCCTCCTGTCTGTCCCCAAACTGCCACCTGTCTGTCCCCAAACTGCCACCTGTCTGTCTGTCCCCATACTGCCACCTGTCTGTCCCCAAACTGCCTCCTGTCTGTCCCCAAACTGCCACCTGTCTGTCCCCAAACTGCCACCTGTCTGTCTGTCCCCATACTGCCACCTGTCTGTCCCCAAACTGCCGCCTGTCTGTCCCCAAACTGCCTCCTGTCTGTCCCCAAACTGCCGCCTGTCTGTCCCCAGACTGCCGCCTGTCTGTCCCCAAACTGCCACCTGTCTGTCCCCAAACTGCCACCTGTCTGTCCCCAAACTGCCGCCTGTCTGTCCACAAACTGTCTCCTGTCTGTCTGTCTGTCCCCAAAACCGCCGCCTGTCTGTCTGTCCCCAAACTGCTGCCTGTCTGGGGACAGACAGGAGGCAGTTTGGGGACAGACAGGAGGCAGTTTGGGGACAGACAGGAGGCAGTTTTGGGGGCAGACAGGAGGCAGTTTGGGGCTACAAACTGCCTCCTGTCTGTCCCCAAACTGCCGCCTGTCTGTCCTCAAACGGCCACCTGTCTGTCTGTCCCCAAACTGCCGCCTATCTGTCCCCAAACTGCCGCCTGTCTGTCTCTCATCCCTAAACTGCCGTCTGTCTGTCTGTCCCCAAACTGCCACCTGTCTGTCCGCAAACTGCCGCCTGTCTGTCCCCAAACTGCCGCCTGTCTGTCCACAAACTGCCTCCTGTCTGTCTGTCCCCAAAACCGCCGCCTGTCTGTCCCCAAACTGCTGCCTGTCTGCCTGTCTGTCTGTCTGTAAAATACACGGTGTCCGCGCATAAAACCTGCTCTCATTTCTTCTGATCTACAGATTATTTATAAAGCAGCCGCTGGAAGGTCATGTTTTCGGGGCTGCACCGTAAGGCCGCGCCGTGTGAAGCCAGCGCCGTGTCACAGTGTCGCATAGTGTGCGGGCCCTGCCGTGTTATTTACATGCGGCGCAGCGACCTCGACACGTGGATTTTGCAGCAGCAGCAAATGAACAAACGTGTGCGGTTTGTCCTGCGTTTCCCGATATTTCTGTTTTTCGTACCAAACTCCCGTCTGTCCGTCCACCTGACACAAACGTCTGCCTGTCTTTCTGTCCGACACCTGAGCCCCGTTCAATACCTCAGCAGCTGCTGAACTGCTGCAGCGCAGCAATTCAGTTTGCTGCAGCAGTGTCATTGAACGCTTTGGATGCGAATTTCGAATCCAAAATGGCCGACGATTTCTTAATGAAAGATTCAGATTGTTTTTCGTATCACTCTGAGGTAAATATAATAAAGAGAAGCAGTCAGCACAATCCGTTTTGTACGCACACACCACAAATGATAGTTTTTATTGAATAAACGTAATGTTTACTTCTGAAACACAATATAATTGAGCTGTAATATATGTCTGTGTGCCGGGGGAAATAATAAAGAAAGATTTTGTGCTTTGGTGAACAAAAACCTCAAAATTAACATTACTGTACGGAATTGTTACTTGCTTCATGGCAGCGGCCATCTTTACTACATCACACTCAGCTACTCGCAGCATCTCTCCGGGTCGCTGCAAGTGCTAAGTTAGCAGTGCTGAGCGCTGAGTGGCAGAACGGCGTTCAGTGGCAAGTTGCTAACTTAGCACTTGCAGCGGCTGAGGTATTGAACGCGCCTCAGATTGTGATGTGTCAAAGGCTGAACCTGATGGACGCATATCTCCAAACCGCGCAGCGTTTCTCTCGAGCACATTATCGCTCGGCCTGAGGAAGCTCCTGACAGGAGGCAGAAACGTTGCACCATTTGAAGTTACTTCTGGCCTTGTGCGAGCGTCCTCCTTGTTTTCGGTGACGCTCCCGGCTGGCTGTACCGGCGGTGTGTGTGTGATTTTTATAAAAAAAAATTACCAAATCCTCACCTGTCCCTCTGCTCATCGGACAAGCTTCTTTTTTGACCATCTTTCTGACTTCACTCTTTGTGTGTGTGTGTGTGTGTGTGTGTGTGTGCGCGCGCCTCTGTCTATGTATGTGCACAACTGGTTTGTCTGCATAAACCGCGTCCTGTCGCTCCCCCCCCCCCCCCCCGTGCCATCACCTCTCCGGGCATGTGCCGCACCGCAAAGCCATCACTATCCATTCCATATGATAGATTGGGGGTATTACACTGACAGCGGGCACATAGAGGGTCACGGAGCTCACAGGGCTGAATCCTCTCTGCTGCCCAGTGGAATGCTGGAATCTGCGCTGCAAATCGCAGATTATGATTGGCTGTTGGTCACATGCCCTCTGTAGCTTTGTGTTTTATGGTGTCGCTTTGGTTTTATTTGATATAATGTGAAGCATGTGGCACGCGGCTGTGTCATGCATCATGCGGCTGTGTCACGCATCGTGCAGCTGTACATCCCCTCTCTGCCGGTCCCTCCATTGGCTTCCTGTATTTCCCCCCTCTGCCAGTCCCTCCTTTGGCTTCCTGTACCCCTCCCCCCTCTGCCGGTCCCTCCATTGGCTTCCTGTACCTCCCGCCTCTGCCGGTCCCTCCATTGGCTTCCTGTACCTCCCCCCTTTGCCGGTCCCTCCATTGGCTTCCTGTACCTCTCCCCCCTCTGCCAGTCCCTCCATTGGCTTCCTGTACCTCCCCCCCCCTCTGCCGGTCCCTCCATTGGCTTCCTGTACCTCTCCCCCCTCTGCCGGTCCCTCCATTGGCTTCCTGTACCTCCCCCCCCCTCTGCCGGTCCCTCCATTGGCTTCCTGTACCTCCCCCCCCCCCTCTGCCGGTCCCTCCATTGGCTTCCTGTACGTTTCAGGATACAGTTTAAAATACTGAAGCTCACGTTCAAATCGCTCAATAACTCAACTCCTCCCTACATGTCTTCGTTACTCCGCAAGCACGGCCCATCTAGACAACTCCGTTCGGCAGGCGATCTCCACCTGTCATCTGTCTACACCCGCACGGCCAACTCTCGCCTCCAAGACTTCTCTTGGGCGGCTCCGGTCCTGTGGAATGACTTGCCTCGTCCCATCAAACTCTCCCCTGACCTTCAGGCCTTCAAGAAATCCCTCAAAACCATCTCTTCAGATTATTGTACCACATCACTGACACATCTCATCCCTCTGCTCACCTACTCACACAGGATTGAAGCCGCTTCTATGGCTCCACCATTCCCAAACCACTGGCACTAATGATCCTGCCGTCCAGTAAAACTTCCTCAACCCCCAATCCCTCTAGATTGTAAGCTCCTGTGAGCAGGGTCCTCTACACGTAGTGTTTCCATCATATGTCTGTTTATATGTATCTCGTTCCCTTTGGTTATTGTAAAGCGCTGCGGAAACTGTTGGTGCTATATAAATGATTATGATGATAATAATGTTAATAATATAAGGTTACAGATGTGTTTTATGGGAGCTGGGGGTATATATATATATATGTTTGTGCGGTTATGGAGGCGTCTTTTGGAGTTGGGTGTGTATATATCCATGAGGTTCTAGAGGTGTGTTATGAGGGTGATGTATGCATGAATATGACTAGCACTGGGTGGCTGACTGCATGCCAATAACCCGGCGTTTTGGGGGAGCTAGTCTGAGTAACTCTGGGGGGGGGGCTAGTTGCGTCTCTCAATTCAGATCAAGAATCCTGAGGAGTGAAAGTGCTAAGTAAACCGAAAAATAAAAAAGTCAGGAAAATATTTACAACACGCTCCTGGGTTTATTTTCTCATGCCGAACTGAGAGCAGCAACTGAAAGTGTCACGATTTATGGCCGTGTATTAAAGTCTGCCCCGTATGAGGGCGCTTTGCACATGCTCAGTGTGGACTGTTAAGAGACATGTGATGTCACCCTTTCCCTCTCCATATGGACATCAGGCGCAGATGTTCTCTGTGGAATCGGAGAGATCTCAGACTCTCATTGGTTCAAAGAGACAGTATGATAATGCCAGGTGTAGTGGTAGGGGGGGGGGGTGACCTGACAATGGTAAAGAAGTCCAGTATGTGATCTAAACTCAATATCCAAAACCATGCCTAGGAGATTCGCAATGAGTGACGGTGCCGTACATGCCTCTCTCTGTGTGACTGACTGTCCTGTTCTTTGCAGGTCGGGGCAGGGGGATGCCGAAATGTCCCTCATTTGCCTGTCAGACTTTGAAGCCTACGCCAAAGATCATTTGCCAAAAGCCACGTGGGAATACTATGCGGCCGGAGCGGACGATTGCTGCACGCGGGATGATAATCTGCTCGCGTTCAAGAGGTAAAATCTCTACAGGTCCAGTCACCACCGCCATCCATGTGAGCCCGCCCACTGGCCTGGTCACCACCCACACCATGAGAACATCCGGAATATTCTGTTATCTCAGATTAACTATTATATCCAGAATGTTCTGTTTTTTTTATTACAATCTGTTAATGAGCAGGTCACCCTGAAGCTGGTCATGAGGTCCTCCCTGTGTGTATAGTTGTATAGTGTCACCCTGAAGCTGGTCGTGCTGTCCTCCCTGTGTGTATAGTTGTATAGTGTCACCCTGAAGCTGGTCGTGAGGTCCTCCCTGTGTGTATAGTTGTATGGTGTCACCCTGAAGCTGGTCGTGAGGTCCTCCCCGTGTGTATAGTTGTATAGTGTCACCCTGAAGCTGGTCGTGAGGTCCTCCCTGTGTGTATAGTTGTATAGTGTCACCCTGAAGCTGGTCGTGAGGTCCTCCCTGTGTGTATAGTTGTATAGTGTCACCCTGAAGCTGGTCGTGCTGTCCTCCCTGTGTGTATAGTTGTATAGTGTCACCCTGAAGCTGGTCGTGAGGTCCTCCCTGTGTGTATAGTTGTATAGTGTCACCCTGAAGCTGGTCGTGCTGTCCTCCCTGTGTGTATAGTTGTATGGTGTCACCCTGAAGCTGGTCGTGAGGTCCTCCCCGTGTGTATAGTTGTATAGTGTCACCCTGAAGCTGGTCGTGAGGTCCTCCCTGTGTGTATAGTTGTATAGTGTCACCCTGAAGCTGGTCGTGAGGTCCTCCCTGTGTATAGTTGTATAGTGTCACCCTGAAGCTGGTCGTGAGGTCCTCCCCGTGTGTATAGTTGTATAGTGTCACCCTGAAGCTGGTCGTGAGGTCCTCTCCGTGTGTATAGTTGTATAGTGTCACCCTGAAGCTGGTCGTGAGGTCCTCCCTGTGTGTATAGTTATATAGTGTCACCCTGAAGCTGGTTGTGAGGTCCTCCCTGTGTGTATAGTTGTATGGTGTCACCCTGAAGCTGGTCGTGCTGTCCTCCCTGTGTGTATAGTTATATGGTGTCACCCTGAAGCTGGTCGTGCTGTCCTGTTTGTATAGTTGTATGGTGTCACCCTGAAGCTGGTCGTGCTGTCCTGTTTGTATAGTTGTATGGTGTCACCCTGAAGCTGGTCGTGCTGTCCTGTTTGTATAGTTGTATGGTGTCACCCTGAACCTGGTCGTGCTGTCCTCCCTATGTGTATAGTTGTATTGTGTCACCCTGAAGCTGGTCGTGAGGACCTCCCTGTGTGTATAGTTGTATAGTGTTACCCTGAAGCTGGTCGTGCTGTCCTCCCTGTGTGAATAGTTGTATGATGTCACCCTGAAGCTGGTCATGCTGTCCTCCCTGTGACAGAACACAATGTCATGGTGCAATTTGGAGGGGGCTGTGCGCTGGCCTTCTGCCCAGAGACTATGGCCCATGAAAGAGACTATTGGGGAACTGGTGGACCTTTTAAATATATTTGGTTTTCACTGTTTTATATATATCTGCCAATTAACTAAAGATTTCTGATGTATGTGTGTTATTCCCTTGTGTATTTATTGTATTAGTCTCTTGTGTATTTTGCGTACATTCCCTTAATTATCTAACCTTTTCTCTGTATAGTGTAGATCTCTGTATAGTACCTGCTCTCTCTATTGTGTAAGTTCTCTCTGTAATAAATTCCTTTTGTTTACCCTGGCTTTCTCCTTCCCCCATTCTCCATTGTGTGAAGGTCCTGTGTAGTTATCTGATATGTGCAGCTATCTGCTTGATTGTATCTATGTGCCTGTGTAATAAACAGTTACCGTAGTTCTATTCTGACCAAGCTTGAAGTCACGACTCATGTTTTGGAGTACCAGGAATCTTCTGCCCGCTGTGCCAAGGAAAGGCTCCAGGTCTACAGCTTCGGCTTATTCCTGGGGGTGCTAGCCAGGCTCTCTACATACACCGGGCTTTAAGCTGTGGCTAAGGTACAAGAGAAAGGTGTGAGAGTCACGAGGAGAAACTGGGTGTCCAGTGAGGAAGCGGCATTTGGCAGATGTGACCCTGTCCGGGCACAGAGATCTGTTACACTCCCTGTGTGTATAGTTGTATGGTGTCACCCTGAAGCTGGTCGTGAGGTCCTCCCTGTGTGTATAGTTGTATGGTGTCACCCTGAAGCTGGTCGTGCTGTCCTCCCTGTGTGTATAGTTGTATGGTGTCACCCTGAAGCTGGTCGTGCTGTCCTCCCTGTGTGTATAGTTGTATGGTGTCACCCTGAAGCTGGTCGTGCTGTCCTCCCTGTGTGTATAGTTGTATAGTGTCACCCTGAAGCTGGTCGTGAGGTCCTCCCCGTGTGTATAGTTGTATAGTGTCACCCTGAAGCTGGTCGTGCTGTCCTCCCCGTGTGTATAGTTGTATGGTGTCACCCTGAAGCTGGTCGTGCTGTCCTCCCTGTGTGTATAGTTGTATGGTGTCACCCTGAAGCTGGTCGTGCTGTCCTCCCCGTGTGTATAGTTGTATGGCGTCACCCTGAAGCTGGTCGTGCTGTCCTCCCTGTGTGTATAGTTGTATGGTGTCACCCTGAAGCTGGTCGTGCTGTCCTCCCTGTGTGTATAGTTGTATAGTGTCACCCTGAAGCTGGTCGTGCTGTCCTTCCCGTGTGTATAGTTGTATGGCGTCACCCTGAAGCTGGTCGTGCTGTCCTCCCTGTGTGTATAGTTGTGTTGTGTCACCCTGAAGCTGGTCGTGCTGTCCTCCCTGTGTGTATAGTTGTATGGTGTCACCCTGAAGCTGGTCGTGCTGTCCTCCCTGTGTGTATAGTTGTGTTGTGTCACCCTGAAGCTGGTCGTGCTGTCCTCCCTGTGTGTATAGTTGTATGGTGTCACCCTGAAGCTGGTCGTGCTGTCCTCCCTGTGTGTATAGTTGTGTTGTGTCACCCTGAAGCTGGTCGTGCTGTCCTCCCTGTGTGTATAGTTGTATGGTGTCACCCTGAAGCTGGTCGTGCTGTCCTTCCCGTGTGTATAGTTGTATGGTGTCACCCTGAAGCTGGTCGTGCTGTCTTCCCTGTGTGTATAGTTGTATGGTGTCACCCTGAAGCTGGTCGTGCTGTCCTCCCTGTGTGTATAGTTGTGTTGTGTCACCCTGAAGCTGGTCGTGCTGTCCTCCCCGTGTGTATAGTTGTATGGTGTCACCCTGAAGCTGGTCGTGCTGTCCTCCCTGTGTGTATAGTTGTATGGTGTCACCCTGAAGCTGGTCGTGAGGTCCTCCCTGTGTGTATAGTTGTATTGTGTCACCATATGTCCTCTTGGACATCGTTTCCAGCAGAGCGGAGGTGGTTGCGCCTCTCATTGCTCCATGATTCAGTAATGACCATAAAGTCCCCACACCGCTGGTAGAGACAGGCCGGCCAGACTTCCTGTACTTTGGGTCATAGTAAAAAGTTCTATGTCCTCTTTCAGGATCCGCTTGAGGCCTCGGATGCTGCGGGACGTGGCGATAATGGACACTCGGACCACGGTTTTGGGAACAGAGATCAATTGCCCGATTGGCATCGCTCCAACTGCCTTTCACTGCTTGGCCTGGCCGGATGGCGAGATGAGCACAGCAAGGGGTAAGTTACCAACCACCGCGTCCCATCCCCCCCCCCCCACGGGGCTTTTGATGTTGTGTTTTGATATGGTTTCCATTCCTGCCATCGGACGTTTTTATCGTTACATTAAATTCCGCGCTCAGGCTGCAGAGAGACACAATGTAGCAGAGAAAGTGCATGTCGACCCTTTCCCATGAACCTCTGTGTTGCTGGTGTCGTATGACAGCGCGTGGAGCAGCGCAGGTGATGCACATCACCTACTCAGCACTTCATCAACAAAAAAGAGCGTGAAACGCACACGGAGTGAATGGAAACCTTGGCACATTCCCTCACGATGCATCGGATACATTTTTTGGTGAATGAGAAATGCTGAATGGGTCTCAACGCATGTGGCTCCACCAACCTCGCTGAGTCTTCACTCCGGGGGCCGACGGGGAAAGTTAAGCTCCCTCATAAATTCATATAATCAGACCAGTATAGGCTCCCAGAGAGGTCCTAGCTGTATCCTGCCTGCAGAGGGCGCCACTGAGTGGCCGCTGATGCACTGTGGAGCCTCTGGAGGAGATCCAGATAGACCCAGCATAAGTTCTACAAGACAATAACATAACGCTCCCTTAAAACATTCCTATTTAGGGAAGCCGACCACCCAACTCACTGACGCAACCATCAATCACTCTCACCTTACAGTCCTCTCCTCCTGTTTCCAACCCCAACCCTCCCAGATTGTGAGTTCCTACGGGAATAGGGCCTCATCTCCTCCTGTACTGTTTGTCATATGTTGTTCAATGTATTGTAACCCTGTCTATACTGTGTTTATTGTACAGCGCTGCGGAATATGCTGGCGCTTTATAAATAAAGAATAATAATAATAATAATAAAATAAGAAAACATGTCAAAGTTCTGGTGCTTGTTGTGACTTTGTGTCCTGGAAACATGCCAATAAACGGGGGTTCCTGAGGACCATGACCGACTCAGAGTCTCGGTGAGCCTCAACTATGAATAGTTTTACAAAAATGCTCCTTTACGTCCCACAGCAGCCGAATCCTTGAACCTTTGCTACGTGGCCAGCACCTATTCCACTTGCTCGGTGGAGGAGATTGTGACGGCCGCGCCAGACGGCTTCCGATGGTTCCAGCTCTACGTTTACCGTGACCGTAAGCTGTCTGAGCAGCTGGTGCACCGCGTGGAGGCCCTGGGCTTCAAGGCGCTCGTTCTCACGGTGGATGTACCGTACACCGGCAAGCGGAGGAGCGACATCCGAAACAACTTCCGACTCCCGCCACATCTGAAGGTCAAGAACTTCGAGGGCGTGTTTGAGGTGAGGACAGCACTTTGTGTCATGTTGTTTCTTGTTGGAAGTTGTGGCCACTAATGAAAGCTCTGTTACAGTGTCACTTATACATCACAGGTGTGACCTCATAGAATACACTCACCCAAAGCTCCAAACAGGTTGTTCCTCAGCAATTCTACTGGCGGTGGTGGATCTACTGCCCATCCTTCATCAATACCCACGTGTTTTGCCTGTCAGTACCCGGCTTACAAACATGAGTCCAGAAAACGTGTCGATAAATACACAATAAGGCACGAACGTGGGTGCACAATGTTGTGTTACCACTTAGAACTCGAAGAGCAAAGCAAGTGGCGTGGAATAACTGAAAAATCAGTGGTAAGGAGAACTTCCTGTGAGCTTTAAACCATCACCGGGATGGACAAGCCAACATGCTGACCTAACGATGCTCCGTAACAAGAACAATAGATGCTGTGGATCCATTTATCTCCATTAAAGAAGACAAAGTGGTCCATCCCTCACCTCACTGAATGACCAGTGAAAGACACAAAGATTGAGTGAGCGTCATCAGGAACTTTTAGGGTCTACAAAGTGTTGAGTGATGAAGTCCTCCCAGTTCCATACATACGTAAACCTCCAGGCCCAATTACTATACCCATGTCTTGCAGCAGTGTGGCTGGAGGTCCCCAGGCCCATGGCCAGTTATGGTGACATTAAAACCCTCCTCGTGTCACTCGGTATAACGTCCCTCCCTGCGTCGGATAAAGGTCAGGATTGGCGCCGTCTTTATAGAATGGTTTAATTAAAAGCTTGTAAAAGGGATTCATACGTTGGTGATCGTTGCCTCGCATCGTGTGCGGTGCGTTCCATGCGATGCAGGCTCTGCCATTCCAGTGCGTTCCATGCGATGCAGGGTCTGCCATTCCAGTGCGTTCCATGCGATGCAGGCTCTGCCATTCCAGTGCGTTCCATGCGATGCAGGCTCTGCCATTCCAGTGCGTTCCATGCGATGCAGGCTCTGCCATTCCAGTGCGTTCCATGCGATGCAGGCTCTGCCATTCCTTCAATAGCACCTCTTCCCACAGGAACACTGCGGCCCGGATAACTATGGTGTCCCGGCCAACACCTTGGACCCGTCCATCAGCTGGAAGGACATCTACTGGCTTAGAAGTATCACCCGCCTGCCCATCATAATCAAAGGGATCCTGACCAAGGAAGACGCAGAGCTCGCCGTTGAGCATGGGGTGCAAGGAATCATAGTGTCCAATCATGGAGGGCGCCAGCTGGATGGAGAGCTCGCGACGGTACGTGCATACCTCTGGAGCAGGAACGCTAGGCTTCAGTCACAGGACCCCAGCAGGCCGCGGCGGTTACAGGGGTTTTCTCTGTGCAGAAATATCCTATTTTCTGGCTGTGAAACAGATTTGTTACTTTCAGCATTGAATTGTTTCTGGGACTCGGCTGAGACCTGGCGTCCGATAATGGAGAGCAGCTCGCAATCACTGCAGGAAGTCTTGAGGTCACAGGGATCACTGGGAGGTCATAGGGATCACTGGGAGGTCACAGGGATCACTGGGAGGTCACAGGGATCGCTGAGAGATCACTGTGATCTCGCTGGGAGATCACTGGGATCGCTGGGAGGTCACTGGGAGGGAGGTCACAGGGATCACTGGGAGGTCACAGGGATCACCGGGAGGACATAGGGATCACCGGGAGGTCATAGGGATCACCGGGAGGTCACAGGGATCGCTGGGAGGTCACAGGGATTGCTGGGAGATCACTGTGATCTCGCTGGGAGATCACTGGGATCGCTGGGAGGTCACTGGGAGGTCACAGGGATCACTGGGAGGTCATAGCGATCACCGGGAGGTCACAGGGATCACCGGGAGGTCATAGGGATCACCGGGAGGTGACAGGGATCGCTGGGAGGTCATAGGGATCACCGGGAGGTCATAGGGATCGCCGGGAGGTCATAGGGATCACCGGGAGGTCATAGGGATCGCCGGGAGGTCACAGGGATCGCCGGGAGATCACTGGGATCGCTGGGAGGTCAAAGGGATCGCTGGGAGGTCAAAGGGATCGCTGGGAGGTCACTGGGATCTCTGGGAGGTCACAGGGTTCGCTCCGCTCACTTATAGATGAATCTGGCCCTGTGTGGTCGGTGAGGGTAGAGCTTGGGGCGGTGATGAACTTGTTCCTCTGCTTGTGTCCACAGATTGACGCCCTCTCTGAGATTGTAGATGCTGTTCAAGGTCGGATCGAGGTGTACATAGATGGAGGGATCCGGACCGGCAGCGACGTGCTGAAAGCACTGGCTCTGGGAGCAAAGTGTGTGTTTATTGGTCGACCCATTGTTTGGGGTCTCGCTTACAAGGTGTGACATTGGGGCAATGTGTGGGGGAGGGGGCAGTCACAAGGTTGGGTGAATTGTAGGTGGGAGGGTTCACAAAGCAGGGGGGGATTTTAGGTGGGTGGGAGGGTCTCCAGGTGAGGGCATTGTGGGTGGGAGGGGCTCAAGGTTGGGGCATTGTGGGTGGGAGGGGCTCAAGGTTGGGGCATTGTGGGTGGGAGGGGCTCAAGGTGGGGTCAATGTATCACACTAGGAAAATGTTACACTGTATGAGCTGTAGTTTTGACACTCCAGCCACACACACACACACACACACACACACACACACACACACACACACTTGCCTGTGCTGCTCCGGTTCCATCCAGCGCACACACACACACACACACACACACACACACGTTGCTCTGGACTCACGCGTTTCGATTGGGACCAAATTACTATTTGTCTGAATATGAGCGAATCACTGACTCCCCGAAATGCACCTGAATACAATGTCACAGAATCCATTCACTGATAAATGTGGCATTTGACTGTAGGGCAGCCCTTTTCATGTCATGCACAGGGGACAAAACATTTAAGATAAACTCCCCACTCATACAATAGGACGCCGGCCCCTTTTCTCGGGTCACACGAATATAATCCGGTTGATTCGGCTGAATGGATTAATCTATATATTATGAGGGATTACGTTCGTGTTTTGGGCAGCTCTTTTCATGCATTGCACATTGCAACCTTACACTCAGGGCAGCCCTTTTCCTGTCATGCATATGTCATACATTGAGTGTAAGTTTGCGGTGTGCAATGCATGAAAAGGGCTGCCCTACAGTAAGCTTCCAATTATTCCATAATTTTCCAGTGCTGCAATATACGGCCCGAAACCTGCCGGACACATTGGGGTCTGGGATCTAGTCACAAATTAAATTCCGTTTCGGTGCTTTTTATTTCGGTTCACTCGGCGATTCCATTTAGTCAAATTCAGTAAATTCACCATTTATCAAATCTTAACCTTATTTTGGAGTTGCGGAAGCAGTTAACGAACGCCCAATTGCTGCGGCGAATTCTACCGAACTGGGGGAAATAAATCAATAAGAGGAAACAAATCATTAAAGGAAATAAGGAAATCATTAAAGGAAATAAGGAAATCAATAAAAGGAAATAAATCAATAAAAGGAAATAAATCAATAAAAAGGAAAAATCAATTAAAAGGAAACAAATCATTAAAAAGGAAATAAATCATTAAAGGAAATAAATCATTAAAGGAAATAAGGAAATCAATTAAAGGAAATAAATCATTAAAGGAAATAAATCAATTAAAGGAAATAAATCATTAAAGGAAATAAATCATTAAAAGGAAATCTCCTGTTCTCCTAATAAATAATGTTATATCAGTAAAATGTGCCCAAATAATAATAAAGGTCTTTTGAAAAATAATAAAACGTTCTGTTTCAAAATAAAAAAAAGGTCTTTAAAGAATAAACTGTCTTTAAAAAAAAAATTATAAATCTATTGAATGTATTAGGCTGGGGTCAGACGAGCGTAGTGTTCACGTCCGTGATTGCGCCTAAAAGTACGTCCGTGATAGCATGAAAGAAAGTCCATTGGAGCCTGACACATGAAGTACGACCGCACTGAACTGCGGACGCACAACGGCCGCGGCAAATGGACGCAGGTTAGGCAAGAACGTAATACTGCTAGAACGGACGTGCGGAGTGCGCCACGTCCACAACGTCTGCATAGCTTTGTGTGCGAGTGATGGAGCGTGGTCAGACGGACTGCATTTATACGTCCAGCATTTTTGACGGACAGAATGTTTTTTCATTGTAATTTATTTTTCCCTCCTACATCCGTCAAAAATAACTTCAGTGAAAAAACGGACTGTGTGACCACTACTGCGTCATCCGTACTGACGATGTCCGTACTGCACGGACGTACAGCCCGTAGAAATCACGCTCGTCTGACCCCAGCCTTAGATTAAAGCTGTGGGATTCTCCGGTTAAGGCTGGGGTCAGACGAGCGTGATTTCTACGGGCTGTACGTCCGTGCAGTACGGACATCGTCAGTACGGATGACGCAGTAGTGGTCACACAGTCCGTTTTTTCACTGAAGTTATTTTTTGACGGATGTAGGAGGGAAAAATAAATTACAATGAAAAAACATTCTGTCCGTCAAAAATGCTGGACGTATAAATGCAGTCCGTCTGACCTCGCTCCATCACTCACACACAAAGCTATGCAGACGTTGTGGACGTGGCGCACTCCGCACGTCCGTTCTAGCAGTATTACGTTCTTGCCTAACCTGCGTCCGTTTGCAGCGTCCGTCATGCGTCCGCAGTTCAGTGCGGACGTACTTCATGTGTCAGGCTCCAATGGACTTACTTTCATGCTATCACGGACGTACTTTTAGGCGCAATCACGGACGTGAACACTACGCTCGTCTGACCCCAGCCTTAAGCTGTGGGATTCTCCCGGTTAAAGCTGTGGGATTCTCCGGTTAAAGCTGTGGGATTCTCCGGTTAAAGCTGTGGGATTCTCCGGTTAAAGCTGTGGGATTCTCCGGTTAAAGCTGTGGGATTCTCCCGGTTAAAGCTGTGGGATTCTCCGGTTAAAGCTGTGGGATTCTCCCGGTTAAAGCTGTGGGATTCTCCCGGTTAAAGCTGTGGGATTCTCCCGGTTAAAGCTGTGGGATTCTCCCGGTTAAAGCTGTGGGATTCTCGGGTTAAAGCTGTGGGATTCTTGGGTTAAAGCTGTGGGATTGTCCCGGTTAAAGCTGTGGGATTCTCGGGTTAAAGCTGTGGGATTCTCCGGTTAAAGCTGTGGGATTCTCCGGTTAAAGCTGTGGGATTCTCCCGGTTAAAGCTGTGGGATTCTCCGGTTAAAGCTGTGGGATTCTCCGGTTAAAGCTGTGGGATTGTCCGGTTAAAGCTGTGGGATTGTCCCGGTTAAAGCTGTGGGATTGTCCCGGTTAAAGCTGTGGGATTCTCCGGTTAAAGCTGTGGGATTCTCCGGTTAAAGCTGTGGGATTCTCCGGTTAAAGCTGTGGGATTCTCCCGGTTAAAGCTGTGGGATTCTCCGGTTAAAGCTGTGGGATTCTCCGGTTAAAGCTGTGGGATTCTCCCGGTTAAAGCTGTGGGATTCTCCCGGTTAAAGCTGTGGGATTCTCCCGGTTAAAGCTGTGGGATTCTCGGGTTAAAGCTGTGGGATTCTTGGGTTAAAGCTGTGGGATTGTCCCGGTTAAAGCTGTGGGATTGTCCCGGTTAAAGCTGTGGGATTCTCGGGTTAAAGCTGTGGGATTCTCCCGGTTAAAGCTGTGGGATTCTCCGGTTAAAGCTGTGGGATTCTCCGGTTAAAGCTGTGGGATTCTCCCGGTTAAAGCTGTGGATTCTCCGGTTAAAGCTGTGGGATTCTCCCGGTTAAAGCTGTGGGATTCTCCGGTTAAAGCTGTGGGATTCTCGGGTTAAAGCTGTGGGATTCTCGGGTTAAACCTGTGGGATTCTCGGGTTAAACCTGTGGGATTCTCCGGTTAAAGCTGTGGGATTCTCCGGTTAAAGCTGTGGGATTGTCCGGTTAAAGCTGTGGGATTGTCCCGGTTAAAGCTGTGGGATTGTCCCGGTTAAAGCTGTGGGATTCTCCGGTTAAAGCTGTGGGATTGTCCCGGTTAAAGCTGTGGGATTGTCCCGGTTAAAGCTGTGGGATTGTCCCGGTTAAAGCTGTGGGATTCTCCGGTTAAAGCTGTGGGATTCTCGGGTTAAAGCTGTGGGATTCTCGGGTTAAAGCTGTGGGATTCTCGGGTTAAAGCTGTGGGATTCTCCCGGTTAAAGCTGTGGGATTGTCCCGGTTAAAGCTGTGGGATTCTCCCGGTTAAAGCTGTGGGATTCTCCCGGTTAAAGCTGTGGGATTCTCCCAGTTAAAGCTGTGGGATTCTCCCGGTTAAAGCTGTGGGATTCTCCCGGTTAAAGCTGTGGGATTCTCCCGGTTAAAGCTGTGGGATTCTCCCGGTTAAAGCTGTGGGATTCTCCCGGTTAAAGCTGTGGGATTCTCCCGGTTAAAGCTGTGGGATTCTCCGGTTAAAGCTGTGGGATTCTCCCGGTTAAAGCTGTGGGATTCTCCCGGTTAAAGCTGTGGGATTCTCCCGGTTAAAGCTGTGGGATTCTCCGGTTAAAGCTGTGGGATTCTCCCGGTTAAAGCTGTGGGATTGTCCCGGTTAAAGCTGTGGGATTCTCGGGTTAAAGCTGTGGGATTGTCCCGGTTAAAGCTGTGGGATTGTCCCGGTTAAAGCTGTGGGATTCTCCCGGTTAAAGCTGTGGGATTCTCCCGGTTAAAGCTGTGGGATACACAAATTGCAAACACCCCATCTATGTGTTGGGATAAAATCAAATGGCACGCTGACCACAGTCACTTCTCTCAAATACCTAGGTATGTGGTTAGACCCAAATCTATCCTTTGGCCCCACATCGAAAAACTCTCATCTAAACTCTACCCCAAACTAGGTGCCCTGTACAGAAACAAATCCTGCCTGAGTCCCGCGGTAAGAAAGCAGATTGTACAACAAATGCTTATGCCAGCCATTGAATATGGAGATGTAGTGTATGCAGCCGCCCCACAAACACACCTCCAGAAACTTACTACATTGTATAACTCATTCTGTCGCTTTGTGCTACAATGTAACTACATGACACACCATTGTGACATGTTAAAAGAACTAACTGGCCATCACTGGACTCTAGACGCACCCTTCACCTTTCCAACCTGGTGTTTAAGAGCTTTTCTGGGAAGCTACCACCCTACCTGAATATGCTGCTTCCCCCGGCAGTTCCCTCATCCTATAACCTCAGATCCAGGACCAGCACCTTACTTGCAATACCGCAATACAAAAAGAAAATGGCTCGATCCTCATTTTCCTACAGAGCACCACAATTATGGAATAACCTCCCAGACGCCGTCAAATCTTCCCCCAGTCTAAAGTCCCTTAAGACTTCCCTATTAACATACCTCAATACAGAATGCACCTGTAAACATGTAACAATGACTTTATTTCCTCCATATTTATTTTTCTGTTAATCTGTATATTTGGTCTTGTGTTAATTTCTTGCATTTTACTATTTTGTATTTCTGTAACCACTCAATGTTCTTGAAACCAGGACATACTTGAAAACGAGAGAAATCTCAATGTATCCTTCCTGGTAAAATCCTTTATAAATAAAATAAATAAATAAAAATTCTCCCGTTAAAGCTGTGGGATTCTCCCGGTTAAAGCTGTGGGATTCTCCGGTTAAAGCTGTGGGATTCTCCGGTTAAAGCTGTGGGATTCTCCCGGTTAAAGCTGTGGGATTCTCCGGTTAAAGCTGTGGGATTCTCCGGTTAAAGCTGTGGGATTCTCCAGTTAAAGCTGTGGGATTCTCCAGTTAAAGCTGTGGGATTCTCCCGGTTAAAGCTGTGGGATTCTCCGGTTAAAGCTGTGGGATTCTCCCGGTTAAAGCTGTGGGATTCTCCCGGTTAAAGCTGTGGGATTCTCCGGTTAAAGCTGTGGGATTCTCCGGTTAAAGCTGTGGGATTGTCCCGGTTAAAGCTGTGGGATTGTCCCGGTTAAAGCTGTGGGATTGTCCCGGTTAAAGCTGTGGGATTCTCGGGTTAAAGCTGTGGGATTCTCGGGTTAAAGCTGTGGGATTCTCCGGTTAAAGCTGTGGGATTCTCCTGGTTAAAGCTGTGGGATTCTCCGGTTAAAGCTGTGGGATTCTCCCGGTTAAAGCTGTGGGATTCTCCCGGTTAAAGCTGTGGGATTCTCCCGGTTAAAGCTGTGGGATTCTCCCGGTTAAAGCTGTGGGATTCTCCCGGTTAAAGCTGTGGGATTGTCCCGGTTAAAGCTGTGGGATTGTCCCGGTTAAAGCTGTGGGATTGTCCCGGTTAAAGCTGTGGGATTGTCCCGGTTAAAGCTGTGGGATTGTCCCGGTTAAAGCTGTGGGATTGTCCCGGTTAAAGCTGTGGGATTCTCGGGTTAAAGCTGTGGGATTCTCCCGGTTAAAGCTGTGGGATTCTCCCGGTTAAAGCTGTGGGATTCTCCCGGTTAAAGCTGTGGGATTCTCCCGGTTAAAGTTGTGGGATACACAAATTGCAAACACCCCATCTATGTGTTGGGATAAAATCAAATGGCACGCTGACCACAGTCACTTCTCTCAAATACCTAGGTATGTGGTTAGACCCAAATCTATCCTTTGGCCCCACATTAAAAAACCCTTCATCTAAAATCTACTCCAAACTAGGTGCCCTGTACAGAAACAAATCCTGCCTGAGTCCCGCGGTAAGAAAGCAGATTGTACAACAAATGCTTATGCCAGCCATTGAATATGGAGATGTAGTGTATGCAGCCGCCCCACAAACACACCTCCAGAAACTTACTACATTGTATAACTCATTCTGTCGCTTTGTGCTACAATGTAACTACATGACACACCATTGTGACATGTTAAAAGAACTAACTGGCCATCACTGGACTCTAGACGCACCCTTCACCTTTCCAACCTGGTGTTTAAGAGCTTTTCTGGGAAGCTACCACCCTACCTGAATATGCTGCTTCCCCCGCAGTTCCCTCATCCTATAACCTCAGATCCAGGACCAGCACCTTACTTGCAATACCGCAATACAAAAAAAAATGGCTCGATCCTCATTTTCCTACAGAGCACCACAATTATGGAATAACCTCCCAGACACCATCAAATCTTCCCCCCGTCTAAAGTCCCTTAAGACTTCCCTATTAACATACCTCAATACAGAATGCCCTGTAAACATGTAACAATGACTTTATTTCCTCCATATTTATTTTTCTGTTAATCTGTATATTTGGTCTTGTGTTTATATTTCTTGCATTTTACTACATTTTGTATTTCTGTAACCACTCAATGTTCTGAAACCAGACATACTTGAAAACGAGAGAAATCTCAATGTATCCTTCCTGGTAAAATCCTTTATAAATAAAATAAAATAAATAAAAATTCTCCGTTAAAGCTGGGGATTCTTCCCGGTTAAAGCTGTGGGATTCTCCGGTTAAAGCTGTGGGATTCTCCGGTTAAAGCTGTGGGATTCTCCGGTTAAAGCTGTGGGATTCTCCCGGTTAAAGCTGTGGGATTCTCCCGTTAAAGCTGTGGGATTCTCGGGTTAAAGCTGTGGGATTCTCCCGTTAAAGCTGTGGGATTCTCCGGTTAAAGCTGTGGGATTCTCCGGTTAAAGCTGTGGGATTCTCCCGGTTATAGCTGTGGGATTCTCCCGGTTAAAGCTGTGGGATTCTCCCGGTTAAAGTTGTGGGATTCTCCGGTTAAAGCTGTGGGATTCTCCCGGTTAAAGCTGTGGGATTCTCGGGTTAAAGCTGTGGGATTCTCGGGTTAAAGCTGTGGGATTCTCGGGTTAAAGCTGTGGGATTCTCGGGTTAAAGCTGTGGGATTGTCCGGTTAAAGCTGTGGGATTCCCGGTTAAAGCTGTGGGATTGTCCCGGTTAAAGCTGTGGGATTGTCCCGGTTAAAGCTGTGGGATTGTCCCGGTTAAAGCTGTGGGATTGTCCCGGTTAAAGCTGTGGGATTCTCGGGTTAAAGCTGTGGGATTCTCGGGTTAAAGCTGTGGGATTCTCCCGGTTAAAGCTGTGGGATTCTCCCGGTTAAAGCTGTGGGATTCTCGGGTTAAAGCTGTGGGATTCTCGGGTTAAAGCTGTGGGATTCTCGGGTTAAAGCTGTGGGATTGTCCCGGTTAAAGCTGTGGGATTGTCCCGGTTAAAGCTGTGGGATTCTCGGGTTAAAGCTGTGGGATTGTCCCGGTTAAAGCTGTGGGATTGTCCCGGTTAAAGCTGTGGGATTGTCCCGGTTAAAGCTGTGGGATTCTCGGGTTAAAGCTGTGGGATTCTCGGGTTAAAGCTGTGGGATTGTCCCGGTTAAAGCTGTGGGATTCTCCCGGTTAAAGCTGTGGGATTGTCCGGTTAAAACTGTGGGATTGTCCCGGTTAAAGCTGTGGGATTGTCCCGGTTAAAGCTGTGGGATTGTCCCGGTTAAAGCTGTGGGATTGTCCCGGTTAAAGCTGTGGGATTGTCCCGGTTAAAGCTGTGGGATTCTCGGGTTAAAGCTGTGGGATTCTCGGGTTAAAGCTGTGGGATTGTCCCGGTTAAAGCTGTGGGATTGTCCCGGTTAAAGCTGTGGGATTCTCCCGGTTAAAGCTGTGGGATTCTCGGGTTAAAGCTGTGGGATTGTCCCGGTTAAAGCTGTGGGATTGTCCCGGTTAAAGCTGTGGGATTGTCCCGGTTAAAGCTGTGGGATTGTCCCGGTTAAAGCTGTGGGATTGTCCCGGTTAAAGCTGTGGGATTCTCGGGTTAAAGCTGTGGGATTGTCCCGGTTAAAGCTGTGGGATTCTCGGGTTAAAGCTGTGGGATTGTCCCGGTTAAAGCTGTGGGATTCTCCCGGTTAAAGCTGTGGGATTCTCCCGGTTAAAGCTGTGGGATTCTCGGGTTAAAGCTGTGGGATTCTCCCGGTTAAAGCTGTGGGATTCTCCCGGTTAAAGCTGTGGGATTCTCCCGGTTAAAGCTGTGGGATTGTCCGGTTAAAGCTGTGGGATTGTCCGGTTAAAGCTGTGGGATTGTCCGGTTAAAACTGTGGGATTGTCCGGTTAAAGCTGTGGGATTGTCCGGTTAAAGCTGTGGGATTGTCCCGGTTAAAGCTGTGGGATTCTCCCGGTTAAAGCTGTGGGATTGTCCCGGTTAAAGCTGTGGGATTGTCCGGGTTAAAGCTGTGGGATTGTCGGGTTAAAGCTGTGGGATTCTCCCGGTTAAAGCTGTGGGATTCTCCCGGTTAAAGCTGTGGGATTCTCGGGTTAAAGCTGTGGGATTCTCGGGTTAAAGCTGTGGGATTCTCCCGGTTAAAGCTGTGGGATTCTCCGGTTAAAGCTGTGGGATTCTCCCGGTTAAAGCTGTGGGATTCTCCCGGTTAAAGCTGTGGGATTCTCCCGGTTAAAGCTGTGGGATACACAAATTGCAAACACCCCATCTATGTGTTGGGATAAAATCAAATGGCACGCTGACCACAGTCACTTCTCTCAAATACCTAGGTATGTGGTTAGACCCTAATCTATCCTTTGGCCCCACATCGAAAAACTCTCATCTAAACTCTACCCCAAACTAGGTGCCCTGTACAGAAACAAATCCTGCCTGAGTCCCGCGGTAAGAAAGCAGATTGTACAACAAATGCTTATGCCGGCTATTGAATACGGAGATGTAGTGTATGCAGCCGCCCCACAAACACACCTCCAGAAACTTACTACATTGTATAACTCATTCTGTCGCTTTGTGCTACAATGTAACTACATGACACACCATTGTGACATGTTAAAAGAACTAAACTGGCCATCACTGGACTCTAGACGCACCCTTCACCTTTCCAACCTGGTGTTTAAGAGCTTTTCTGGGAAGCTGCCACCCTACCTGAATATGCTGCTTCCCCCGGCAGTTCCCTCATCCTATAACCTCAGATCCAGGACCAGCACCTTACTTGGAATACCACAATACAAAAAGACAGTGGCTCGATCCTCATTTTCCTACAGAGCACCACAATTATGGAATAACCTCCCAGACGCCGTCAAATCTTCCCCCAGTCTAAAGTCCCTTAAGACTTCCCTATTAACATACCTCAATACAGAATGCACCTGTAAACATGTAACAATGACTTTATTTCCTCCATATTTATTTTTCTGTTAATCTGTATATTTGGTTTTGTGTTAATTTCTTGCATTTTACTATTTTGTATTTCTGTAACCACTCAATGTTCTCGAACCCACGACATACTTGAAAACGAGAGAAATCTCAATGTATCCTTCCTGGTAAAATCCTTTATAAATAAAATAAATAAAATAAATAAATAAAAATAAATAAAATAAATAAATAAAAATTCTCCGGTTAAAGCTGTGGGATTCTCGGGTTAAAGCTGTGGGATTCTCAGGTTAAAGCTGTGGGATTCTCGGGTTAAAGCTGTGGGATTCTCCCGGTTAAAGCTGTGGGATTCTCGGTTAAAGCTGTGGGATTCTCCCGGTTAAAGCTGTGGGATTCTCCGGTTAAAGCTGTGGGATTCTCCGGTTAAAGCTGTGGGATTCTCCGGTTAAAGCTGTGGGATTCTCCGGTTAAAGCTGTGGGATTCTCCCGGTTAAAGCTGTGGGATTCTCCGGTTAAAGCTGTGGGATTCTCCCGGTTAAAGCTGTGGGATTCTCCCGGTTAAAGCTGTGGGATTCTCCGGTTAAAGCTGTGGGATTCTCCGGTTAAAGCTGTGGGATTCTCCGGTTAAAGCTGTGGGATTCTCCCGGTTAAAGCTGTGGGATTCTCCCGGTTAAAGCTGTGGGATTCTCCCGGTTAAAGCTGTGGGATTCTCCGGTTAAAGCTGTGCGATTCTCGGGTTAAACCTGTGGGATTCTCCGGTTAAAGCTGTGGGATTCTCCGGTTAAAGCTGTGGGATTCTCCCGGTTAAAGCTGTGGGATTCTTGGGTTAAACCTGTGGAAATGTAAACGCATTTCGCCGCTCAGTGAATAGATTAATCGATGTTTCGCTGTGAATTCGCCCGTATTTGGCAGCTTTGTATAAAGATGAATTGCAGATAATTCGGTGAAATTTGGAGGTTAGTGACTGACCCTGCGTGATCTGTGCAGGTTAAAGGTCACGTTGGGTAGAACCTGTGCGCGGCACCGCGAGCGTTACCCTCTGTCCTATTCATGACACGGGGTATCTGGGGTTTGGACACAATGTGTCACACACACACACACACACACACACACACACACACACACGTCTGTGCGGTGACATAGTGAGACCTACTAAACAAATGCTGTGTGATTAACCCCTTGTGTCCTGCCTGTTTCAGGGAGAGGAGGGTGTGCGGGGGGTCCTGCAGATCCTCACTGAGGAGTTCCGCCTCTCCATGGCGCTCTCAGGTAAGGGGTCGGGGCGAGTCCCCTGCGTACGGGATTCTGGGGATACGGGCAGTAAAGCGCGGCGCGGCCCACCATATATTCTGGTTTCCAGCTGTCTCAGCCCGGTCTGTTCTTATTCCTCCGGCCCGGCCTGGTTAAACCATTATTATCATAACTTATACAGTGACGGTGACCTCAGATGGACCAGGACTGGTCAGACCACGGCTTATTACTCCTACAGAGGGGCTTCAAATTGCGGAGAAACTCGATAAAACGCCGTAAATCCCGTCCGTGCCTCTAACAAGGACCAATCAGTTTGCAGGAGGAGATGAAATGAAATGGGGTTTCAGCACCAAGGACAGCACCGCCGAACGCAGAAAAAAAACATTGTCAAACGCTGCTAGGAAGAACCCCCCCCCCCGGTGCTGAAATAGCTTTCAGCAGCAAGGACAGCACCGCCGAATGCAGCGTTGAAGTGAAATCTCTAGGTCAGAATAGTCAAACCAGAAAAATTCTCCCATTTATCTCACTTTCCAAATCGACTATTTCGACCTAGAATTTTCACTTTTCCAAACGTTCTCCAGAGTTTCACCTTTTAGTGAATAGACCTGCATGTTTGTTGTTTTTTTTAAAAAAAAAAATTGGGAATCAAAAATTTCGCCAAAAAATAAATACAAAAAAGACTCAAAATATTCCAAAAAAATGCAATAAAGGCTTTTTTATAGATTTTTTTTGTGGAAAATTTTGAGTCTTTTTTTTCATTTGCAGAAAAAACAAAACGGTTGAATAATTCAAAGAAAATATGTTTTTACATTGAATCCTATGGGCTTCGAACTGAATCACTTCTCCACGGGACAACTTCCCTGCCGCAACTCAGCGGTTTAACTATACAATGCATATTTTTCATGTTTCCCTGCTGCAACTCAGCGGTTTAACTATACAATGCATATTTTTCCTGTAACTTGTACCGGATCGTCCCATAAATCCCTTTGAAATAGGAAAGATCGCTAGTCTGTTGTAGTCGTCTGAAGTCGTCCGTCGGTGGTTGGACGCTGTGGAAGAGAACTGATTCACCTGCATGTTGTGGGATTGGTCGGACGACTTCAGACGATATCGGATGATCGCAGGAATACGGTGCCAGTGGACGGCCGGCCTAATCCTAAAACCAGCAGAAACCGTACCCGAACTCTAACCACAAACCAGAATCCAAAGCTTGACGGCTTCGGAAAAAATGCTCCAAAAAACAGCGGCAGTCGTCAAATGTGGGCGTGTCCGTATTGGCGCATCTGTTTCGATTCGGTGCCTGTAATAGCAGATATCACACAGATACCCTGGGTTTAGTCTATTCTCATCCTGCTCGACCTCTCGGCTGCTTTTGACACTGTTGACCACCCCCTCCTTCTACTGACCCTCAACTCTCTGGGTCTCGGTGACACTGCACTTGCTTGGATTGACTCCTATTTATCCAACAGGTCCTTCTGTGTGTCCTTTGCTGGTAACTCCTCCTCCTCATTGCCTCTATCTGTTGGTGTACCTCAAGGCTCTGTCCTTGGTCCTCTGCTCTTTTCCATCTACACCTCCTCCCTGGGCAAGATCATCAACAGCTTTGGCTTTAATTACCACCTCTACGCTGATGACACTCAGATCTACCTCTCTACCCCTGATCTCTCTCCCCCTGTCCTTTCAAAAGTCAGTGACTGTTTATCTGGCATCTCCTCCTGGATGGCCTCCCACCACCTAAAGATCAACATGTCAAAGACTGAACTCCTACTTATTCCTCCCTCCAATGCCTCCCCACCTCCTGACTTCTCTATCACGGTGGAGGGTATCAACATCTGCCCATCAAACCAAGTTCGCTGCCTTGGAATTACACTTGACTCTGCTCTTTCCTTCATCACCCACATCCAGTCTCTTTCCTCCTCCTGCCGATACCAACTGCGTAATATTTCCAGAATTCGGCCATTTCTTACCGCTGTCACCAAAAACAACTCATACACGCCCTGGTAATCTCCCGACTCGACTATTGCAATAATCTCTTATCTGGCCTCCCTCTGTCCCGCCTCTCCCCCCTACAATCCATCCTGAACGCCTCCGCAAGCTAATTCACCTCACCCGCCGCTCTGTCTCTGCCGCTCCCCTCTGCGAGTCCCTTCACTGGCTCCCCATCCACTGCAGAATTAAGTTCAAAATCCTTATCCTTACCTACAAAACCCTCACTAACTCAGCGCCCCACTACCTGTCCTCACTAATCACCAAATACACCCCAGCCCGCTCCCTAAGGTCAAACAGTGACCTGCGCCTAGCTTCTCCCCGCATCACCTCTTCCCATGATAGACTGCAGGATTTCTCACGCGCAGCCCCCACTCTCTGGAACGCTCTCCCTCGTACTGTCAGACTTTCCCCTAACTTCTCTTCCTTCAAACGCTCCCTGAAAACATTCCTATTTAGGGAAGCCTACCCCCCGACTCACTGACGCAACCATCAATCACTCTCACCTTACAGTCCTCTCCTCCTGTTTCCAACCCCAACCCTCCCAGATTGTGAGTTCCTACGGGAATAGGGCCCTCATCTCCTCCTGTACTGTTTGTCAAATGTTGTTCAATGTATTGTAACCCTGTCTGTACTGTGCTTATTGTACAGCGCTGCGGAATATGCTGGCGCTTTATAAATAAAGAATATCAATAATAATAATAATAGTCGCGTGGCTGTGGATACCACATGTGGGGGCTTAGATTTACCATCGTCTGTTTTTGCATGTTGTTTTTTGTTTTGTGTTTTTTTCTTCCAGTCCAAGAAGCGAATCGAGACATTGTAACTTTTTTTTTTCTTTTCCAGGCTGTCGAAACGTCTCTGAAATCAACCGTAACCTCATCCAGTTCGCCAAGCTATAGAGCGCGCGTCCACGGAAATGACTGTGCGGGAGAGGAGACAAATTATTCTCACCCCCCCCCAAAAAAAACAAAAAAGAACAATCCTAGGGACATGTTTACATATTGTGTTGGCGAGCGTGCGCGTGCATCGGCTTCTGTACGGTCTGAAATACAGAATATATAATGTACACACAGAGTGCCTTATTATCACTCGGGGTCCGGGGGGGGCGAGCCGCGGCGCTGCAGGGATTAGAGACTACATCCCCCATGATGCTCAGCCTCCCAGAGTAAGGAGGCCCCTTGTACTCACCCCAGGCCCTTACTAAGGGAATGATTAGTTACTGCTGCTTCTAATTAATGACGGATTCTGCAGAATTAGACGCAGAGAATTCAGTTTTTATTGTCTAGAAATGATATTAAAGGGGGTTATTAACGAGGAGCCCCCCCTTCTTCTCCCCGCACACCCTCTGTATGATGGATGGAGCGCACTGCATCGTCATTACCTCAAAACACACACACACGTCCATAAGCGAGCGCCTCGCGGAGACCGGGGGAACCTCAGCACCCGAACCCGAGGAAAAAATCTGAAAACCGGCTAAATTATTAAATAAACAGTAAAACAAAGCACAGTGTGTCACGTGTCATTAATGAGGGGCGAGCAGAGTGCGTAGAGTACAGATTGTATATATATATACAGAGAGCCTGGGATTCACTGATATGTCTGTGTTACACAGAGAGGACACAATACAGAGAGTCTGGGATTCACTGATTTCTATGTTACACGAAGAGGACACAATACAGAGAGTCTGGGATTTACTGATGTCTGTGTTACACAGAGAGGACACAATACAGAGAGTCTGGGATTCACTGATGTCTATGTTACACGAAGAGGACACAATACAGAGAGTCTGGGATTCACTGATGTCTATGTTACACGAAGAGGACACAAGAGATTCACTGATGTCTATGTTACACGAAGAGGACACAATACAGAAAGTCTGTATTCACTGATATGTCTGTACACATAATACAAGTAGACACAATGAGAGTGGTTCACTGTAATACAAATAATGCACAGAGCGGACACAATACAGAAAGTCTGGGATTCACTGATATGTCTGTGTTACTCATAAAACACAGAGATGACACTAAAGAGAGAGCCTGGGATTCACTGATATGTCTGCGTTACACAGAGAGGACACAATACAGAAAGTCTGGGATTCACTGATTTGTCTGCGTTACACATAATACACAGAGATGACACAGTACATGGAGTCTGGGATTCACTGATTTGTCTGCGTTACACATAATACACAGAGTGGACACAATACAGAGAGTCTGGGATTCACTGATTTGTCTGCGTTACACATAATACACAGAGATGACACAGTACAGGGAGTCTGGGATTCACTGATTTGTCTGCGTTACACATAATACACAGAGTGGACACAATACAGAGAGTCTGGGATTCACTGATTTGTCTGCGTTACACATAATACACAGAGTGGACACAATACAGAGAGTCTGGGATTCACTGATTTGTCTGCGTTACACATAATACACAGAGTGGACACAATACAGAGAGTCTGGGATTCACTGATTTGTCTGTGTTACACATAATACACAGAGTGGACACAATACAGAGAGTCTGGGATTCACTGATTTGTCTGCGTTACACATAATACACAGAGTGGACACAATACAGAGAGTCTGGGATTCACTGATTTGTCTGCGTTACACATAATACACAGAGTGGACACAATACAGAGAGTCTGGGATTCACTGATTTGTCTGCTTTACACATAATACACAGAGTGGACACAATACAGAGAGTCTGGGATTCACTGATTTGTCTGCGTTACACATAATACACAGAGTGGACACAATACAGAGAGTCTGGGATTCACTGTTATGTCTGCTTTTCCAGAGGCTGCATGGAAATAATAGTATTTATTATCGTCTGTATAATATCACTTTAGAGCAAATGTCCTTGTTTTGTTAAAGTTCACGCAGCTGGAATGTGTTTTGATATGAAAGGGTCTCCGCGTCACGCCATGCCCGCTTATCTCTACACTCAAGGACGGGCACGGAGCTGCCACATCACCCTCAGGGACATCGCGGTGAACAACGGGCTCTTGTGTTAAAGAGACAATCCCCCAACCCACATTCAGTAACATTACACCGATAACACGTAACAATGTGATATTAAAGCAAAAGATTTACTGTAACCTCCAAATATTAATTTATACTACTGGACGAGGGCGAGCGCGGCCCGATTGATTAGGGTGAACACCCCTAGAACATGTATTAATGACAGATCTATGCCGGGATAATCCTATACACAACCTATTATTATTCAATGATACAATGTATTCACACGATTTATCCTGAACCCGAAAAACAACACCCAAAACATCAACGATGAACCCCTCCCCCAACATTAGGGTGTGCGGGGGCTCACGAAGCACACCCTGTGCACACGCCTATGCTACTGGAGGTGTGATTTGTGTCGGGGAGGGGTCGGGTTATATCTGTGTGATTTGTGTCTGGGAGGGGTCGGGTTATATTTGTGTGATTTGTGTCGGGGAGGGGTCAGGTTATATCTGTGTGATTTGTGTCGGGGAGGGGTCAGGTTATATCTGTTGATTTGTGTCAGGGAGGGGTTGGGTTATATCTGTGTGATTTGTGTCAGGGAGGGGTCGGGTTATATCTGTGTGATTTGTGTCAGGGAGGGGTCGGGTTATATCTGTGTGATTTGTGTCAGGGAGGGGTCGGGTTACATCTGTGTGATTTGTGTCAGGGAGGGGTCGGGTTATATTGTGTGATTTGTGTCAGGGAGGGGTCGGGTTATATCTGTGTGATTTGTGTCAGGGAGGGGTCGGGTTATATTTGTGTGATTTGTGTCAGGGAGGGGTCGGGTTATATCTGTGTGATTTGTGTCAGGGAGGGGTCGGGTTATATCTGTGTGATTTGTGTCAGGGGGGGTCGGGTTATATTTGTGTGATTTGTGTCGGGGAGGGGTCGGGTTATATCTGTGTGATTTTGTGTCGGGAGGGGTCGGGTTATATTTGTGTGATTTGTGTCAGGGAGGGGTCGGGTTATATCTGTGTGATTTGTGTCGGGAGGGGTCGGGTTATATCTGTGTGATTTGTGTCAGGGAGGGTCGGTTATATCTGTGATTTGTGTCGGGGAGGGGTCGGGTTATATCTGTGTGATTTGTGTCAGGGAGGGGTCGGGTTATATCTGTGTGATTTGTGTCAGGGAGGGAGGGTTGGGTATATCTGTGTGATTTGTGTCGGGGAGGGGTCGGGTTATATCTGTGTGATTTGTGTCGGGGAGGGTCGGGTTATAGCTGTGTGATTTTGTCAGGGAGGGGTCGGGTTATATCTGTGTGATTTGTGTTGGAGGGGTCGGGTTATATCTGTGTGATTTGTGTCAGGGAGGGTCGGGTTATATCTGTGTGATTTGTGTCAGGGAGGGGTCGGGTTATATCTGTGTGATTTGTGTTGGGGGGTCGGGTTATATCTGTGTGATTTGTGTCAGGGAGGGGTCGGGTTATATCTGTGTGATTTGTGTCGGGAGGGGTCGGGTTATATCTGTGTGATTTGTGTTGGGGAGGGGTCGGGTTATATCTGTGTGATTTGAGTCAGGGAGGGGTCGGGTTATATCTGTGATTTGTGTCAGGGAGGGGTCAGGTTATATCTGTGTGATTTGTGTCAGGGAGGGGTCGGGTTATATCTGTGATTTGTGTCGGGAGGGGTCGGGTTATATCTGTGATTTGTGTCGGGGAGGGTCGGTTATATCTGTGATTTGTGTCGGGAGGGGTCGGGTATATCTGTGTGATTTGTGTCAGGGAGGGGTCGGGTTATATCTGTGTGATTTGTGTCAGGGGGGGTCGGGTTATATCTGTGTGATTTGTGTCGGGAGGGGTCGGGTTATATCTGTGTGATTTGTGTCAGGGAGGGGTCGGGTTATATCTGTGTGATTTGTCAGGGAGGGGTCGGGTTATATCTGTGTGATTTGTGTCAGGGAGGGGTCGGGTTATATCTGTGTGATTTGTGTCAGGGAGGGGTCGGGTTATTCTGTGTGTGTGATTTGTGTCAGGGAGGGGTCGGGTTATATCTGTGTGATTTGTGTCAGGGAGGGGTCGGGTTATATCTGTGTGATTTGTGTCGGGAGGGGTCGGGTTATATCTGTGTGATTTGTGTCAGGAGGGGTCGGTTATATCTGTGTGATTTGTGTCAGGGAGGGGTCGGGTTATATCTGTGTGATTTGTGTCAGGGAGGGGTCGGGTTATATCTGTGTGATTTGTGTCGGGGGGGGTCGGGTTATATCTGTGTGATTTGTGTCGGGGAGGGGTCGGGTTATATCTGTGTGATTTGTGTCGGGGAGGGGTCGGGTTATATCTGTGTGATTTGTGTCAGGGAGGGGTCGGGTTATATCTGTGTGATTTGTGTCAGGGAGGGGTCGGGTTATATCTTGTGATTTGTGTCGGAGGGGTCGGGTTATATCTGTGTGATTTGTGTCGGGGAGGGTCGGGTTATATCTGTGTGATTGTGTCAGGGAGGGGTCGGGTTATATCTGTGTGATTTGTGTCGGGAGGGGTCGGGTTATATCTGTGTGATTTGTGTCAGGGAGGGGTCGGGTTATATCTGTGTGATTTGTGTCAGGGAGGGGTCGGGTTATATCTGTGTGATTTGTGTCAGGGAGGGGTCGGGTTATATCTGTGTGATTTGTGTCGGGAGGGGTCGGGTTATATCTGTGTGATTTGTGTCAGGGAGGGGTCGGGTTATATCTGTGTGATTTGTGTCGGGGAGGGGTCGGGTTATATTGTGTGATTTGTGTCAGGGAGGGGTCGGGTTATATCTGATTTGTGTCAGGAGGGGTCGGGTTATATCTGTGTGATTTGTGTCAGGGAGGGGTCGGGTTATATCTGTGTGATTTGTGTCGGGGAGGGGTCGGGTTATATCTGTGTGATTGTGTCGGGGAGGGGTCGGGTTATATTTGTGTGATTTGTGTCGGGGAGGGGTCGGGTTATATCTGTGTGATTTGTGTCAGGGAGGGGCGGGTTATATCTGTGTGATTTGTGTCGGGGAGGGGTCGGGTTATATCTGTGTGATTTGTGTCGGGGAGGGTCGGGTATATCTGTGTGATTTGTGTCAGGGAGGGGTCGGGTTATATCTGTGGATTTGTGTCAGGGAGGGGTCGGGTTATATCTGTGTGATTTGTGTCAGGGAGGGGTCGGTTATATCTGTGTGATTTGTGTCAGGGAGGGGTCGGGTTATATCTGTGTGATTTGTGTCAGGGAGGGGTCGGGTTATATCTGTGTGATTTGTGTCATGGAGGGGTCGGGTTATATTTGTGTGATTTGTGTCAGGGAGGGGTCGGGTTATATCTGTGTGATTTGTGTCAGGGAGGGGTCGGGTTATATTGTGTGATTTGTGTCAGGGAGGGGTCGGGTTATATCTGTGTGATTTGTGTCAGGGAGGGGTCGGGTTATATTGTGTGATTTGTGTCGGGGAGGGGTCAGTTATATCTGTGTGATTTGTGTCGGGGAGGGGTCGGGTTATATCTGTGTGATTTGTGTCAGGGAGGGGTCGGGTTATATTTGTGTGATTTGTGTCAGGGAGGGGTCGGGTTATATCTGTGTGATTTGTGTCAGGGAGGGGTCGGGTTATATCTGTGATTTGTGTCAGGGAGGGGTCGGTTATATCTGTGTGATTTGTGTCAGGGAGGGGTCGGGTTATATTTGTGTGATTTGTGTCAGGGAGGGGTCGGGTTATATCTGTGTGATTTGTGTCGGGAGGGGTCGGGTTATATCTGTGTGATTTGTGTCGGGGAGGGGTCGGGTTATATCTGTGTGATTTGTGTCGGGGAGGAGTCAGGTTATATCTGTGTGATTTGTGTCAGGGAGGGGTCGGGTTATATCTGTGTGATTGTGTCAGGGAGGGGTCGGGTTATATTTGTGTGATTTGTGTCAGGGAGGGTCGGGTATATCTGTGTGATTTGTGTCAGGGAGGGGTCGGGTTATATCTGTGTGATTTGTGTCAGGGAGGGGTCGGTTATATCTGTGTGATTTGTGTCTGGAGGGGTCGGGTTATATCTGTGATTTGTGTCTGGAGGGGTCGGGTTATATCTGTGATTTGTGTCAGGGAGGGGTCGGGTTATATCTGTGTGATTTGTGTCGGGAGGGGTCGGGTTATATCTGTGTGATTTGTGTCAGGGAGGGGTCGGGTTATATCTGTGTGATTTGTGTCAGGGAGGGGTCGGGTTATATTTTTGTTGATTTGTGTCGGGGAGGGGTCGGTTATATCTGTGTGATTTGTGTCGGAGGGGTCGGGTTATATCTGTGTGATTTGTGTCGGGGAGGTCGGGTTATAGCTGTGTGATTTTTGTCAGGGAGGGGTCGGGTTATATCTGTGTGATTTGTGTCGGGGAGGGGTCGGGTTATATCTGTGTGATTTGTGTCGGGGAGGGGTCGGGTTATATCTGTGATTTGTGTCGGGGAGGGGTCGGGTTATATCTGTGTGATTTGTGTCAGGGAGGGGTCGGGTTATATTTGTGTGATAGGTGTATATCAGGCTGTGATGAGTTGGATCTTCTTTTTCCATGATGTGACTTTTCTTGATGTGGTTAAAGAGCAGGGTGTGGGAACGTCCCTAAATCACCAAATTCCATGGAGTTTAAAGGGACATTGCATTAATAAAATAGTGCCCTTTTTTCACCTTAAATATTTGGCTCACAGCGTCTGCGCAATTCCTTTTTTTTTTCTCGCGCATGCACAGATCTGATCCATCGCTGCCTCTCTGAGAACGTTCGCTACAGCGATTGGTCTCTCAGGGTGACGTCGCCACTCTCTGTGTGACCGATCTGGTGACCAGCAGCTGGGAAATAGACGCCATCAAATCTTCCCCCAGTCTTAAGTCACTCAAGAGCTCCCTATTTACATACCTCAATACGGAATGCACCTGTACACATGTAACACAGTGACTATATACAGAATGCACCTGTAAACATGTAATACAGTGACTATATAGTACAGAATGCACACCTGTAAAACCATGTAACAACAGTGACTATATAAGAATGCACCTGTAAACATGTAACACAGTGACTATATACAGAAATGCACCTGTAAACATGTAACACAGTGACTATATACAGAATTCCACACTGTAACATGTAACACAGTGACTATATATACAGAATGCACCTGTAAACATGTAACACAGTGACTATATACAGAATGCACCTGTAAAACATGTAACACAGTGACTATTACAGAATGCACCTGTAAACATGTAACACAGTGACTATATACGGAATGCACCTGTAAACATGTAACACAGTGAAATATATACAGAATGCACCTGTAAACATGTAACATAGTGACTATATACAGAATGTCCCTGTAAACATGTAACACAGTGACTATATACAGAATGCGCCTGTAAACATGTAACACACAGTGACTATATACAGAATGCGCCTGTAAACATGTAACACAGTGACTATATACAGAATGCACCTGTAAAATGTAACACAGTGAACTATATACAGAATGCACCTGTAAACATGTAACACAGTGACTATATACAGAATGCGCCTGTAAACATGTAACATAGTGACTATATACACAGAATGCGCCTGTAACATGTAACATAGTGACTATATACAGAATGCGCCTGTAAACATGTAACACAGTGACTATATACAGAATGCGCGCCTGTAAACCATGTAATACAGTGACTATATACAGAATGAACTGTAAACATGTAACACAGTGACTAATATACAGAATGCAACCTGTAAACATGTAACATAGTGACTATATACAGAATGCGCCTGTAAACATGTAACACAGTGACTATATACATAATACACCTGTAAACATGTAACATAGTGACTATATACAGAATGCACCTGTAAACATATAACATAGTGACTATATACAGAATGCACCTGTAAACATGTAACAGTGACTATATACAGAATGCGCCTGTAAACATGTAACACAGTGACTATATACAGAATGCACCTATAAACATGTAACACAGTGACTATATACAGAATGCACCTGTAAACAAGTAACATAGTGACTATATACAGAATGCGCCTGTAAACATGTAACACAGTGACTATATACAGAATGCGCCTGTAAACATGTAACACAGTGACTATATACAGAATGCGCCTGTAAACATGTAACACAGTGACTATATACAGAATGCACCTATAAACATGTAACACAGTGACTATATACAGAATGCACCTGTAAACAAGTAACATAGTGACTATATACAGAATGCGCCTGTAAACATGTAACACAGTGACTATATACAGAATGCGCCTGTAAACATGTAACACAGTGACTATATACAGAATGCGCCTGTAAACATGTAACACAATGACTATATACATAATGCACCTGTAAACATGTAACATAATGACTATATACAGAATGTACCTGTAAACATGTAACACAGTGACTATATACAGAATGCACCTGTACACATGTAACACAGTGACTATATACAGAATGCACCTATAAACATGTAACACAGTGACTATATACAGAATGCACCTGTAAACATGTAACATAGTGACTATATAACAGAAGATGCACCTGTAAAACATGTAACATAGTGACTTATACAGGAATGCGCCTGTAAACATGTAACACAGTGACTATATACAGAATGCACCTATAAACATGTAACACAGTGACTATATACAGAATGCACCTGTAAACATGTAACATAGTGACTATATACAGAATGCACCTGTAAACATGTAACATAGTGACTATATACAGAATGCACCTGTAAACATGTAACATAGTGACTATATACAGAATGCACCTGTAAACATGTAAACACAGTGACTATATACAGAATGCACCTGTAAACATGTAACACAGTGACTATATACAGAATGCACCTGTAAACATGTAACATAGTGATTATATATAGAATGCACCTGTAAACATGTAACACAGTGACTATATACAGAATGTACCTGTAAACATGTAACATAGTGATTATATATAGAATGCACCTGTAAACATGTAACACAATGGACTATATACAGAATGCACCTGTAAACATGTAACATAGTGATTATATATAGAATGCACCTGTAAACATGTAACACAGTGACTATATACAGAATGCACCTGTAAACATGTAACATAGTGATTATATATAGAATGCACCTGTAAACATGTAACACAGTGACTATATACAGAATGCACCTGTAAAACATGTAACACAGTGACTAAATACAGAATGCGCCTGTAAACATGTAACACAGTGACTATATACAGAATGCACCTGTAAACATGTAACACAGTGACTATATACAGAATGTACCTGTAAACATGTAACATAGTGACTATATACAGAATGCACCTGTAAACATGTAACACAGTGACTATATACAGAATGCACCTGTAAACATGTAACCGTGACTATATACAGAATGTACCTGTAAACATGTAACATAGTGACTATATACAGAATGCGCCTGTAAACATGTAACACAGTGACTATATACAGAATGCACCTGTAAACATGTAACACAGTGACTATATACAGAATGTACCTGTAAACATGTAACATAGTGACTATATACAGAATGTGCCTGTAAACATGTAACACAGTGACTATATACAGAATGCACCTGTAAACATGTAACACAGTGACTATATACAGAATGCGCCTGTAAACATGTAACACAGTGACTATATACAGAATTAATTATTATTATTATTATTATTATTTATTTATAAAGCGCCAGCATATTCCGCAGCGCTGTACAATAAGCACAGTACAGACAGGGTTACAATACATTGAACAACATTTGACAAACAGTACAGGAGGAGATGAGGGCCCTATTCCCGTAGGAACTCACAATCTGGGAGGGTTGGGGTTGGAAACAGGAGGAGAGGACTGTAAGGTGAGAGTGATTGATGGTTGTGTCAGTGAGTTGGGTGGTAGCAGTGGCGACTCTAGGAACAATATTTAGGGGGGGGGCAAAGAAGATACCGCATTCAAAAACTGGGGGGGCACTAATAATTTTCACCACTAGATCATACCACCGAATAAAACTAAGGGCCCTATCACCTGGTGTGAGCTAAAATACCATCACTAAAGGAAAAGTTTAGCACTAGTCGCTAAAACTTACAGGGTTATTCAGAGAGAGGTGAAAAGCAGGAGAATGACTGGAGAATGAAAAATTCTAGGTCAAAATAGCCAAACTGAAAAATTCTCCCTTTCATCTCACTTTCCAAATCGGCTATTTTGACCTAGAATTTTTAATTCTCCAGTCATTCTCCTGCTTTTCACCGTTCTCTAAATAGCCCTGTTAGTGCCTGACCACCTACTAACAGATCACCTTTCCCCTGTAGTCCATGAACAAGGTCGTTTAGCGCACGCTAGGAAAACTCTAAGACCCGGGCTGAGACCCAGCGCTAATGCGGTTGTGTACAGGATAGAACGTTTTTTCTTTTCCATACCTATCCCCCGCCCTCACAAGCTTGAATATGAACACATCCAGTGAATAACCTCACACCCCTGCATTATTAAAATAATCCAAGGTGGCCGTATCATCCATGTTTTGATGCACACATATATTAAGGCTGATGGGCATTACATGATAAATGCCACCCAACATCATGTAGAATCATTACACTGCATTTAATAGATCCAAAAGGAAGGCCAGGTGAGCCACTAACTTCCCTGCTGCAGCATATAAATAACACATGTTTCAGGGCAAGACTTATGTGTCCCTTTAAACATGGTCCACACGGTCACCCTAATAATCACCTGCTTACATACTATGCATAACCCCCAGCATAAAATGTTTAAAATTAGGCAATATATTAGAATTAGGATATATGTGAATAAAGGATACATTTATAATGGAGCCAACTGCAACAGCAGCGACAATGCGGACCAGATCCATTGCTATGGTGTATGGGGCCAAGAGAACACCTGTGCTGCATTCCTTTCAATTGCCTGTTAATTTTGGGCGAGGATCTGTTTTTTCAGTTTTTTTTGAGTTAGCACCAGGGTTAAGCAGTAGGTAAAATGTTGCAATTAGTGCCCTCAAAAAATTAGCGCTGGCACCAAGTGATCTGTTAGCTGCAAAAGCGCTAGAGATCTCTTGCGCTCCCCATGTTAAGTAAAGGACGCAGAAAGCTTGCAGTACAAATCGCTAATAGCGACGCGCTAAGTGATTTTTCCCATTTGTAGCGAGAGGAAAACAATCTGTTGGTCAGGCGCTAGACTCAATTAACCTGGGAAGGGGACTCGGAGGGCTTCTCAAATGACGTCATCCACAGTTAAACATAGTAGGATAAAAAACACAAAAGACACAGATCTAAGTGCAATAGATTAACAAGTGAGGATTCGACATATCCTCACTTACTTGTTAATCTATTGCACTTAGATCTGTGTCTTTTGTGTTTTTTATCCTACTATGTTTAACTATGGATGACGTCATTTGAGAAGCCCTGCGAGTCCCCTTGCGCGTGTCTCGCGCTGACCAGATACGTATATTCTGTTCCATTTGTCCTTTGGTTTGAGAGAAACCACTATTCATCTGGTTAGCTGGGTACTTGGAGGTCATATTGCGGGCGCTTACCATTTCTCTTTTACTCAATTAACCTGGCGCTAACGCAAAATCACGCCGACGCTAGGGTTAGCTCACACCAGGTAATAGTGCCCTAAATAAGTATATATATAAATAAGATTCCAAAACGACAGAGTAATGTGATGCAATGATAACTTTTTGTTGTATCTGATACTTAAATTCAATATTTTATTTGCTGCAATTCGGCAGTTTTCGCTGAATGTCTGATAACTGCTTCAGCGACTCCGCATTTAGCAAATTACGGTGACCATTCGCTAAATAGGGAATTCACTATATTTTTGGCGAAATAAATTCCCCAAAATGTGACGAAAAGCAGAGGATCTAGAAATGCCATAATCAAGGTAAAACATGAAATTAATACACTGTGAGGCATGTAACCTACCCATTAACCCTTACAATGCCATTAATCAAGGAAAAAATAAAATGTATACTGTTAAGGATGAAGCCTACCCATTAACCCTTAATATACAACTAAACCAAGGCAAAAACTAACGTAATACACAATGTAATGTATAGTCTGAACATTAACCTCATCACTGCTGAGCCATTTCAACCCTGTGAAAATGTTTAAGTTTAAGTGCCTGTTATTAATGTTTTATGACTTTTACTTCAAACTGAATATGGTCATGTTGGGTATCATTGGAAAGGCCAGAATCTGCCCTAACCAACAACACCTAGATCGTCCATATATGATGCACAGGGACGGAGATACAGCGGTCTGAATAAGTGGAGGAAGCTGGATGCTGATTTTTGCTGGGGGGGCACATGGGGGGGCAAGGAATAACCTAGGGGGGGCAATTGCCCCCCCTTGCCCCCCTGTAGAGTCGCCTATGGGTGGTAGGCTTCCCTAAATAG
The DNA here is from genome assembly GCA_009667805.1 of Leptobrachium leishanense. Taxonomy (NCBI): domain Eukaryota; kingdom Metazoa; phylum Chordata; class Amphibia; order Anura; family Megophryidae; genus Leptobrachium; species Leptobrachium leishanense. Next base: position 7,561,234 of record CM019064.1, read on the forward strand.
GAATGTTTTAAGGGAGTGTTTGAAGGAAGAGAAGTTAGGGGAAAGTCTGACAGTACGAGGGAGAGCGTTCCAGAGAGTGGGGGCTGCACGTGAGAAATCCTGCAGTCTATCATGGGAAGAGGTGATGCGGGGAGAAGCTAGGCGCAGGTCACTGTTTGACCTTAGGGAGCGGGCTGGGGTGTATTTGGTGATTAGTGAGGACAGGTAGTGGGGAGCTGAGTTAGTGAGGGTTTTGTAGGTAAGGATAAGGATTTTGAACTTAATTCTGCAGTGGATGGGGAGCCAGTGAAGGGACTCGCAGAGGGGAGTGGCAGAGACAGAGCGGCGGGTGAGGTGAATTAGCCTGGCGGAGGCGTTCAGGATGGATTGTAGGGGGGAGAGGCGGGACAGAGGGAGGCCAGATAAGAGATTATTGCAATAGTCGAGTCGGGAGATTACCAGGGCGTGTATGAGTTGTTTTGTGGTGTCAGCGGTAAGAAATGGCCGAATTCTGGAAATATTACGCAGTTGGTATCGGCAGGAGGAGGAAAGAGACTTGATGTGGGGGATGAAGGAAAGAGCAGAGTCAAGTGTAACTCCAAGACAGCGAACTTGGTTTGATGGGGAGATGGTGATACCCTCCACCGTGATAGAGAAGTCAGGAGGTGGGGAGGCATTGGAGGGAGGAATAAGTAGGAGTTCAGTCTTTGACATGTTGATCTTTAGGTGGTGGGAGGCCATCCAGGAGGAGATGCCAGATAAACAGTCACTGACTTTTGAAAGGACAGGGGGAGAGAGATCAGGGGTAGAGAGGTAGATCTGAGTGTCATCAGCGTAGAGGTGGTAATTAAAGCCAAAGCTGTTGATGATTTTGCCCAGGGAGGAGGTGTAGATGGAAGCGGCAGAGGGTGGCAGAGGGGACCTCTGGGAGTGGAGGTGGCAGATAACTATCTTGTGTTGGGATGTTACTTCTGATAGTTAGAGTTTTACTGAGGAAGTAGTCTGCCAGGTCTTGAACGCTGAAGGCAGCTGAGGAGGGAGGTGCAGGTGGGTAGAGGAGGGTGTTGAAGGTGGACCAGAGCCGTTTAGAGTTGGAGGACAGCATAGATATAAGAGATGAGAAGAAGGATTGTTTGGCCAAGTGGAGGGCAGAGGTGTATGAGCGGAGAATAAACTTGAAGTGAACAAAATCAGCTTCAGATCGGGATTTCCTCCAGGCACGCTCTGCAGTGCGGGAGCATCTTTGCAGGTAGCGAGTCTGGAGGGTGTGCCAGGGCTGAAGCTGGCGGCGTGGGGCCTTACAGAGTCGAAGAGGAGCAAGAGTGTCTAGAGCAGAGATAAGAGTAGTGTTGTAGTGATTAGTGGCAGCATCAGGGCAGGTGAAGGATGAGGTATGAGGGAGGTGGTGAAGTAGATTGGAGAATTGATGGGGGTCCACAGCCTGTAGATTTCTGCGAGTGTACAGAATGCACCTGTAAACATGTAACATAATGACTATATACAGAATGCACCTGTAAACATGTAACACAGTGACTATATACAGAATGCGCCTGTAAACATGTAACACAGTGACTATATACAGAATGCACCTGTAAACATGTAACACAGTGACTATATACAGAATGCACCTGTAAACATGTAACACAGTGACTATATACAGAATGCACCTGTAAACATGTAACACAGTGACTATATACAGAATGCACCTGTAAACATGTAACACAGTGACTATATACATAATGCACCTGTAAACATGTAACATAATGACTATATACATAATGCGCCTGTAAACATGTAACACAGTGACTATATACAGAATGCACCTGTAAACATGTAACACAGTGACTATATACAGAATGAACCTGTAAACATGTAACATAATGACTATATACAGAATGCACCTGTAAACATGTAACACAGTGACTATATACAGAATGCACCTGTAAACATGTAACACAGTGACTACATACAGAATGCACCTGTAAACATGTAACACAGTGACTATATACAGAATGCGCCTGTAAACATGTAACACAGTGACTATATACAGAATGCACTTGTAAACATGTAACACAGTGACTATATACAGAATGCACCTGTAAACATGTAACACAGTGACTATATACAGAATGCACCTGTAAACATGTAACACAGTGACTATATACAGAATGCGCCTGTAAACATGTAACACAGTGACTATATACAGAATGCGCCTGTAAACATGTAACACAGTGACTATATACAGAATGCACCTGTAAACATGTAACACAGTGACTATATATACAGAATGCACCTGTAAACATGTAACACAGTGACTATATACATAATGCACCTGTAAACATGTAACATAATGACTATATACATAATGCGCCTGTAAACATGTAACACAGTGACTATATACAGAATGCACCTGTAAACATGTAACACAGTGACTATATACAGAATGCACCTGTAAACATGTAACATAGTGACTATATACAGAATGCACCTGTAAACATGTAACACAGTGACTATATACAGAATGCACCTGTAAACATGTAACACAGTGACTATATACAGAATGCGCCTGTAAACATGTAACACAGTGACTATATACAGAATGCGCCTGTAAACATGTAACACAGTGACTATATAACTTACATATTTATTTTCTGTTAATCTGTATATTTGTGTTTTTTTAATATCTTGCATTTATTGCTGCCCCCAGCTCACATGGGTACACACTATATTGCCAAAAGTATTGGCTCACCTGCCTTGACTCGCATATGAATTTAAGTGACATCCCATTCCTAATCCATAGGACATACTTGAAAACGAGAGAAATCTCAATGTATCCTTCCTGGTAAAACCCTTTATAAATAAAATAAAATAAATAAATAGGGATCAATATGTCGTCGCTCCACCCTTTGCAGCTATAACAGCTTCAGCTCTTCTGGGAAGGCTGTCCACAAGGTTTAGGAGGGTGTTTATGGGAATTTTTGACCATTCTTCCAGAAGCGCATTTGTGAGGTCACACTCTGATGTTGGATGAGAAGACCTGGCTTTCAGTCTCCGCTCTAATTCATCCCAAAGGTGTTCTATCGGGTTGAGGTCAGGACTCTGTGCAGGCCAGTCAAGTTCATCCACACCAGACTCTGTCATCCATGTCTTTATGGACCTTGCTTTGTGCACTGGTGCACAGTCATGTTGGAAGAGGAAGGGGCCAGCTCCAAACTGTTCCCACAAAGTTGGGAGCATTGAATTGTCCAAAATGTCTTGGTATGCTGAAGCATTCAGAGTTCCTTTCACTGGAACTAAGGGGCCAAGCTCAGCTCCTGAAAAACACCCCCACACCATAATCCCCCCCTCCAACAAACTTTACACTTGGCACAATGCAGTCAGACAAGTACCGTTCTCCTGGCAACCGCCAAACCCAGACTCGTCCATCAGATTCCCAGATGGAGAAGCGCGATTCGTCACTCCAGAGAACGCGTCTCCACTGCTCTAGAGTCCAGTGGCGACGTGCTTTACACCACTGCATCCGACGCTTTGCATTGCACTTGGTGATGTATGGCTTGGATGCAGCTGCTTGGCCATGGAAACCCATTCCATGAAGCTCTCTGCGCCACCTAGCTCGCCTAGTGGCAGCGCCGGCCCTGGGCACAAATCACCATAAATAGGGTAATATGTTCTGGATACAGAGAGCCGGGGACGGCCAATAAAACATGGCTGACCCGGAGAGCTTCACTGGGACACGGGTTAACGAAAAAGAACAGGATGGGGGGGATTCACAAAGGGAAAACTACTACGGGGGCTGTGAAGGGAGACACGTAACGGTGCCTATAGGTGCAGCGGTAAAGTATGGCTTCCAGGTCGGCCATGTTTTCCTGGACACATATATCATATTCATGCTGATAGGCAGCGCATGGAAAATGCCACCCTGCAGCTTGTATAATCCATACACAGCAGGGGAGAGGAATCCCAGGTGACCTGCCTTGATTCCCTTCCTGCAGAATATGAATTATACATGAAGCAGGGCAGCACTTTTCCTTCTGCTCGAAACAGTAATATGTGTCCAGGAAAACATGGCTGACCTGAAGACCCTATGACAGAGAAACACAAAGTGGACCAAGAAAAAACAAGTGAACACTCGCTGTGGGATATTGTAAAGCTATGTGTATTCTTAATGTGTTATTACACAGCATTGCCTGAGCCGCCATCTTCCTCCCGTGATGTAGCAGCCGCCATCTTCCTCCCGTGATGTAGGAGCCGCCATCTTGCTCCCGTGACGCTAGCACCGCCATCTTCCTCCCGTGATGTAGCAGCCGCCATCTTCCTCCCGTGATGTTAGCACCGCCATCTTCCTCCCGTGATGTTAGCACCGCCATCTTCCTCCCGTGATGCTAGCACCGCCATCTTGCTCCCGTGACGCTAGCACCGCCATCTTCCTCCCGTGACGCTAGCACCGCCATCTTCCTCCCGTGATGCTAGCACCGCCATCTTGCTCCCGTGATGCTAGCACCGCCATCTTGCTCCCGTGATGCTAGCACCGCCATCTTGCTCCCGTGACGTAGGAGCCGCCATCTTGCTCCCGTGACGCTAGCACCGCCATCTTGCTCCCGTGACGTAGGAGCCGCCATCTTGCTCCCATGACGCTAGCACCACCATCTTGCTGCTCCCTCACGGACTACTCCAGGCTGAAAAGTGACATCTCCACCTGCCGCCGCCAAGCCCTTCATCACTGTTGGTACCGGAGACGGTACACGTCGCTTAGGCCAGAAAGAAATGGCAGAGCAAGGTCTATAATAACACGCACTGAGTGTGCGACATCCACGTCTATACCAGGGAACGCCGAGAGCCCCGCCATATGTGATGTGGCAATGAATGGAAAGGGGATTTCCTTATTGTATGAGCTTCCACAATATAATCTATTACTTTGTTTTGAACGTTAGTGTCTCCATGGAGGCGGCCATCTTGTCTCGTAACACTCTACACATGCTGTGACTGCCAAGTTGGCCGTTAGCAGCCCTGAGATCAGGTGTGAACGGCAAACTTAACCATCACAGCCCCCCCCCCTCTAAACTCACCTCTGGACTTGTGCTAAGGGTAAGCGCCCACTCCCTTACTGCCCTCATGCAACAATTTCCCAGCATGCACGGTCTATACCATCACCAACTCCCCCCCTCCATATTAACTTGCCAGAAAGTGGAGGCAAATCAAGCCACAATGTTAGGGTTGCCAGAGCGCAGGCATCTACTGGCCGCAGGGACTACAGGGAGATTCCCGGGGGGCCGATGGCTCGGTGTGATTGCTGGTTCACCTCGTGGCACTGCCCTTAATGGGTGAAGTGAGAACGTCCTCGCTTGTCTGTAAAACCAATGCAATCTGCCGCAGTCTCATATTGGGGCCATCGCTGCGCATACGCCTAACCTTCAGACACGGCGCGCTCAACCTTCGTGTCGCTTTACCCAATGTATCTGCAGAGCGACTGGTCGAGGGATCCGGGTGGATTATATACTATTTTGTGCGCGTTTGCATGATTAAAGTGGGCCGGTCTGGATGAAGTCCAGGGCTGATATTTTTTGTCCCAGACCAGCCCTGCCAGAGCGACCATTTCATGCTGAGGAGAACACAGGGAAAAGTGCTGCCCCGCAACATGTATAATTCATATGCTACAGGAAGAGAATCAAGGCAGGTCACCTGGGATTCCTCTTCCCTACATCATATGGATTATACATGCTGCAGGGTGGCATTCTTCATGCACTGCCCATTAGCATGAATACATCATGTGTGTCTAGGAAAACATGGGCGACCTGGTAACCCTATGACACCCCTCTAGATTGTAAGCTCCTGTGAGCCGGACCCTCTGCTCCTCTAGATTGTAAGCTCCTGTGAGCCGGACCCTCTGCTCCTCTAGATTGTAAGCTCCTGTGAGCCGGACCCTCTGCTCCTCTAGATTGTAAGCTCCTGTGAGCCGGACCCTCTGCTCCTCTAGATTGTAAACTCCTGTGAGCCGGACCCTCTGCTCCTCTAGATTGTAAACTCCTGTGAGCCGGACCCTCTGCTCCTCTAGATTGTAAGCTCCTGTGAGCCGGGCCCTCTGCTCCTCTAGATTGTAAACTCCTGTGAGCCGGACCCTCTGCTCCTCTAGATTGTAAGCTCCTGTGAGCCGGACCCTCTGCTCCTCTAGATTGTAAGCTCCTGTGAGCCGGGCCCTCTGCTCCTCTAGATTGTAAGCTCCTGTGAGCCGGACCCTCTGCTCCTCTAGATTGTAAGCTCCTGTGAGCTGGACCCTCTGCTCCTCTAGATTGTAAACTCCTGTGAGCCGGACTCTCTGCTCCTCTAGATTGTAAACTCCTGTGAGCCGGACCCTCTGCTCCTCTAGATTGTAAACTCCTGTGAGCCGGACCCTCTGCTCCTCTAGATTGTAAACTGTGAGCCGGACCCTCTGCTCCTCTAGATTGTAAACTGTGAGCCGGATCCTCTGCTCCTCTAGATTGTAAGCTCCTGTGAGCCGGGCCCTCTGCTCCTCTAGATTGTAAGCTCCTGTGAGCCGGACCCTCTGCTCCTCTAGATTGTAAGCTCCTGTGAGCCGGGCCCTCTGCTCCTCTAGATTGTAAACTCCTGTGAGCCGGACCCTCTGCTCCTCTAGATTGTAAGCTCCTGTGAGCCGGACCCTCTGCTCCTCTAGATTGTAAGCTCCTGTGAGCCGGGCCCTCTGCTCCTCTAGATTGTAAACTCCTGTGAGCCGGGCCCTCTGCTCCTCTAGATTGTAAACTCCTGTGAGCCGGACCCTCTGCTCCTCTAGATTGTAAGCTCCTGTGAGCCGGACCCTCTGCTCCTCTAGATTGTAAACTCCTGTGAGCCGGACCCTCTGCTCCTCTAGATTGTAAACTCCTGTGAGCCGGACCCTCTGCTCCTCTAGATTGTAAGCTCCTGTGAGCCGGACCCTCTGCTCCTCTAGATTGTAAGCTCCTGTGAGCCGGACCCTCTGCTCCTCTAGATTGTAAACTCCTGTGAGCCGGATCCTCTGCTCCTCTAGATTGTAAACTCCTGTGAGCCGGGCCCTCTGCTCCTCTAGATTGTAAGCTCCTGTGAGCCGGACCCTCTGCTCCTCTAGATTGTAAACTGTGAGCCGGATCCTCTGCTCCTCTAGATTGTAAACTCCTGTGAGCCGGGCCCTCTCCTCCTCTAGATTGTAAGCTCCTGTGAGCCGGACCCTCTGCTCCTCTAGATTGTAAGCTCCCGTGAGCCGGACCCTCTGCTCCTCTAGATTGTAAGCTCCCGTGAGCCGGATCCTCTGCTCCTCTAGATTGTAAGCTCCCGTGAGCCAGACCCTCTGCTCCTCTAGATTGTAAACTCCTGTGAGCCGGGCCCTCTGCTCCTCTAGATTGTAAGCTCCTGTGAGCCGGACCCTCTGCTCCTCTAGATTGTAAACTCCTGTGAGCCGGACCCTCTGCTCCTCTAGATTGTAAACACTGTGAGCCGGACCCTCTGCTCCTCTAGATTGTAAGCTCCTGTGTGCCGGACCCTCTGCTCCTCTAGATTGTAAGCTCCCGTGAGCCAGACCCTCTGCTCCTCTAGATTGTAAACTCCTGTGAGCCGGGCCCTCTGCTCCTCTAGATTGTAAGCTCCTGTGAGCCGGACCCTCTGCTCCTCTAGATTGTAAACTCCTGTGAGCCGGACCCTCTGCTCCTCTAGATTGTAAACACCTGTGAGCCGGACCCTCTGCTCCTCTAGATTGTAAGCTCCTGTTGCCGGACCCTCTGCTCCTCTAGATTGTAAGCTCCTGTGAGCCGGACCCTCTGCTCCTCTAGATTGTAAGCTCCTGTGAGCCGGACCCTCTGCTCCTCTAGATTGTAAGCTCCTGTGAGCCGGACCCTCTGCTCCTCTAGATTGTAAGCTCCTGTGAGCCGGACCCTCTGCTCCTCTAGATTGTAAGCTCCTGTGAGCCGGACCCTCTGCTCCTCTAGATTGTAAGCTCCTGTGAGCCGGACCTCTGCTCCTCTAGATTGTAAGCTCCGTGAGCCAGACCCTCTGCTCCTCTAGATTGTAAACTCCTGTGAGCCGGGCCCTCTGCTCCTCTAGATTGTAAACTCCTGTGAGCCGGGCCCTCTCCTCCTCTAGATTGTAAGCTCCTGTGAGCCGGACCCTCTGCTCCTCTAGATTGTAAACTCCTGTGAGCCGGTCCCTCTGCTCCTCTAGATTGTAAGCTCCTGTGAGCCGGACCCTCTGCTCCTCTAGATTGTAAACTCCTGTGAGCCGGACCCTCTGCTCCTCTAGATTGTAAGCTCCTGTGAGCCGGACCCTCTGCTCCTCTAGATTGTAAGCTCCTGTGTGCCGGACCCTCTGCTCCTCTAGATTGTAAGTTCCTGTGAGCCGGACCCTCTGCTCCTCTAGATTGTAAGCTCCTGTGAGCCGGACCCTCTGCTCCTCTAGATTGTAAGCTCCTGTGAGCCGGACCCTCTGCTCCTCTAGATTGTAAGCTCCTGTGAGCCGGACCCTCTGCTCCTCTAGATTGTAAGCTCCTATGAGCCGGACCCTCTGCTCCTCTAGATTGTAAGCTCCTGTGAGCCGGGCCCTCTGCTCCTCTAGATTGTAAACTCCTGTGAGCCGGACCCTCTGCTCCTCTAGATTGTAAGCTCCTGTGAGCCGGACCCTCTGCTCCTCTAGATTGTAAACTCCTGTGAGCCGGGCCCTCTGCTCCTCTAGATTGTAAGCTCCTGTGATTAGTGATTAGTGATGTCTCCTCTCACTCCCTGCATCCAATGTCACATTTCTTCCAATTTGACTTTTTTAACCCAAATCACAACCCGCGCAGCTCATAGTTTACCAGATAAATCCGGTGAGGGTTTGTGGGTGTGGGTGAGGTGCGTGTGTGGGTGAGGTGGGTGTGAGTGTAGACTTCTGCTTCATCTCTCCCAAAAATCTCCTAAAACCACATATTTTCCCTCATTTTCTGAATGATTTCGATGCGTGTGGGTTCTGTGTATAATGTCTGCCAGGCCCAGGTTAACCCTGCATGGGGATAAATCAGCGCGGCGCGGGTGAGTGTGTGAAGGCCGGCGCTGCTGCTCTGTTATTCTTAGTTGATGATCCAAGGATCCCCGGCATGCGGGGCGAGTGTCCTTCAGAGCTCAGGGTGGGCTGGATTTGGGGACGGGGTGTATAAAGGGCCCGGCTCTCCGTGCTGAGACGCCAGGTGATGACGGTGTTTGCCGTTGCAGGGCTCGGTGAGGATCGCGTGACAGAGGGTGACTCCAGCGATACCCAGCCAGGAGCCAGTTGGGACATCAGACGGGTGCTGTGATGGCGTCGCCCCTGGCCGGCACGCGCTGCCTGGTTACCGGCGCGGGCGGCTTCCTGGGGCAGAGAATCGTTCAGCTCCTGCTCGAGGAAGAGGATCTGGAGGAGATCAACGTGATGGATAAAACGCTCAGCGCAGACCTGCTGGGGTTATGTGAGCGTGAGTAACCGCGTGTATTCACCGTGACACCTTCTCATAACATAAAGAAACGTGACCGATTAAGGCTAGGGTCAGACTGAGGCAGTGCGAACGCGCGTTCTGGCGCACATAATCACGGCCGTGCTAGCAGCAGATGCCGGGCAATGACGGCCAATATACGAAGTACGGTCGCACAAAAGTCCGGCTGCGCAACGCAAGTGGAAAATGAACGCATTTTTTCGAGAACGTTAAACCACTAGTACGGTTGTACAGAGTGCGCTGCGTCCGCTAGCGGCGTGTGTGCGTGAATTGGAGACATCAGACGCTGCTAATGTCCGGCCAACATAACGTCCAGATGCAAGAAGTGTTTTATTGAAGATCCGTACAAAATCACGGATGAAACTGCGCATAGTATGACCGCTATTGCGTATTCCGTGAAAAAATACGTCCATTCTTCGAACGCACATTTTCACGGACAACGTGAAAAATGCGTTAGTCTGACCCTAGCCTCAATGACACGCTGTGTGCATGGCAATTACATGGAGTGACACGCTGTGTACATGGCAATTACATGGAGTGACACGCTGTGTACATGGCAATTACATGGAGTGACACGCTGTGTGCATGGCAATTACATGGAGTGACACGCTGTGTGCATGGCAATTACATGGAGTGACACGCTGTGTGCATGGCAATTACATGGAGTGACACGCTGTGTGCATGGCAATTACATGGAGTGACACGCTGTGTGCATGGCAATTTCATGGAGTGACACGCTGTGTGCATGGCAATTTCATGGAGTGACACGCTGTGTACATGGCAATTTCATGGAGTGACACGCTGTGTACATGGCAATTTCATGGAGTGACACGCTGTGTACATGGCAATTTCATGGAGTGACACGCTGTGTGCATGGCAATTTCATGGAGTGACACGCTGTGTGCATGGCAATTACATGGAGTGACACGCTGTGTGCATGGCAATTACATGGAGTGACACGCTGTGTGCGTGGCAATTACATGGAGTGACACGCTGTGTCCGTGGTACATGTTATTAAACCGAGAGGCACTGTCTGTATACTCCCCAGCTAGTGCACCAAGTGACATGTACCTGAATGGTACACGGCTATGTCATGGAATGACACACTCAGGGTTATTCAGAGAGAGGTGACCAGCAGGAGAATTGCAGGAGAATGGAAAATTCTAGGTCAAATAGTCGATTTTTGACCTAGAATTTTCACTTCTCCAGTCATTCTCCTGCTTTTCACCGCTCTCTGAATAACCCTGTCTACATAGTGCTGAGTGACACGATATCTACATGCTGCACGGCTATTACCAGCTATTTGTGCATTACACGGCTATCACATGGAATGACACGCTATCTGTATGGTATGCAGCTATTACATGTTATATGCATGGTGCATTTGTACAGAATGACACGCTACATGGCTATTACACAGAATGACACGCTGCCTGCCTGCTACACGGCTATTACACGGAATGACACGCTACCTGCCTGATACACGGCTATTACATGGAATGACACGCTACCTGCCTGTTACACCGCTATTACACAGAATGACACGCTACCTGCATGCTACATGGCTATTACACGGAATGACACGCTACCTGCCTGCTTCACAGCTATTACATGTTATATGCATGGTGCACAGCATGTGGGGGGGCACCCGGTTACCTCCTTTCAGACGTGTCTGGTTTTCTGGGAAAGCTGCCATTAACACCCTCAGCTTAGAAACATAGAAACATAGAAAAATGTCGGCAGATAAGAACCTTTCGGCCCATCTAGTCGCCCAATTACATGGATACTTTACCTGGATTTATCTTTTGTTTAGGATAGCCTTATGCCTACACATTCCATGTTTACTCTGCGTGTGGCCCGGTCCAGCCAGTCCTGTCCTCTATCATCTGAGTTTCCATGCGACTGCACGTGGACACTGGACTGCTACTCCCATAATCCTCAGCCAAAGCGTGGTCCCCAGAGGGCGGGAAATGCCAAACAGCGCGTGACGTGACTGTCTCTTCTCTCGCAGAGTTTAAGGGCCGGACGTCGGTGAAGATTCTTCAAGGTGATATTCGAGACGAGGAGTTTGTCCAGCACTGCTGCCGATCAGTGGACACTGTGATCCACACCGCGGCCGTCATCGACACCGTGGGGAAAGTCCCCTCAGAGACCCTGCTGGCCATCAATGTGACCGGTGAGACCACCATGACCTCACCCCCCACCAACATAATATCCCTTCAGGGAGGACCTCTAGATAATCGGGTGTCTTTTTAGGGGCTCCTCCATATATTCAGGGTGTGCGGGTGTTTTTTTAGGGGTTCCTCCATATATTCAGGGTGTGGGTGTGTTTTTAGGGGTTCCTCCATATATTCAGGGTGTGTGGGTGTGTTTTTAGGGGTTCCTCCATATATTCAGGGTGTGCGGGTGTCTTTTTAGGGGTTCCTCCATATATTCAGGGTGTACGGGTGTGTTTTTAGGGGCTCCTCCATATATTCAGGGTGTGTGGGTGTGTTTTTAGGGGCTCCTCCATATATTCAGGGTGTGCGGGTGTGTTTTTAGGGGCTCCATATATTCAGGGTGTGTGGGTGTGTTTTTAGGGGTTCCTCCATATATTCAGGGTGTGTGGGTGTGTTTTTAGGGGCTCCTCCATATATTCAGGGTGTGTGGGTGTGTTTTTAGGGGTTCCTTCATATATTCAGGGTGTGCGGGTGTCTTTTTAGGGGCTCCTCCATATATTCAGGGTGTGCGGGTGTCCTTTATAGGGGCTCCTCCATATATTCAGGGTGTGCGGGTGTGTTTTTTAGGGGCTCCATATATTCAGGGTGTGTGGTGTGTTTTTAGGGGTTCCTCCATATATTCAGGGTGTGTTTTTTAGGGGTTCCTCCATATTTTCAGGGTGTGCGGGTGTTTTTTAGGGGCTCCTCCATATATTCAGGTGTGTGTGGGTGTGTTTTTAGGGGCTCCATATATTCAGGGTGTGCGGGTGTGTTTTTAGGGGTTCCTCCATATATTCAGGGTGTGCGGGTGTGTTTTTAGGGGCTCCTCCATATATTCAGGGTGTGTGGGTGTGTTTTTAGGGGCTCCATATATTCAGGGTGTGCGGGTGTGTTTTTAGGGGCTCCTCCATATATTCAGGGTGTGTGGGTGTGTTTTTAGGGGCTCCATATATTCAGGGTGTGTGGGTGTATTTTTAGGGGTTCCTCCATATATTCAGGGTGTGCGGGTGTGTTTTTAGGGGTTCCTCCATATTTTCAGGGTGTGCGGGTGTGTTTTTAGGGGTTCCTCCATATATTCAGGGTGTGTTTTTAGGGGTTCCTCCATATATTCAGGGTGTGTGGGTGTCTTTATATTGGCTCCTCCCATATTTTAGGGGTGTGTGACCTTGTTTCAGGGAAAGTGTCCAATAACCTCTGCACCCTCTTTCTCCTCAGGGACGGAGAAGCTCCTGGACGCCTGCCTGCAGAACAATGTGCGTTACTTTATTTTCACAAGCAGCGTGGAGGTGGTTGGACCAAACACCAGAGGGGATCTCCCCATGGATGGTGAGGATGAGCAGGTGTACGAGGACAAGTTCCTCTCTCCCTATGGGGAGAGCAAGAGGCTGGCAGAGCAGAGCGTGCTAAGGGCCAACGGGTTGGCACTCGGCGGTGGGGGGAAACTTGTCACGTGCTCCTTGCGGCCCATGTACATCTACGGGGAGGGTTCCCAGTTCCTGGAACTCCACCTTCAACAGGCGATCAAAAACGGTCATGTCTTCTCGAGGCTCTCCAGGAAGGAAGCCTTGGTGAACCCCGTCTACGTGGGAAACGCCGCCTGGGCGCACATACTGGCCGCTCGGACAATGAGGAACCCTGACCACGCCAAGATGATCGCTGGGAACGCCTACTTTGTTTCAGACGACACGCCACACATGAGTTACTCTGATCTGAACCAGGCTCTGGGCGAGGAGCTGGGCCTGAGTGTAGAGCCAAGGCTGGCGCTCCCTCTCGGCCTCCTGTACTGTGCCGCCTTCGTGCTGGAGGTCCTCCGCTTCCTGCTGAAGCCCTTCTTCAGGTACGTGCCTCCATTCACCAGACACCTACTGCTCCTGCTCAACACGCCCTCCACCTTCTCCTACAAGAAGGCCCAGAGGGACATGGGCTACAGGCCACGCTATAGCTGGGAAGAGTCCCGGCAACGGACCCGCGCATGGATGGCGACCGTTCTGGCAAAGCGAAGAGAGCAACCAAAGAAGAGCAAATAATATGACACTAACCCGAAAAAGAGGTGAATTCAGAGAATCCAAAACAACCCCAACATCAGAGCATCTACATGTCGTGACTCAGAGTGATGTCATCAATCACACAGCTAGGATTCAGAATTACATCATCAATCTTCCAGCTATAAATTAACAGGCAGTGATGTCATCTCATTCCCTTATTGTGCTTCAGTGATGTCACTGAAAGATTTGTATCTGAATAATGTTGTTTGTTTCTAATAAACCATAATCTGTGATGTCACTGACTTGTCACACGCTTTTATAACAGGGGTGGGGATTGTTCCGGCATCACATTACGCACCTCACCAAGGGGATGCGGTTCCGGCATCACATTACGCACCTCACCAAGGGGATGCGGTTCCGGCATCACATTACGCACCTCACCAAGGGGATGCGGTTCCGGCATCACATTACGCACCTCACCAAGGGGATGCGGTTCCGGCATCACATTACGCACCTCACCAAGGGGATGCGGTTCCGGCATCACATTACGCACCTCACCAAGGGGATGCGGTTCCGGCATCACATTACGCACCTCACCAAGGGGATGCGGTTCCGGCATCACGTTACGCACCTCACCAAGGGGATGTGGTTCCGGCATCACATTACGCACCTCACCAAGGGGATGCGGTTCCGGCATTACATTAAAGGCGAGTTCTTTAAATTTCTTCTTAAATATACCTGGATAAACTTTAAGTTGTTAATATTATTTGGCCTCAAATGTTCTTCTAAATCTCCAAATGGCCCTTTGGCAAAAAAAAGTTGTCGTCATCCCACTTTATAATACAGCGGGGTCCCGGGAGAGGTGGGTTCCCTGGGCAGGAGAAACAGGGTCCCAGGACAGTAACTGGTCTGACATGCTGTAATGTGCAGAGAGCGTCCCTGTAACCCTCAGGAATCTCCGGCACCACTAGATGGCGACACCGCTTCATGAAATGCAATGAAGATTCATGTTCAAATGACACTGAACTGCACAGACACACACAAATAGATGGACGTGGCATTACACACACACAGTCTCCTTTTGTATACAGAATTACAGACACAATTACAGAGACACACACGCTTACACACACAGATACAAATTTATATAAAGACACTCCCACACAGCCAAACACTATCGCACATACAGAGAAACGACAAACATGGACTGCTAGACACACACACACACATCAAACTTAGACACACACAGGTTGATTCACAAAGCACTGAAATTCAACGCAACTTCGATACTTTGTATTTCGACAAAATTCAGTGATTCCATTTTGACAAAAAAAATGGTTTTCACAGTATTCTGCTGAAAAATGGAGTCGCAGCAGTTACCGGACGCCTGCGAAAAGCGCCAAATTAGCCTCGGCGAATTCCCCTGCGGTGCAGAGAAAAAAAAGGGAAAATCTCCTAATGGAGGGTTAAATCAATAAAAATGTGTCAATAAAAAAGATCCTTTTAAAAATGTCTGTTACAGAATAATAAAGACTTTTAAAATAATAAAAAGAATTAATGATCTTTAAATTTAAGAAGATTATTACTTATTTACGTTGAAACCTAAGGGATTTGCCGGATTAAACCTGTCGAGTTAAAACACCAAGAAATGGGTAGACCTACGCATTTTGTTTCGTCATGAATTGAAATTTGAAAGAAAATCCCCATTTTCGTTCTTACATTCTTTTGGAAACGTAAAAAATATTGTCCGTCCGAAATTACGAATTGTGGTAGCACAACTAAACAATATATAGGAAGAGCAAATGATCCGAAAAGATCTGAAACGATGCAAAAACGTAACAAAGAAAAAAAAGATTGAACGAAAATGACCAAAAACAGAGCAAAATGATCCAAAAAAAAAAGTAAAAAATAGGGTATTTTTTTTAACATTGAATTCTATAGGCGAATCCTATAGGTTTCAATGCTAAGAAAATCCTCATTCTTACTAAATATTTCCTAAACCGTTTCTTTTTTCCCTTGCAGCAAAAAGTAATTTCGTGTATTTATATTTTAGGATTTTTTTATGATTTTTGGGGGGTTTTTGGGTGAAATTTTATTGTCCCTGATTTAATTTAAAACCAGGCTTTCTTTCCATTCTGCAATGAATTGAATAGATACTAAGTTTCAGCACCATGGTCAGCTCTGTAGCTGTCCATGGTCCTGAGCTGCTGATCTGTAACATTAGTATTCATTGAATGTTTCAGGACCATGGAGAGATCCATAGCTCTCTCCAAGGTCCTGAAACATTTTCAATGCAATGCAGAATGTAAAAAAGCCTCATTTTAAAATAAATTAGGAACAATAAAATTTAACCAAAAAAAATGCCTAAAAGAAAAACAAAGAATTTTTGCTGCAAGGAATTTTTTTTTTTTTTTAATCCGCAAATATTTTTTACAAAGAAACCAATGGGGGAAAAAGCCTTGTTTCATTAAAAGAAGTTAAACATACAGGGTTATTCAAAGAGAATCGAAAAGTCAACGCACGTTCGGTTGACTCTTCGTTCTCTTCAATTCGGTGCGATTTGGTGATCCCATTTCGGTGACCCTGCGGTATATTCAGCGAGCACCACAGGGCCGCCGTAATGCAGGGAAAAGTCGCCACAAACCCGCTGAAAACTCCTCGCAAAACGAGGGCGAACGCACAACGAAACCCACAAAAACATCTGGATTAACATGCCGGAGAAACCCGAGCAGGAGCCAATCACAGCACAGAGCGGCCGCCGGAAAAAGCCAACACCGCAGACGAAGGAGGTAAAGAAAAAAAAAAAACAGTACGCTTGAAAGTTTGAAAAGTGAAACGCTGTTTGCAAAGAAACTACTGAGCGAAAATGTCTGGAATTTACATATAAAATCCAACGAATGATAATAAAAAGGGCTGTTACAGAAAAAATAAAAGACTATTTAAAAACAAGAAACCGAAAAAAAATGTTTGCAAAAAAATCCCAAAAAATGCCTAAAAGGTCCTAAAAATAAAATGACTCTTTGCTGCAGAATATTATAATAAACGGTATATTAGATATTGAATTAAAACGGGAATATTTTTAACATTGAAGCCTATGGGATTCACCTGAATAAACCTGTTGAATGAAACCACCGAACAGCAGGGTAATTCGGCAACTTTTCACTGCTGGTTTTTGTTCTCTGAATAGACAAAGCATTGCTTCTCTATGGGGATTTCACTGCCCTCAAACAGGCACCGAACAGGCACCGTATGTGCAGGCAATTCGCCAGGATTTGGCGAACTGCCTGCTCTGGATAGCCGAATGGCCAGGAACGGTAACCGAACCCTGAATTTCACTGTTCGGTTACCTTTCTCCAGCCATTCGGATCCCTTTGAATAACCCTGTTTCTTTCACCCAGTTAAAAAATATAAACGGTGGGCGGCTGGTATTTTCATTTTATTGGTAGCAACCGATTTCACATTCTGAAATTACTAATAAAAACCGAAATAACGAATAAAAACAAAATACAAATCAACCCGTAATAACACATAAAAACAAAGAGATCCGAAAACGAAATATCGTCCGTCTGAAATGACAAAATACCTAAAAAAATACAAAATTACACAGAAAAACAAAGCGATCCGAAAAATGGAAAAACCCATGAAAACAAAGCGATCCGAAAATGGTACCCGATGATCCAATGTTTCGGAACGGTCCAAAATTACGAATCGAGATTCTCACAGTTAGATACATTTCGAGATAGATAGATATATCTATGTATATCTATACATACATATATATCTCTATGGCTATCTATAGATACCAGTGGCCATTTTGCGCAGCGGTAGTAGTAATAAATGTCAGAGTTTCCAAGAAAGTAATTAACCCTTTCACTGCTGAGGACGTGTGGGGAACATCCTCATTGACTCCTAAGGAAAGATAGGGGTGTAGATACAGGGTTCCTTTGAACCCCGATATCTCCCGACTGCTGGCAGCTAGAAGAGTCATGTTTGGTATCATTAGAAAGGCCAGAGCAAACATGACCAGGTTTAAAGTAAATAAAAAAATAATAATAATAAAAAAAAAAATGTTTTTTTTTTTTAAGATGTGAAATGGCTCAGCAGTGAAGGGGTTAAGATGTTTATCACTGAGCCCTGGTGAAAGGATATCCCAGGCTTTTGCAGAATACCAGGGGAATGAGTCTTCTTTGATCTGCATGATGGAATTGCCTTGGTCTCATGCTAGCATTTCACACCTTGGGCAAGTGGAAAAGGCACAGACCAGACCTAGCGGCAGCACTTGTAAGTGGTCACGTAGATCAAAGAAACAACCACATCCTTTGATCACTAGGGGTGGTCTTTGGAGATGATTTATGTACCTGGGAATTAAAATTAATGAAGGAGTGCACTGAGCGTGACCAGGAGGGGGAATGCTGGGAATTGTAGTGCATGGGCTGTACTAATTTTTGTTGTACATGGAACACATAGAAACGAGCGCAGATGACACTCTTTTTCCTTGTTATGTTTTATACATTGACTGGGCTGTTACTCCTGGCAGTTGCTGCCGCTCCGAAAATAAGTGAGTATGGGCGCGACGCCATTTTTTCTGTATTTCTGTACTTTGAATGAACTGAAAACCCTATATATTCTGGAGCACGCCATGTGTCTGGGCTTGTTTTCTGTGGGGCCACCAAAGAACGTGGGAAGCTGCCAGTCTTCAAATCTCCAGCCGCAGGGGGACACGGATCAGTGGCGTATCGTGGGGGGGCCTCGGGGGCGGTCGCCCCGGGCACAATTTTCTTAGGGGGCGCAAAATTTCAAAAGAAATTTGAACCACTAATATTTTCCAGCAGGGATCAGCAAGGTGTCTGCCAGTTTTGCGGCGCTGGTGGTGACTTTGCACTCAGCATCCAGAAGGAAGGACCAGGACAGAAAATTCTGGTCCTGTCCTGACTCCTCCTTAACGCTGACCTGAGTCACATGAAGCAGTGCAGCATTATTATTCGACAGAACACCCTGTACCACGCTTGTCAGGCCCCCTTGAATCCCTGTTCCAGCCTCCCCGCCGTTGGCAGCCGCTAAACAGGAAGGAGGGAGAGAGGCACCTGTCCTGCAGCACATTTAAAATCCGGTCTCCACTAAGCCCCCTGGACAGCTCCCCCCGGGCCACCAGCAACTCCACGCAGGTAGGCGACACGGTGTGACACCAGAGCAGCGTGACCACCACACAGTGAGGGGGTACACGTAGAGGGTGACTGGAGGTTCGGGGAGAGAATGACTGGGGATACTGGGAGAGCGTGACTGGGGTACTTGGAGAAAGAGTGAGAGTGACTGGGGGTACTGGGAGAGAGTGAGTGACTGGGGGTACTGGGAGGGAGTGACTGGGGGTAATGGGAGGAAGTGGGGGTACTTGGAGAAAGAGAGAATAACTGGGGGTACTGGGGGAGAGTGACGGGGTACTGGGAGGGAGTGACTGGTGGTACTGGGAGAGAGTGAGTGACTGGGGGTACTCGGAGGGAGTGACTGGGGGTACTGGGAGAGAGTGAGTGACTGGAGGGTCCTGGGAGGGAGTGACTAGGGTACTGGGAGACAGTGAGTGACTGGGGGTACTCGGAGGGAGTGACTGGGGTACTGGGAGAGAGTGAGTGACTTGAGGGTACTGAGAGGGAGTGAGTGGGGGTACAGGGAGTGAGTGGGGGTCCTGGGAGAGAGTGAGTGACTGGTGGTACTCGGAGGGAGTGACTGGGGGTACTGGGAGAGAGGGAGTGACTGGAGGGTACTGGGAGGGAGTGGGGGTACTGGGAGAGAGTGACTGGGGTACTGGGAGAGAGTGACTGGGGTACTTGGAGGGTGACTGGTAGCAGTGGCGTAGCGTGGGGGGCATGTGTGTGTTTAATTTTTTATTATATCAGTATTTTGTTAATATACAGTACATGTGCTTGTGGGGTAATGGGGGAGTCAATACTCTACTGGTGATAGGGAATCAGAGTGTGTTACCGTGTCCACAGTTGGGGGGGCGCACAATTCTTGCCTTGCCCCGGGCGCTGACAACCCACGCTACGCCACTGACATGGATGTCTTGTTAGCTTAATGACGTGAGTAAGGGTCTGTGTTTTTTAACCCGTTTTCTTTTATTTGCTGTTTGGTGTGTGTAATTATTGAATATTATATCTATATTTTTTCTGTAACCCTAAATGCACTGTGATATACATAATATGTTATATCATAAATAAAATCTACAATTTATTAAGTTCTGCTTCTGACTGATATTCGATCCACGCTAACTGAAGGACTGGATTATTGCCTTTTGCGTTACGCTCGGGTATATTTACTAAACTGTGGGTTGTGGTGGGGTGCAGGACCAGAGTTTCAAACCATCTCTGGGGTCCAGCAGTAAGCCTCTTGAATAAAAATGTTGGTTTGTGGTGGTAGCGTAATGAATAGAATAAGAAAAGTGGGTAAAGGGTTTGTGGGAAACGTAGTCGGTACTCCGGGTCAAGAGTAGACGGATACTGCGTTGCAATCCTGTGACCATTTCATCACGTTCTATGTGCCTGTTGCGAGCGAAGGCGTTGCTGAGACAGTTAGGCAAGCACGCGCCGGGGATTGTTGTCCGCGTAGTCATTATTTGGGTCTAGGATAGACAGATAGTGAGTTGCTTAATCCTGCATCCTTCATCGCGGGGCACGTTGTTTTCGTGATAGAGATAAACTGACGAACGACCTGAAACGAAGAAAAAAAATGATCAAAATGACCCAAAACAAATGAAAAAAATCCGATACGAAACTAAACATAGATAAAACGCTGTACACATGTCTAGAAACGGGTCATTTGGCAAAAATTTCGGTGCAATTTGGTCTCTGTGAATAAACAAACCATCACTTCTCTATGGGACAATTACGGTGCTGCTGAATAATGCTGATTTGGGCTATATTGCTCTGTATTGCTCTGTATTGCGCTCTATTGCTCTATATTGCGCTCTATTGCGCTGTATATTCACCTGTATTTGCTGAATTGACAGTTTTGTTAATAGACGAACTGCCTCTAAATTGCACCGTATGATGAAATTCACCGTTCGGTACAATTCGGTACCAATTCAGAGGTTAATGAATAACCCTCATAGACCGATATACAGACACGACCATAGATACACACACGCACACACACGCACCCACACATGTCAGCCTTACAGACAACCGTAGACAGAGATACAGACACGCACATAGAGATACACACACATAAGTCAGACTTACAGACACACACATAAACAGAGATACAGACACACGTCAGCTTTACAGACACACACGTAGACAGAGATACAGACATACACGTAAACAGAGATACAGACACACGTCAGCCTTACAGACACACAGGTAGACAGAGATACAGACATGCACATAGAGATACACACATGTCAGACTTACAGACACACATAGACAGAGATGCAGACACACACGTCAGACTTACAGACACACATAGACAGAGATACAGACACGCACATAGAGATACACACACGTCAGACTTACAGACACACATAGACAGAGATGCAGACACACACATCAGACTTACAGACACACACATAGACAGAGATGCAGACACGCACACGTCAGACTTACAGACACCAACGTAGACAGAGATACAGACACGCACACATGCGTAAGTCAGCCTTAGAGACACACACACACACTTGCATAAAGCTGGAGAAGCTGAGGGGCCGTTAAGCACACAGTGTAACACCGAGATAATACTCAAAGACCCCATTGTAACAGGACAGGGGGACGGTCTCTGCTGGGTTCTATTGCTGCCAGATCATTCATGCTAATGGGCAACACATGAAAAGCTCTGCCCGGCGGTGCGTTACATTCATAGAGGTGTGCGCGGCTGAAAAATTTGTTTAGTTTTAAAATAATTTAGTTTTCGGAATTTTGTATTTTTTGGAACTTGTTTCGTTTCGGATCGATTGGAATTTGGGATCACTAAATAAAACCCCAAATTAATCAAATTTTGTTATAAAAATCAAGCTAGGGTTAAATATCAAGCTGTGTCCCAGATTTATTACCAGAGGCCGATTAACAGGGGCAGGTGCTTGTGAAACAGTGAAACGGAATTCATTCGTTTCATAAAGTCGTTTGCTGACTGTATTACTTGTATGTGTTTTAATTTAAGATCAATTCGATAGTTAATATATCGATTCGAATTACTAAATAAAACCTCAATTAATCAAATTTTTCTTTGTGATGAAACAGTATAACGAATTTAATTTGTTAGATACTGTTTCGTTTTCGGATCAAATCGATTCGTTATTTCTGAAGTACTTATCGCAGTACAATATAAACTATACAGGTTTCAGGGCAGTGGAAGTGATCTATGGTAGTGGATACGCGGGCCCGGCACCCCGAGAGTCAGCCTGGCAGAAAAACATGAGTCTGCCTGTGGCTGGCTGAGCATCATGGGATTGGGACAGCATTGTGTTGATCAGTGTGTGTCCCCGGCGAGATCCTGTCACTCGTTCCTCTTCTGGGATCAGTCTCTGGTATTCCTGCACGCCGCTGGGCAGCACTTTTCCTGCAAAACCCGGCAGAGTCCCTGTTGCCCGATGGGATCAGTGGATTTACGCAGAGACCATGCCTGAACCAGGCCAAGAGGTCCCATCCGTGAGGAGGGGGTGGACTCTGACCACAAACACAAAGCAGGGAAATAATCATTAACCAGGTGTGTTCCTGTGAAATCCTGGGGTCACCTGGGGTCAGCAAGCGAAGAGTTAACAGCGATAGGAGGGCTAGCTCTGCGCTGCGGGTCTCACAGGCTCTGCACCCGAGGAAAAGGGCAGCATACATTGTGTGACAGCCATGGCAGGAGACGAGGGGTCGAGGCTGCTCCTGATCACCGGCCTGTTTGCTCTACTCGCACTGACAGGTAGGTTTTCCTGATCACACCTTGTCCCTGCGTGCACAGTATGTCAGACGATGCCCTCCAGATCAAAAGAACCGCGACAAGAAAAACTGCTTTTATTACACACAGAGAATAACGCTCTCACTATATGTGACTATACATGGAAAGGGAGGCGGAGCCTGGCACGCAATGCAAATTCAGGGGAGTCCCATGATTCCTGCTGTGTAGCAGCGACCTCACATATCTCTGCAAGGAATCATGGGAGAAGGAATATTGATGAGCGCCTCCCTTCCTCCCTCCAACGTAAATTAAATAACGGAGGTAACGACCATTAAAGTGTAAGCCCACCTGCCAGCGTCCGGCCCTTGCAGAGCGCTGCGCTCACATGCTCTGCCTGCTGAAAGACATTAACATATATATCAAATAATCAGGGGTTAATATGCCATACATTAATATATATATCAAATAATGGGGTTAAATATGTCATACATTAACATATACAGTTGCAAGAAAAAGTATGTGAACCCTTTGGGATTACGTGGAGCATTGCATGAATTGGTGATAAAATGTGCTCTGATCTTCATCTAAATCACAACAATTTGAAAAACACAGTCTGCTTAAAATAATACAACACAAACATTATAGGTTTTCATGTGTTTATTGAACATAACATGTAAACATTCACAGTGCAGGGTGGAAAAAGTATGTGAACCCCTAGCCTAATGACTTCTCCAAGAGCTAATTGGAGCCAGGAGTGAGCCAACCTTGAGTCCAATCAGTGTGATATTATTGGATGTGTTGCTGAAAGCTGTCCTGCCCTTTAAAAACACACACCAGTTTTGGGTTTACTGGTTTCAAGAAGCACTGCCTGATGTGAACCATGCCTCGCAGAAAAGAGCTCTCAGAAGACCTACGATTAAGAATTGTTGACTTGCATGAAGCTGGAAAGGGTTACAAACGTATCTCCAAAAGCCTTGATGTTCATGTGTCCACGGTAAGACAGACTGTCTACAAATGGAGAAAGTTCAGCACTGTTGCTACTCTCCCTAGGTGTGATCGTCCTGTAAAGATGACTGCAAGAGCACAGCGCAGAATGCTTAATGAGGTAAAGAAGAATCCTAGAGTGTCAGCTAAAGACTTACAGAAATCTCTGGCACATGCTAACATTTTTGTTGACACATCTACAATAAGGAAAACATTAGACAAGAATGGAGTACATGGGAGGACACCACAGAGGAAGCCATTGCTGTCCAAAAAGAATATTGCAGCACGTTTGAAGTTTGCAAAAGAGCACCTGGATGTTCCACAGCCGTACTGGCAAAATATTCTGTGGACAGATGAAACCAAAATTGAGTTGTTTGGAAAAAACACACATTATGTTTGGAGAAAAAAAGGCACAGCACACCAACATCAAAACCTCATCCCCACTGTAAAACATGGCGGAGGGAGCATCATGGTTTGGGGCTGCTTTGCTGCCTCAGGGCCTGGACGGATTGTTGTCAATGATGGAAAAATGAATTCCAGAGTTTATCAAGACATTTTGCAGGAAAACGTAAGACCATCTGTCCGCCAACTGAAGCTCCGCAGAGGATGGGTGATGCAACAGGACAATGACCCAAAGCATACAAATAATTCAACAAAAGAATGGCTTCAACAAAACAAAATACGCCTTCTGGAGTGGCCCAGTCAGAGTCCTGACCTCAACCCGATTGAAATGCTGTGGCATTACCTTAAGAGAGCGATTCACACCAGACATCCCAAGAATATTGCTACACTGAAACAGTTTTGTGAAGAGGAGTGGTCCAAAATTACTCCAGATCGTTGTGCAGGTCTGATCTGCAACTACAGGAAACGTTTGGTTGAGGTTATTGATGCCAAAGGAGGGTCAACCAGTTGTTAAGTCCAAAGGTTCACATACTTTTTCCACCCTGCACTGTGAATGTTTACATGTTCTGTTCAATAAAAACATGAAAACATATAATGTTTGTGTTGTATTTTTTTAAGCAGACTGTGTTTTTCAAATTGTTGTGACTTAGATGAAGATCAGAGCACATTATATGACCAATTCATGCAAAACTCCACGTAATCCCAAAGGGTTCACATACTTTTTCTTGCCACTGTATATCAGATAATGGGGTTAATATTCCATACATTAACATATATATATATCAAATAATGGGGTTAAATAGAAAAATAATAGGAGAGGCCAGGCACTCGTTTTCCACGGGTGGCAAATCCCAAAGGGGCCCCCCAAAACAAGAAATGAAGTGGTTACTCGCCTCGGTGCTTAACTCCCCTGGGAAATGTATATCAAAAAATGGTGAAGGGAAGCACACGAGGGCTTTTCTAAAAAAAGTCTAAGTTTATTGGATATACATTAAAAAAAAACACGTTTCGGCCCCTAGAGACCTTTATCAAGGTAACATACAGAAATAAAAACAAAGAATAAATAGGCAGAGGGCACATTACTTACCCAATCCCAACCCGGAGCACAACATGCTGTGCGTTCAGGAAACCCGAAAGTGGTGGGTGCGTGAGCGTGAGAGCGTCATGAGGGCGTGGCCAAAAGGCTGCGCTACCATAGTAACATAGACGCCGGGACGGGAGGGTTTGGGCCTAAAACCCAGCGTGTGAGACCAAAACATATATCCCTAACAGGAAAAAAATTATAAAAATCAACAATATGGCAGGAATACTGTAAAGCAGAGGCTAGGATCTGGGGGCAGGAGGCGGATCTGAGAGAGTGGGGAGATGCGTTGGCCAGTGTGTCATGTTGATACTTGATATGAGTGGATAAATGATGGCTGCGATCACCATACAAATAAAGGGAAGAGCCAAAAAAAGGCCACCAAGGAGAACATATGTGAAAATGTGAGAGATGTGAAAAATAGGTGTAGAAGGATAGTATTAAAACAATATTGTGACAATGATGCTGCGAGGGTGTATGAATAAAAGGGTGATGCAATGTGAAAAAGAATAAAAAGTGAAGTGCAAAAGAAAAACAGGGTGCAAACGAAAAGGTAGTGTGATGGTGAAAGCAAAATTAAGCAAAAAGGCGAAAATCCTAGGTGTATGTGTTGCACATATGCTGAAAGTATGGTCAATAATTCCAATGTGCGAAGGGGAGCGGGCTGGGTGAAACCAGAAGTGCTTTTATTTAATAGTTTTCTGCAATGACACAAAGCATGACTTTTCAGTTCTGGTAGGAGTGTACTTGAATAATTTGTTCCTTATACATTAATACAAATTTAGATAGATAACAGTAACATTCACCTATGCAGGAATAGCGTCCTTATAGAAAATAATAAACAATTAAACATGTACAGATATATGACTACTCAATCGGCATTATAGTAGGCTAATGGTGTACTACAATCTAATCTAATCACATGAGATCCTATAGTCATCACACTCCCTGTATGCTGGTGAGCTATGACACATCACAACCCACAGACATCTGTATAGTGTCTTATCTAATTACCCAACAGTAGCAACAGCCTTTTCTGACTACAGGGATGTGAATTGAATCACTTTGCCCTGTTTATAACCTTGGATATGCTCTCTCTTACCCGCAAAGACAAAGCATGGCCTTCAGTTCTGGTAGGATTGCAACTGATATTTGTTCCTACCAGGAAGTAAAGCCCTGCTCTTTTGGTTCCCTCTGCTAAGGAAGCATCTTAGATAAACACGTGCTCATCATTCAGGCTTTTCACTCTGCTGCCATCTACTGGCGGTTTAATAGAAATACTATTAGTTTACTTTATCAGAGCTTTAACTCTTTGATTGCTGAAACTGGAAATGTAATATTTATTTGTGTATGTTTATGGGATAACTGGTTTATTTTAATGGGGTACCTGATTTTGACATGCCTTACATATGTCATGGTGAAAGTGTGTAAGTGAACATATAAAAGGGAATAATCCCAGGATGTGTGTGATGTAAAAAATATATAGGTATATAGTGTAGGCTGCTGGATTAGTTCCTGCACCGTAATATATCATTCTAAAACGGGGATGTAAAGGAGAAACTTGCAGGCGCACATTACCTGCAGGCGCACATTATCCACCTCAGCGTCCCCGTTTTAATGTGATCAAAGTGATATGGTCTCTTGGTGAGCTCATATTACAAAGCTGTTGCTAACTTAACTAGAGCTGTTGTAAACTTAACAACCCCATAGACTCTCATGGCTCTGGTTAAATTAGCACCAACTGTGCAATACGGCCCGGTGTGTCCGGCAGCATAGAGTTACCAGGTCAGCCATGTTTTTTCGGAACACAATCATATTACTACTCACAATCATATTACTGTAACATGCATAATGCAGACGGAGGGCGCAGGGAAGGTGCTGCCCTGTATCATGCATAATGCAGAGGGAGGGCGCAGGGAAGGTGCTGCCCTGTAACATGGATAATGCAGAGGGAGGGCACAGGGAAGGTGCTGCCCTGTAACATGCATAATGCAGAGGGAGGACGCAGGGAAGGTGCTGCCCTATAACTTGCATAATGCAGAGGGAGGAGGCAGGGAAGGTGCTGCTTCAGACCCCAAGAGACTTTGTGTTCATTTGTATCGTGTGATTTTAATTATATTTTACATCGTTTGGTTTTAGTTTAAATTAGTTTAGTGTAAATTGCCTAGCTTTAGTTTTAAATATACTTACAGGGTTATCCAAAGAGATTCGAAAAGTCACCGCACGTTCGGTGACTTTTCGTTCTCTTCAATTCGGTTCCTTTTGCCGATTGCATTTCGGTGACCCTGCGGTGTATTCAGCAAACAGCACAGGGCCCCCGAATTGCAGGGAAAAGCTGCCGAAAACCTGACGAAAACTAACCGAATGCACGCTGAAAACAAGCAAAAACATCTGGATTAACCTTTGAAAAAGACGAACAGGAGCCGAACAGGAGCCGAATCACACAGAGCCGAAGCAGATGTGACGTAGAGGAGGCAGTGAATAAATTAGAAAAACCATTTGTATGAATCTGGGAAAATGAAACGCTGTTTGCAAAGAAACTACTGAGCGAAAATGTCTGAAATTTTCACAGGAGGTCCAGGGAATGATAATAAAGAGGGCTGTTACAAAAAAAATAAGTAAACTGAAAAAATAAATAAAAAAAATCGGACTTTTAAAAAAAAAATAAAAAAATCTGAAAAATGCTTAAAGTATCCTAAAAAATCTATAAATAAAGAGACTTCTTGCTGCAGAATTTTATAATGAACGGTTTATTAGATATTGAATTAAAACGGGAATATTTTTAACATTGAAGCCTATGGGATTCTCCTGAATAAATTTGCCGAATTAAACCACCGAATGGCAGGGCATTAGGGGAACCTTTCACTGCTGGTTTGTGTTCTCTGAATAGCCGAAGCAGTGCTTCTCTATGGGGATTTCACTGCCCTCGAACAGGCACCGAACAGGCACCGTATGTGCAGGCAATTCGCCAGGATTTGGCGAATTGCCTGCTCTCTGGATAGCCGAATGGCCAGGAAAGGTAACCGAACGCTGATTTTCAGCGTTCGGTTACCTTTCTCAAGTAATTCGGATCTCTTTGGATAACCCTGATATATTTCTTTAGTTAGAAATGTGTTTTTTTTAAAGATACTACCTGCAGCGAGTTCAAATGCTTTCTTTCGTATAGATTGTAAAATAGGTTTGAGTAACTTGTGATTAGGCAAAATGGTTTTCTCTTTGTTCATCTGCTATCTGTTTACATGTCTCAGAGGTTGAGAGTCACCATTGCCTCAGCCAAAACCTAACTGATTTCCTTTACAATAGATTACGTAAATGATGTGTGATATGAAGAACCTCAAATGTTTATTGTAAATATCTGACATAATGTAATTAGCATTTTAGTAGGTCAATGTGGGTCATTTATGCAAATTCTTCATTAAAGAGCTCAAGCTCAGAGAGAGAGAATCCTCTTGGAACACACAGCCGCGTCTGGTCTCTCCTTCGACTACGCTACACTACACTCAACCTCAGAAGGCACAGAGCGGCCTTCTGGAAATTCCTAACGGCTCCAGGCCAGAGAAACAGAAGCAGGCGGGTCAAGCTGCTCGAGGCACTGAGGACAACGCTTCCAGTAGCCGGGCTGACCGCAACGAAGGGGTGTCTGGAGAGTCAGAATAGGCGGAAGAGAACGGTTCCGTCACACTGGTGGCAAGTGGTGTGGATAGAGGCTCTCCAACACCAATACACCCCGAGATGGCCAACTATACAGCCTGCAAGCAGGACACCCTGAAGGACCTGCTGGAGAGCCATGGAAGGAACGAATACTGAAGTAAGGGTCAAAGGCACAAGTGTGGTGCAACCCGGAGCGAGTGGAGATGTGTCCCCGCTGAGAGAGACCTCAGAGGTTTTTGCCTGCGGTGAAAGAAAACCGTCTACAGAGGACTATGGAGCAGGACAGCTCATTTATTCCTTATGAGCAGAGAATCACAGAGGACATTCAGCTGTGGAGACCCCAAGTGTTGGGGCCTCAGCCCACTGTGAGCCATGGAGACCAGTTGGTGCACTGACTGCGTGCCGCACTCGATCTAGAGTGCAAATACGAGGACTTGCTGCAATGTGCGTGAGGAGGATTGGGAAACTGACGAGAAGCCTCCCCTAGGCTATGTGTTCCGTGGTTCTGGCCCAGCATGGATCTACTTTAACCACTTGAATGCTAAGGACGCGCTCAGCGCGTCCTCAGCATTCCCGCTGGTGTGCTGAGGACGCGCTGAGCGCGTCCTCACTTTGGGGTCAGCGTTCGGCCGGGTTCCGGCCGATCGCTGGCCCCTCCGGTGCGGGCTGACATCCTGGATGTCAGCCCGGCATCCGGACCAGCAGCCGCCATTATTAGGTGTCATCGCGGGGGCGCGATGACACCTAATTCAGGCGCCCCCCCGCATGTGCGGAGGAGGCGCCTGAAAGGGAGGGGGGGAGGTCCTTCGGACCTCTCTCCCTCCCGATCGGTGGCTCTGCGGGGCTTAACCCAGGCATCATTTGGAAGGGCACAGCCTGCCCTTCCAAATGATGCCTGGCATTAACCCCTGGGGAGCTGGATCGCGAATCTGCGCTGAAAAGCGCCGGTTCGCGATCCTTTCCCGGAGCTGGCCGACATCTTGGATGTCGGCCAAGCTTCCGGGAACTCCCCCAGAGGACTGGCGTCATCGTGCGTAGCACGATGACGCCAGTCCTACAGTTAACCCCTAACTGCCACCAAGTGTGGAGATAGGGAGTTCCAATGAACTCCCTATCTCCCGATCCGTGGCAGTTAGGGGTTAAATTTTGATATGGTTGGATCGGCCAGAGCATGGCCGTTCCAACGATACCAAACATGAAAGTTAAAAATTTTGTAAAAAAAAAAAAAAGAAAAAGAAATAAAAAAAATTAAAAAAAAAAATTAAAACAAAAAAAAAAATTTTTTTTATTTTTTTTGGTTTGTTAGTGTAGCAATATTGTTCCCATTTCAATTATAATGTGAACAATGATGCTGCACTAACGATTTTTGTATGCGGTGCGTTTGTTAAAAATAGTGTCATTTTCCCCAAAAAAAAATGTAACGAGACCCCATCTCTAATTTTTTTAACAAGCGCATCCCATACAAAATATAACCGCAATTGCTCGCATGTTAAAATGTGGAAAAAAACACTTTACACATTGTAAATTATTGAAAATACATATTTTATTGCATTTTTTGTTATAATATACAGACATGACATAACGTATACATATAATAATGACATATTATGAATCTACCGAGTCTGACGGAAAGAACGATATATAATATGTCGGTGTCATATACTAAAATAAGCCTTAAAAACACGTTTAAACATGATGTGCAAAACAGGTAAAAAATGACCTCAGCACAGGGGCGGGAAAAGCCTCAGCAGCGAAAGGGTTAAGGGGGGAGACAATTATGGCAGTCCACAGGCTGCCAGACATGCAGAATTGTGCAGCATCCAGGGGTGCTACCTGGACGTATATGAGGACTCTGCCTTTTGGCCCGTGCTGAAGGGACTCGCTGCTGAGGAATGGGCACTCGAAATAGACTTAAAAAGGTTGCAAACTGCAGCCCAGCTACAAGTCACTGAAGCCCCTGGAGGAAGCCTCCCCACACCAGCCAGCGGGAAGTGGAAGAAAAAGAGAGGTGCCAGAGCCAAAGCAGACCAAAGCAAAACGCCGTCACAGCCCGGGGATTACAACAGTAAACCATCTTCGTGGTATCAGGTCACCAGAGAGACTGACACCCAGGCTGTTCCCCTCATGAGAGATGGGGCCACACAGACCATGGACGATCTGGTCAGCTTGTTACAGGCTGAATTGCTTACTGCTCGAGCACAGATAATGGCCCTGACAGAGACATTACAGAACCAGCAAAATTAGCTGCAAGATGGCCAGAGAGAGCTGGATGAGGTGAGACTATCCAGAGATGTTGTGGAGGTGAATGTACAGCGCCTGGAGATGGAGCTCACTGGCTTACGGGACTTACTTACAGCTGCTGAGCGAGCCAAGGATAACACTGCTCGAGAGCGAGAGGAGGCCATGGCCATTGGCGTTTTAAAAGTCCAGACAGCCTTGGGGGAAAAGTGTCTCCTGGAATCCCAGATTATGGAGCTGGTGGAGAAGCTGACAGCCGAACAGAGTAACGCTGAGCGAGTAGGCCAGAATCTCAAGAAGGCCAGATTGCTGAATGACCAACTGAGAGCAGATGGAGAGGCAGAGCGAAGCAAGGCCCAGCTACTCGAGAAGGCATGTCAACAGCTGGAGGGTCAGTGCCAAGAACTAAAGGCTGAACTCCAGGCTTCTATCACTGCCTGGGAAGGAAAATGTCAAGAGCTATAGGAGCAGCTTGCTACAGAGACCCAGCAATGCCACAGTATTGGTGAGCAGCTGCAACAATCCAAAAGTATGCTGCGTGTTGCCCACCAACAGCTGGAAAACGAGAGGCTTCAGACCGTGCGGCATCAACAGATCCAGGCCGAGCTGCTGGCATCAGTTGCTGAACTGGAAGCAAGGACCATGCAGCTAGAGGTACAGCTGGATGCCGAGATCGTCAGGTGGCACGCCGTCAGTGAGGAGTTACACCGGACAGATGAGCTGGGAAAAGAGATCAGCCTCGCATTGGCAGCGGAGTTCGTCCCGGCCCCAGGTGAAGAGCCACCCGCAGAACAGAGCGGGCATCAGGGAGAGGAGGCAGTCAGCCTTGCTACCCAGCGGCAAGTGTACCCTGTGCTGCTGGAGCCAGACGCTGTATTGACCACAGAGTGTGCTGGGTCATCGAGGAAGATGGAGACCACTGCCCACCTGCCATGGCAACCGGTGAGTGACCATCCTGAGAGGCTACCAAATTCCTGGTCCCAGGACGAATTCCATCCATTTGGGATTGTGGGGTGGGCCCCTTTTGAATGTTTGGGAGGGGGGCATCAGCAGAAGAAGAGACTGGGGACTGTAAATGCTGACTGGGTTCTGGTCCTGGGGCTTCAGAAATATGCTGGAGAAAAAGACATGTGGGGAGGAGGCCCAGTGTGCCCACTACTGAACAATTTTTCTCTGTGGACTGTGGTGGCCTGTTGCGTGGCACACTGGACAAGAGGGGTGTCTTGCCTCTTACCCCGGGACTATGGACCCACAACCCTTCAGCGACCGTCGGACCCCACTGATGGTGCTTGTGCACCAGCACCCTGGAACTTTGAGGATGGCGCAGAAAAGGGACAAAGTGAGAAGTCTCATCAGTGGCAAGCGATACGTTTGGTATCTAAGCTTGCCCTGCTGTTCTGGAAGGGGGGACATATG
This sequence comes from Leptobrachium leishanense, assembly GCA_009667805.1. NCBI lineage: Eukaryota > Metazoa > Chordata > Amphibia > Anura > Megophryidae > Leptobrachium > Leptobrachium leishanense. The sequence goes on from CM019064.1 coordinate 7,593,502, forward strand.
TCATGGAGCTGAGGTGGCGCTCCGCGTTTCAGACCCCAAGAGACTTTGTGTTCAATTGTATTGTGTGATTTTAAATATATTTTACATCGTTTGGTTCTAGTTTAAATTAGTTTAGTGTAAAATGGCGTAGCTTTAGTTTTAAATATACTTATATTTCTTTAGGTAGAAATGTGTTTTTTTTAAAGATACTACCTGCAGCGAGTTCAAATGCTTTCTTTCGTATAGATTGTAAATTAGGTTTGAGTAATTTGTGATTAGGCAAAAGGGTTTTCTCTTTGTTCATCTGCTATCTGTTTACATGTCTCAGAGGTTGGGAGTCACCATTGTCTCAGCCAAAACCTAACTGATTTCCTTTACAATAGATTATGTAAATGATGTGTGATATGAAGAAAGAGGAATGTTTATTGTAAATATCTGACATAATGTAATTAGCATTTTAGTAGGACGATGTGGGTCATTTATGCAAATTATGGCTGTTGGATCTCAGCATAAATTGTGGCGTTTTTATTCATTAAAGAGTTCAAGCTCAGAGAAAGAGAATCTTGTTGGAACATACAGCCGCGTCTGGTGTCTCCTTCAACTACGCTACACTACACTCAACCTCAGAAGGCACAGAGCGGCCTTCTGGAAATTCCTAATGGCTCCAGGCCAGAGAAACAGAAGCAAGCGGGTTAAGCTGCTCGAGGCGCTGAGGACAGCGCTCCCAGTAGCCAGGCTGACCGCAACGAAGGGGTGTCTGGAGAGTCAGGACAGGTGGAAGAGAACGGTTCCATCACACTGCCCTGTAACATGCATAATGCAGAGGGAGGAGGCAGGGAAGGTGCTGCCCAGTAACATGCATAATGCAGAAGGAGGACGCATGGAAGGTGCTGCCCTGTAACATGTATAATGCAGAGGGAGGGCGAAGGGAAGGTGCTGCCCTGTAACATGTATAATGCAGAGGGAGGGCGAAGGGAAGGTGCTGCACTGTAACATGCATAATGCAGAGGCAAACTACAATAAATGTATAAAATGCTGATACTTTATGGCGCAGTAAGTGATGAGAGGTGACTGTCAGAACGTGACGCAGGTGACAGGTGACAGATAATTTCTAGTAAACTTATCATGGCGTGCGTGTCCAGACAATATAACGACTTTCAATGTGAATGCGTTGAGAACTCGCTTCTATCCCTCGGCCAGCGAGCGAGCAGACAGACGGACCTCAGGCCTGCACGGACTTCCAGGTCTCCGGGTTATTCCGTGACAACGCGCTCCAGGTTCAGTTCCTCCTGTTCACCTCCCAACACCCAGACTGCGGCCTCGTCGTCCAACTCAATGGCTCCAACGGCATCAGGGACTCCACCTTCAAAGCGACACGTGGCACCAAGATCGTGATTCATGGTTTCAGGTGAGGGGATAGGGAGACAGGAACACGTTAAAATGACGCTGTAGTACAGGTATGATTAGGGGCAGAAACAGAGTAAGGCGTTAGAGATGTGGTTAGAGGTCAGGTAAGGGATATGGTTTGGGTAAGGTTAGTGGTAGGGTTAGGGATATGGTTAGAGGTCGGGTAAGGGATGCGGTTAGCGGTAGGATAAGGGATACGGTTAGGGACGATATGGTTAGGGGTCGGGTAAGGGGTTACGGTTAGGGGTAGGGGTCAAGTAAGGGATGTGGTTAGGGGTCGAGTAAGGGATGTGGTTAGGGGTAGGATAAGGGATACGGTTAGGTATGGGATAAGGTTAGGGATATGGTTAGGGGTCGGGTAAGGGGTTACGGTTAGGGGTAGGGTTAGGGATACGGTTAGGGACGATATGGTTAGGGGTTTGGTAAGCGGTTATGGTTAGGGGTAGGGCTAGGGATGTGGTTAGGGGTAGTATAAGGGATACAGTTAGGGACAGGGTAAGGTTAGGGATATGGTTAGGGGTTGGGTAAGGGGTTACGGTTAGGGGTAGGTTAGGGATACGGTTAGGGGTGGGTAAGGAGTATGGTTAGGGGTCGAGTAAGGGATGTGGTTAGGGGTAGGATAAGGGATACAGTTAGAGACAGGGTAAGGTTAGGGATATGGTTAGGGGTTGGGTAGGGGGTTACGGTTAGGGTTAGGGGTCAAGTAAGGGATGTGGTATGGGGTAAGTTTTTGGATATGGTTAGGTTTTAGGGATGTGGTTAGGGGTCGAGTAAGGGATACTGTTAGGGGTTAGGGTTGAGGATATGATTCCATTTGTAAAATCAGACCGTTCCCTCTTCTCGCAGGGTCGTGGGGTCCAAGCCCTCGTGGGTTGATGACCTGGTGCAGTCTCTGCTGGTGGCAGATGTGAACGTGGTGGCGGTGGACTGGGTGTACGGATCAACAGCAAAGTATAACGAGGCGGTGGAGAACATCCCAAGGCTGAGCCTGGAGGTGGAGACACTCATCCGGCAAATGATGGTAATAACGTGCCACACGGTGCGAGGCAATGGCCATGGAGCTAGAGGAGACTAGAGGTATCAAAGGATGTCCTCTGCTGGCCAGTGCGTTGGGAGCGCTGTTACTCTAGGAGAGCTCAAACAGTCTCATTGATCAACACAATGCCCCCTTCTGGTATGGGTGGTGAGCACCTCTGGTGGTCCATCTGTTCCTTAAAGGTTCTGAATGACATCTGCGTTAGCAAGGGTTCACATCACTCACATGTCCACTGCACTGACCGTGCTCTGGCCCAATTGCTGCCCAGGGCGGACACGTGAATGACTGACGGCTAAGGCTAGGGTCAGACGAATGCATTTGTCCGTGAAAAAGTGCGTTCCAACGAATGGACGTATTTTTTCACGGAATACGCGATAGCGGTCATACGATGCACATTTTCGTCCGTGATTTTGTACGGATCATCAATAAAACACTTTATGCGTCTGGACGTTATGTTGGCCGGACGTGTGCAGCGTCTGACGTCTCCCAATCACGCAAACACGCCGCTATGCGGCCGCAGCGCACTCTCTACGTCAGTAGTAGCGGTTTGACGTTCTCGAAAAAATGCGTTCGTTGGCCACTTGCGTTGCACGGACGAACTTTCGTGCGGCCGTTCGTCGTATGTTCCCCGGCATTGGACGTCATTTGCTGCTAGCACGGCCGTGATTTCGTGCGGCTAAACGCACGTTAAAACTGCGTTCGTCTGACCTTAGCCTAATAGTCACTGATTGGGATAAATATACCCACACGCGAGGTAACACCCCCAGCCTTAAAAATGGCACCTGAGAAAAAAAGATGCTCCAATTAGGACGCAGCCGAAGGTGCGGGGCAACTAAAGAAAATTCAGCTGCACCTGAAATTTTTCGATTGATTCTGAATTGGAGCCTTGCTGGAAGCTATCTTATTCAAGGGTTAAGGTTACCATTTGTGTTTGTTTTAAGGTTACACTTAGGGTTAGGATTTGTATTTTTTTTTAGGGTTGCCATTTGTGCTTGTTTCAGGATTAGGGTTACTATTTGTGCTTGTTTCAGGGTTAGGGTTACACATATGGTTAGGGTCACACATATGGTTAGGGTTACTATTTGTGCTTATTTCAGGGTTAGGGTTAAACATGGTTAGGGTTACACTTAAAGTTAGGGTTATTATTTTGATTTTTTTAGGGTTCGGGTTACACATAAGGTTAGGGTTACTATTTTGCTTGTTTTAGGTTTATGGTTTGTGCTTGTTTTAGAGTTAGGGTCACTATTATGCTTGGTTTAGTGTTAGGATTATGGTTCGTGCTTATTTTAGGGATAGGGTTACACTTAGGTTTAGGGTTACTATTTTGCTTGTTTTAGGGTTAGGGTTATAGTTTGTGCTTGTTTTAGGGTTAGGGTTACACATATGGTTAGGGTTACGGTTTGTGCTTGTTTTAGGGTTAGGGTGTCACGCTGACCCTTGGCTTCGGCCATCGTGGGGCCTTGGTTCATGGAGGGATATAGCCCTTGAGGCAGGTTAGCTGCTGGCTGAATAGGTTGATACAGCATATATAGACAATACAGATTCCAGACAGGAAAATAACAAGACTGTAACACGTGGGGCAGGAGGGCATAGAAGAAATCTAAAACAATCCTTATGCCTGGGAAGATCCTTGAAAATGGTCTTCTAACTATGGAAGTTACACAAAGAATAACAGAGTCAGAGGAAGGGGAAGAACGTGGATTAACAAGACAAATACACAGGAAGCCCTGAACTGACATAAAGGTCCTTATACTGGCCTCTGTACTAAGGAGAGCAAAACACATAACATAAGGAACAGACAAGAATGGTCAGGACTGGAGCCAAGGATACAGAACCAGGAAGGAACATCAGACTAGCAGAGGTTGACAACAGATCAATGATATACAGAGCACTGGGAGCAGACCGATAGGGTAGAGAACATACAAGAATGCTTTGCAGCAACACAAGAACCAGAACGCAGAACTCCCAGGAACAGGTGTAACAACAAGATCGCATGCCAGAGCAATAATCCTCGGTGCTGCTAGCATTTAAATAGAGAACAGGTCTGGGTAATTAGGACATGTGATCCCAGACTTGAACAGAACAGCAAAACCCAGGGGCGGCACAGGGCGGAATAGCTAGACTCAGACAGGGAAAAGCTGGCCTGGATCACTCCCACCACCAAGGGGCACAGCTGAAACTGGTGGAAACGTGACAAAGGGCTATGGTTTGTACTTGTTTTAGGGTTAGGGTAACACTCAGGGTTACTATTTTGCTTGTTTTAGGGTTAGGGTTATGGTTTGTGTTTGTTTTAGGGTTAGAGTAGGTGCTTGTTTTAGGGTTAGGTTTACGGTTTGTGCTTGTTATAGGGTTAGGGTTAGGGGTTGTGCTTGTTTTAGGGTTAGGGTATGTGCTTGTTTTAGGGTTAGGGTTAGGATTTGTGCTTGTTTTATGGTTAGGGGTTTGTGCTTGTTTTTGGGTTAGGATTAGGGTTTGCTCTTGTTTTAGGTTTAGGGTTTGTGCTTGTTTAGGGTTAGGGTTGGGTTCGTGATTGTTTTAGGGTAAGGGTTACTATTTTGCTTGTTTTAGAGTAAGGGTTAGGGTTTGTGCTTGTTTTAGGGTTACGGTTTGTGTTTGTTTTAGGGTTAGGGTATGTTCTTGTTTTAGAGTTAGGGTTACAGTTGGTGCTTGTTTTAGGGTTAGGGTCACTGGTGTATCTTGGCCTAGGCCAACAAGGCCCAGGCCTAGGGCGGCACTTTCCAGGGGGTGGCGGCCCGCTGGGTGGCCCCACCCCTAAAAAAAAATCTTTTTTTTTTTTTACTTTTGAAAACTATTTTACCAGGAAGGAAACATTGAGATGTCACTAATTTTCAAGTATGTCCTGGGTAGGCAAGGCCTGGGCTTTCACTTTCCAGGGGGCAACAAAAAACCTCACCACTAAGGCTAGGGTCAGACTGAGGCAGTGCGAACGCGCGTGCAGCCGCACTTAATCACGGCCGTGCTAGCAGCAGATGCCGGGCAATGACGGCCAATATACGAAGTACGGTCGCACAAAAGTCCGGCTGCGCAACGCAAGTGGAAAATGAACGCATTTTTTCGAGAACGTGAAACCGCAGGTACTGACGTACAGAGTGCGCTGCGTCCGCTAGCGGCGTGTGTGCGTGATTAGGAGACGTCAGACGCTGCTAATGTCCGGCCAACATAACGTCCAGACACAAAAAGTGTTTTATTGATGATCCGTACAAAATCACGGACGAAAATGCGTATAGTATGACCACTATCACGTATTCTGTGAAAAAATGCGTCCATTCGTTCGAACGCACTTTTTCACAGACAACATAAAAATGCGTTCGTCTGACCCTAGCCTAAATGGGTTACTCACAGAGCACCGAAATGACGCCAACATTTTGGTGTTCTGTAGTTCCCTGCACTTCGGGGAATAAAATTTCCCCACCCTGCAGTGAATTCACCATTCACTGCAGGGTCCCTAAAGTGCATGGAGTCGGCCGCTGTATGCTGCCACCGCAAACCCATGGCCTGCTGTTTTCAAAAGAACTACTGAACGAAAATGTCTGGAATTTACATATAAGATCCTATGATTGATAATAAAAAGTTCTGTTACTGAAAAAGAAGAACCGCTATTAAAAAAAGGGGGGGAATTTAGCCCAAAAAATTCTGAAAAATCACTAAAAGGTACAAAAAAAAATCAATAAATAAATAAAGACTTTTTACTGCATATTAAAATAATAAATGGTTTATTAGATATTGCATAAAAAACGGGAATATTTTTAACATTGAAACCTATGGGGTTCGCCTGAATAAACCTGCTGATTGAAACCACCGAACATCAGGGCATTTCACTGACATTTCTCTGCTGTTTGGTGTTCTCTTAATAGATTAACCATTACTTCTCTATGGGGATTTGCACTGCCTTCAAACAGCACCGTACTTGCTGGCAGTTCGCCAAACTTGTGTGTGAGCATATCACAGAGCAGTGGTGTACTTAGAGGAGTGGCGGAGGGTGGGCCGCCCCAGGTACCAGTGATTATTGGGGTGTCATTAGGGGGTACTAGGAGGTGCCACTGTCACTGTGTGTCAGCTTTGAGCTGTGTTCTCAAACAACGAGCAGCGGAGCATGGCGTTTGCATACGGAATAAAATCGAATAGAATAAAAATCCCCCTCTCCTCCCTCCATAGCTCCTCCCCTGCCCCGCAGCAGCTCTAGGAGAGGGGAGGGGATGTGATTTGTGTCCAGAGAGAGAAGATGACAGCAAATGGCAGGTAAAGGGGGGGGGGGTTATCAGCAGAATATGAAGCCCTGTCTGCTTACTGCTGTTTAAAGTGGACCTTTCCTTAACCAGCACTGCAGTGATAGAAATTTGTCATTGAGCTGCCTGGCTCCTGGTGAGGCTGCTTGCGTGCAGGTCACACTCGGTCCGGCTAGTCAGGTGGTACTGAGTCTCAGTACCACCTGACTGGCTGAACCACGTGACACGCATGCACGCAGCTGCCCGCCCTTTCGTTAACATGGACTGTCACTCTATTCTGGACTGAACACCCACCGGGAAGGGAATCAAAGCCACGGTGCACCCTCTGGCAGTGGCACCCCACTGCTGACAAGATGGCTCCACGCACAGGCACAGCCGTGATCCTAATGTGGCCTGGAGGGACCTCCTGCTGAGTCTGTACACAGTCCCTGCTGACTCTGCACACAACCCTACCGCGGACAGAGGCTGGTAAATGTAGAATAAATAATTGCTGTGTACACACGGTTTTCTGGGAGTTTTATTGCAGTGGATTCTGATGCACTCATACACACCACACATTGCATTGCTGGGAGTTTTATTGCTGTGGATTCTGATACGCTGACACACACCACACATTGCATTGCTGGGAGTTTTATTGCAGTGGATTCTGATACACTCATACACACCGCACATTGCATTGCTGGGAGTTTTATTGCTGTGGATTCTGATACGCTGACCCACACATTGCATTACTGGGAGTTTTATTGCTGTGGATTCTGATACACGCATACACACTGCACATTGCATTGCTGGAATTTTTATTGCTGTGGATTCTGATACGCTGACACACACCAAACATTGCATTGCTGGGAGTTTTATTGCTGTGGGTTCTGTGATACACACTGCATAGTACTGTGAGTTTTATTGCCCTGGAGCTCTGGGATACACTCATACACACTGCACATTACTGTGAGTTTTATTGCTGTACAGCTCTGTGATACGTTCATATGCAGTGCACGTTTCTGTGGATTTTATTGTTCAACCAATTAGAGAGGCTGTGTTCCAGTATACTTGACATGCGTGGCTGTTCTTTGTAAAAATGCTTGAATTTAAACATTTCATAATTTTATTTCTCAATAGATACATTTGAAATGGTATACAAAATATACAAGTAGGCACTTGGTATCCACTTTTAATATAAAGAGAGGAAAAGGCGGAGCTCTAAGAGGAAAAGGTGGAGCTTAAAGAGGAAGGGTGGGGATTAACCAGGAAGAGGTGTGCCCTTGACAGGAGGGGGTGCCTCAAATTTAAATTAGGGGGTGCACGAGTTTAGTCAGGCCTAGGGTAGCACAAAACCTAAATACACCACTGGTTAGGGTTACTATTTTGCTTGTTTGAGGGTTACGGTTTGTGCTTGGGTTAGGGTTTCTATTTGTTTTAGGGCTAGGGTTGGGTTTGTGCTTGTTTTAGGGTTACAGTTTGTGCTTGTTTTACAGTTAGGGTTTGTGCTTGGGTTAGGGTTTGTGCTTGTTTTAGAGTTAGGGTTGGGATTGTGCTTGTTATAGGGTTAGGATTACAGTTTGTGCTTGTTTTAGGGTTACTATTTTGCTTGTTTTAGGGTTAGGGTTTGTGCTTGTTTTAGGGTTAGGGTATGTGCTTGTTTTAGGGTTAGGGTTAGGATTTGTGCTTGTTTTATGGTTAGGGGTTTGTGCTTGTTTTTGGGTTAGGATTAGGGTTTGCTCTTGTTTTAGGGTTAGGGTTTGTGCTTGTTTAGGGTTAGGGTTGGGTTAGTGATTGTTTTAGGGTTAGGGTTACTATTTTGCTTGTTTTAGAGTAAGGGTTAGGGTTTGTGCTTGTTTTAGGGTTAAGGTTACGGTTTGTGTTTGTTTTAGGGTTAGGGTATGTTCTTGTTTTAGAGTTAGGGTTACAGTTGGTGCTTGTTTTAGGGTTAGGGTTACTATTTTGCTTGTTTTAGGGTTACGGTTTGTGCTTGGGTTAGGGTTTCTATTTGTTTTAGGGCTAGGGTTGGGTTTGTGCTTGTTTTAGGGTTACAGTTTGTGCTTGTTTTAAGGTTAGGGTAGGTGCTTGGGTTAGGGTTTGTGCTTGTTTTAGGGTTAGGGTTGGGTTTGTGCTTGTTTTAGGGTTAGGATTACAGTTTGTGCTTGTTTTAGGGTTACTATTTTGCTTGTTTTAGGGTTAGGGTTTGTGCTTGTTTTAGGGTTAGGGTTACGGGTTGTGTTTGTTTTAGGGTTAGCGTTTGTGTTTGTTATAGGGTTAGGGTTTGTGCTTGTTTTAGGCTAGGGACAGATGAGCGCATTTTCTGCGGCCACCGTCAAAATGTACGTCGATGCGTGCGCACGCATTTTTTCACAGAATACGCTTAAGTGGTCAGACGATGCGCAATTCTGGACGTATTTCATGACGATGGGGTGAAAAGAAGTCTAGGGAAATCCGGCTGTTTGAACGTTATGTTGGCCGCACACTAGCAGCGTCTGACATCTCCTAATCACGCACACACGCTGCTATGCGGCCGCAGCGCACTCTGTACGTCAGTAGCAGCGGTTTAACGTTCTCGAAAAAATGCGTTCATTTTCCACTTGCGTTGCGCGGCCGGACTTTTGTGCGACCGTACTTCGTATATTGGCTGTCATTGCCCGGCATCTGCTGCTAGTGCGGCCGTGATTATGTGCGCCAGAACGCGCGTTCGCACTGCCTCAGTCTGACCCTAGCCTTAGGGTTAGGGTTACACTTTGGGTTAGGATGCTCAATTTTTGCCTCACTTTTTAGGATTCTGATTCTGCCCCTTCTTTTGAAGTGAGCACAAACCCTACAAATAGCCATAAAACTAACACTACAGTCACGAGACACATATATAATAATAATAAATATAATAATAATTAGAAGGATTTTTTTCATTCCAGACAATAATAACCCTAAAAATCTATCACTTCCAAAAATTTGGGACCAATCAAAAATTTTCAGGTGGTGGCAAAATTTTCTGAAACCTTTTTGCTGCAGCCGCGACATGTAGAAAAAAAAATGAAATGACACGTCCGTGCGCTGCTATTAACACGTCCACGCGCTGCTATTAACACGTTCATGTGCTGCTATTAACACGTTCATGTGCTGCTATTAACACGTTCATGTGCTGCTATTAACACGTCCACGTGCTGCTATTAACACATCCATGTGCTGCTATTAACACGTCCACGTGCTGCTATTAACACGTTCATGTGCTGCTATTAACACGTCCACGCGCTGCTATTAACACGTCCACGCGCTGCTATTAACACATCCACGTGCTGCTATTAACACGTCCACGTGCTGCTATTAACACGTCCACGTGCTGCTATTAACACGTTCATGTGCTGCTATTAACACGTTCATGTGCTGCTATTAACACGTTCATGTGCTGCTATTAACACGTCCACGCGCTGCTATTAACACCTCCACGTGCTGCTATTAACACGTTCACGTGCTGCTATTAACACGTTCACGTGCTGCTATTAACACCTCCACGTGCTGCTATTAACACGTTCACGTGCTGCTATTAACACGTTCACGTGCTGCTATTAACACATCCACGTGCTGCTATTAACACATCCACGTGCTGCTATTAACACATCCACGCGCTGCTATTAACACGTCCGTGCGCTGCTATTAACACATCCACGTGCTGCTATTAACACATCCACGTGCTGCTATTAACACCTCCGTGCACTGCTATTAACACGTTCGCGTGCTGCTATTAACATGTCCGTGCGCTGCTATTAACACGTCCGCGCGCTGCTATTAACACGTCCGTGCGCTGCTATTAACACCTCCACGCGCTGCTATTAACACGTCCACGCGCTGCTATTAACACGTCCGTGCGCTGCTATTAACACATCCACATGCTGCTATTAACACCTCCACGCGCTGCTATTAACACGTCCACGCGCTGCTATTAACACGTCCGTGCGCTGCTATTAACACGTCCGTGCGCTGCTATTAACACCTCCACGCGCTGCTATTAACACGTCCACGCGCTGCTATTAACACGTCCACGCGCTGCTATTAACACGTCCGTGCGCTGCTATTAACACCTCCACGCGCTGCTATTAACACGTCCGTGCGTTGCTATAAACATGTCCGTGCACTGCTATTAACACATAGAAACATAGAAACATAGAAAAATGTCGGCAGATAAGAACCTTTCGGCCCATCTAGTCGCCCAATTACATGGATACTTTACCTGGATTTATCTTTTGTTTAGGATAGCCTTATGCCTATCCCATGCTTGCTTAAATTCAATTACTGTTTTGGCCTCTACCACTTCAACTGGAAGACTGTTCCATGTATCCACCACCCTCTCAGTAAAATAATGCTTCCTGATGTTACTTTTAAACCATTGCCCCTCTAATCTAAGACTATGTCCTCTTGTTTTGCTACTTTGTTTCCTTTTAAATATACCCCTTCCTCTACCTTGTGGATTCCCTTTACGTATTTAAATGTTTCTATCATATCTCCTCGTCTCGTCTTTTTTCCAAGCTGTACATGTTAAGATCATTAAGCCTTTCCTGGTAACTTTTCTCCTTCAAGCCGTACACCATTTTAGTAGCCCTTCTCTGAACTCTCTCTAAGATGTCTATATCCTTCTGGAGATACGGTCTCCAGTGCTGCACACAGTACTCCAAGTGAGGTCTCACCAGTGCTCTGTACAGTGGCATGAGCACTTCCCTTTTCCTACTGTTAATACCTCTCCCTACACAACCAAGCATTCTGCCAGCATTTCCTGCTGCTCTATTACATTGACTACTTACCCTTAGATCCTCTGAAATAATAACCCCTAAATCCCAACCCTCAGATGTATCAAATATTCTATATTCAGCCCTTGGGTTTTTACGTCCCAGGTGCATTATCTTGCACTTATCCACATTAAAACTCAATTGCCACAACTCAGACCATTTTTTAGTTTACCTAAATCATTTGTCATTTGGCTGATCCCTCCAGGAACGTCAACCCTGTTGCAAATCTTTGTGTCATCAGCAAAAAGACATACTTTACCATTAATACCTTCTGCAATATCACTAATAAAAATATTAAAGAGAATGGGTCCAAGTACTGACCCCTGAGGTACCCCACTGGTAACAAGACCTTGCGCCGAATAAACTCCATTTACCACAACCCTCTGTTGCCTGTCACTCAGCCACTGCCTAATCCATTCAACAATATTGGAATCCAAGCTCAAAGATTGCAATTTATTGATAAGCCTTCTATGCGGAACAGTATCAAAAGCCTTACTGAAATCTAAATAAGCAATGTCTACTGCACCACCTGTGTCTATTATTTTTGTTACCCAATCAAAAAAATCAATAAGATTAGTTTGGCATGATCTCCCTGAGGTAAACCCATGTTGTTTCTGATCCTGTAATCTATGTGTTTTTAGATGTTCAACAATCCTTTCCTTTAACATGGTTTCCATTAATTTCCCCACTACTGACGTAAGACTAACTGGCCTATAGTTCCCCGATTCCTCCCTACTACCCTTCTTGTAAATGGGCTCAACATTTGCTAATTTCCAGTCTTCTGGGACGACTCCCGTTAACAAGGATTGGTTAAATAAATCTGTTAATGGTTTTGCTATTACATCACTGAGCTCTTTTAATAATTTAGGATGGATCCCATCAGGCCCCATTGACTTATTTGTCTTTACTTTAGACAGCTGCTTTAGAACCTCCTCCTCTGTAAACTCATATGTAAATGTCTCTTTAGTGTTCTCTCCTAACTGAGGTCCCTTTCCTTCCTTTTCTTCTGCAAAGACTGAACAAAAATATTCATTGAGGCAGTCAGCGAGACTTTTATCCTCTTCTACATACCTTCCCTCCTTTGTTTTTAATCTAACTAATCCTTGTTTTACTTTTCTTTTCTCGTTTATGTATCTAAAAAATGTTTTGTCCCCCTTTTTTACTGACTGAGCTATTTTCTCTTCTGCGTGTGCTTTGGAAGCTCTTATAAATTGCTTTGCCTCTTTCTGCCTAATCTTATAGGTTTGTCTATCTTCTTCACTCTGAGTTTTTTTATAATTATTGAATGCTATCTTTTTGTTCTTCACTATTTTGGCCACTTCTGCAGAGACCACAGTGGTTTCTTCCCTTTTTTGTTTTTGCTAACAAGCCGAATGCAATTTCCTGTGGCCTTCAATAATGCCTCCTTTAAATAATCCCATTTCTCCTGGACTCCCTTTAAACTCCTCCAGTCTGATAATGACTCCTTCACACAAAATCTCATTTTAGAAAAATCTGTTTTTTTAAAGTCTAAAACTTTTGTTTTTGTGTGGTGCGGCTCCATCCCTGTTCTTATATTAAACCATACTGACTGGTGATCACTAGATCCCAAATTTTCACCTACAACAACGTCCGATACCAAACCTCCATTTGTGAGTATTAAATCCAATATGGCCTCTTTACGGGTCGGCTCCTCAACTACTTGTGTTAGAGATAATCCCAGTAGGGAGTTTAGAATATTTGTACTCCTGGTGCACCCAGCTGTTTTGGTTTTCCAGTTCACATCAGGAAGATTAAAGTCCCCCATGATAATAACTTCCCCCTTCATTGCCATTTTGGCTATTTCCTCAACCAGCAGATTATCTAGCTCTTCTACTTGTCCAGGGGGTCTATAGATCACACCTACACGAGCTACTGTATGATTGCCAAATGTTAGCGTAACCCAAACTGACTCTATGTTCACCTCGCTCAGTTTTATTTGGTTCGTTTTTATGTTGTTTTTCACATACAGGGCCACTCCTCCTCCTTTCCTACCTTCTCTGTTTTTTCTATATAAAGAGTACCCCGGTATTGTTATGTCCCAGTTATTTTTCTCACTGAACCATGTCTCAGTAACCGCCACTAAATCTACTTTTTCAGCTGCCATCATTGCCTTCAGTTCATTGATTTTATGGACTAAACTGCGAGCATTTATAGACACGACTCTGAGCTTGTCATTTTTTACCTCGCATGTTGCTTGCACCCTCTGATTTAGTTTTGGGGGACAATTGGGCAGATTGTTTACCCTTTTGTCCCCCCCTCCTAGTTTAAATATTTCTTTGTGAAACCTTTGAACTTCTCACTGAGAACATATGTTCCCCTATGAGTAAGATGCAAACCATCTTTTTTGTACAGTTCCTTTCTGCTCCAATTAGAGCTATCATGGGACACAAAGCCAAATCCTTGCTCCCGACACCATTCCCGAAGCCACAAATTGAATTCCCTATTGCGCATCTTCCTATATTGAATGTTATGCACAGGCAAAACTTCAGAGAATGACACAGTGGACGCAATCTGCTGTATTTCACCTCCAAGAACACAAAAATCTTCCTTAATCTCAGAAGCCTCATTGCTAGCCAAGTCATTTGTCCCTAGATGGACTAGAACATCCACTTCCCCTTGCTGCTTTGCTTCTTTGACAATATTGAGAATACGTCTCCTGTCTCTACGAGCAGTAGCCCCAGGAAGACATCTCACTACTCACCCACTACTCTCCAGCTCAACACCTCTTATGATAGAATCACCCAGCAACAATTGCCTTCTATCAAGTCCCACCTTTTCATTTTTGTCCTTGGTTGCAGTGCTGCATACCTTAGGCATAGTGGATGGTGGTTCCTCAACTATGGTGTCTGAGCCTACATCCATCTTACCACTACACTCTGAAAGTGCCTCAAAAGAATTAAGAAGAGCCACAGATTGTGGGACATGCTTTCTATCCACAACGCTAAGTCTACCAGATCCTACAGTAGTCCATCTGCCGCTCCTAGGAGGCCTCTGTGGCAGTGGCTTTGTAACAGTCATAGCCTGAGTTTGTCTAACACGTCCACGTGCTGCTATTAACACGTCCGTGCACTGCTATTAACACGTCCACGTGCTGCTATTAACACATCCATGCGCCGCTATTAATGGTGCAATAAGTGCTGCCGCTTTATACGTCACACAGACGCGGTTCTTTTTGCGTCTTTTCTTGCCTGCGTCACTTCCATAGTAATCACGTGGTGTGTCTGACGTCTCTTGCTCTCTCCCTCCACAGTTGCTGGGATCCACAGAGGAATCTTTCCATCTGATTGGCGTCAGCCTTGGGGCGCACGTAGCAGGGAACGTGGGGCAGATCTTTGGGGGACGCCTGGGACAAATAACCGGTATGGTGGCCACCACAGCCGAACACCTACAACTTCTATATGTTTTACAACTGGTGCTGGACTCAAGCAATCTTTACCTTGAATAATAGTAATAATTGAAAACGGGTGGAGTTGGTGCCGTAATGTGCTGGTTAATCTTGCCTTGGCTTCGCACTACATCTCCCATGATGCCAGATTAGTCTAAATACTGTGTGGGCATGATGGGAGAGGTAGTATCTGTGACAGATTAGATCCGTATATCTATCGTGGTATGTATATATGTATCTACCTGTGCCTACCTATCTGTATATCTATCGCGATACGTATATATATATACAGTTGTGTTCAAAATTATTCAATCCCCATGCTGTCAAGGGTTTTAGGGAATTTAGTGTACATTTGTAATTGTATTCAGAATGAAATTCTACAAGGACTTTTTAAAGAACCATATGCAACTAAAATGACATCAATTGGTTTTGTAATACAGTAGTAAATGTTTCTTTTGTCAATTCTTCATTGACACAATTATTCAACCCCTTAAAGACTACCACTCTGAAGAACAGAGGTTCATTCAAGTGTTTTCAATCAGGTATTGAAAACACCTGTGGATGTCACAGAGCAGCAATAAAGCATAATAAGCACCAATTAGGCAGCTTTAAAATGACTGTGATACTCAGCTCCTTCTAGACATTTACTGGTGTGGTTACAAACATGGTGAAGTCAAGAGAATGGTCCAGGAAGACAAGAGAAGAGGTGATTACTCTTCACAGGAAGGGCAATGGCTATAAGAAGATTGCAAAGATGTTAAACATACCAAGAGAGACCATAGGAAGCATCATTCGCAAATTCAAGGCAAAGGGCACTGTTGAAACGCTACCTGGTCGAGGCAGAAAGAAGATGCTGACTTCGACTGCTGTGCGCTACCTGAAGCGTAGAGTGGAGAAAAGTCCCCGTGTGACTGCTGAGGAACTGAGAAAAGATTTGTCAGATGTGGGTACTGAAGTTTCAGCTCAGACAATACGGCGCACACTGCGTAATGAAGGCCTCCATACCAGAACTCCCAGGCGCACCCCCTTGCTGTCTCCAAAGAATAAGAAGAGTCGACTGCAGTATGCCAAAAGTCATGTGGACAAACCACAGAAGTTTTGGGATAGTGTTCTGTGGACTGATGAAACAAAATTAGAACTGTTTGGGCCCATGGATCAACGCTATGTTTGGAGGAGGAAGAACAAGGCCTATGAAGAAAAGAACACCTTGCCTACTGTGAAGCATGGCGGGGGGTCAATCATGCTTTGGGGCTGTTTTGCTTCTGCAGGTACAGGGAAGCTTCAGCGTGTGCAAGGTACCATGAATTCTCTTCAGTACCAGGAGATATTGGATGACAATGTGATGCAGTCCTTCACAAACCTGAGGCTTGGGAGACGTTGGACCTTTCAACAGGACAATGATCCCAAGCATACCTCCAAGTCCACTAGAGCATGGTTGCAGATTAAAGGCTGGAACATTTTGGAGTGGCCATCGCAGTCACCTGACTTAAATCCGATTGAGAACCTCTGGTGGGACTTAAAGAAAGCAGTTGCAGTGCGCAAGCCTAAGAATGTGACTGAACTGGAGGCTTTTGCCCATGACGAATGGGCGAAGATACCCGTAGATGGCTGCAAGACACTTGTGTCAAGCTATGCTTCACGTTTAAAAGCTGTTATAACTGTAAAAGGATGTTGTACTAAGTACTAAGATTGAATGTCACTTGGGGGTTGAATAAAACTGATAATGATGTGAGCACAGAAAAGACATTTGTGGTTATTTCATTATAAATGTTATGTTATATTTGTCTGACCTACACGTGCCTCTTTGATTTAATTGTAAGCAAGATGACTGAATGATCAAAATCAATGTCAAACTGGCCAAAACACTCAATTTCAGTGGGGGTTGAATAATTTTGAACACAACTGTATATCTATATATAGGCATATTTATATCTATGGCTATCTATAGATACCAGGCCATTTTGCGCAGCTGGCCTAAATGATCAATGCCAGAGTTGCTAGCCTGCTGGAGGAAGCAAATAACAGGCCAGTGACCATTTTCTCTGTGAAGCCATCGAAAGGTGTGAATAAAAGCAACAACCCATGTGGTGAACTGAAAAGCCCTGTATCCTCTATTCACACCTTGGAGTCCTTGCTACAGACGGCGTGGCACCAAGCTGCAAGGGGCCATGCCGTTCAAAGAAGTAATCACATCCTCTGATCCCTAGATGGGGTCTTTGGAGATGATTGATATCTTTGGGCAATTAGATTTAACGAAGGAGCACACTGAGCATGCCCAGGAAAATGGAAGTCTGGAAAATGTAGTGCACGGGGGCAGAAAATAGGGGCTGTCCTCCAGAAGGACAAGGCAGCCTATATATACCTGAGCCAAGCATGGGCTCAGGGCTTTGTGTGTAATTAATGAATATTATATCCATATTTTTTCTGTAACCCTAAATGCACTGTGATATACATATTTTTTGTTATCATAATAAACACAACTTATTAAGCTCTGCTCTGTCTTATTCGATCCATGCTAACTGAAGGGACTGGATTATTGCTTTTGGTTTTTAGCTCGGGTATCTACTAAATTGTGAGTTGCGGTGGCTGGGGACGGTTGGGTAAGCGCGCAGGGATTGTTGTCCACGTAGTCATTATTTGGGTCTAGGATAGACAGATAGAGGATTGTTTATCCCTGCGTCTCTTGCTGCAGCGTGCTTAGTGTTCGTGAGAACTGGTGAAAGCATAACGAATAGAGTAAGACAGTGGGTGTAAGGATTGTGGGAAACGTAGTCGGTATTCTGGGACGAGAGTAGCCGGGTAGCGTTGCAACCCTGTGACCACTTCATCACGTTCTATGTGCGTGTCGCGAGAGAAGACGTTGTCGGGATAGTTAGGCACGTGCGTGCGGGGGATTGTTGTCCGCGTAGTCGTTATTTGGGTCTAGGATAGACAGATGGTGAGTTGCTTAACCCTGCGCCTTTCGCTGCGGCGCACGTAGTTGTCGTGACAGTATCAGTGTGGGAGAGGGGTGATATTGCCATCGCTTCTCTTTTCTAGCTCATTACTGTTTCAGCCAAACCATAATCTCGGGTGGTGTGGTGTGCCGGCATACCTCTTACTGTGCTATTCCATAGGCAGCCGCCTATCGTCTGGCTCAGACTCGGCCCTCGCATGGTGGGATTTGTGTGGAGTGTCCGTATACACACGGCATTGTCTGAGCATGCTGACACTCCACATAAACACACACCGACATTCACACTGTGAGCTCCTGCATTACAGCGTGTGGGGTTAAGTCATTTATACGAGAAGCCGCGTGTCTGCCAGTCCACCTCGCTCTGCTGACGGGCGCCTCCATCATGATGGGTAACAGGAGCCTCTGGTTTTGGGAAACTGTTTGAATATGTATAATCACATGACACGTGTGCACCACCTCATGCCACTAATATGAGACCTATTGCTTGTCTTTACGCAGGCCTGGATCCGGCAGCGTACGGGTTCACAAACGCAGGCAATGAGCAGAGGCTGGACCCCAGTGACGCCGTGTTTGTAGAAGCCATTCACACTGACACCGACAGTATGTCACACCCTAAGCTGTACTTATAAAACCTGAACACACCAACCCCCCCCAAATATGTGCAAGGGGATATGATGTAATGTATGGTGAGGGGATATGATGTATAAGGGGGTATGGTGAGGAGATATGACTTATGATAAGGGGGATATGTGAGGGGATATGATGTACAGTGGCAAGAAAAAGTATGTGAACCCTTTGGGATTACGTGGAGTTTTGCATGAATTGGTCATAAAATGTGCTCTGATCTTCATCTAAGTCACAACAATTTGAAAAACACAGTCTGCTTAAAATAATACAACACAAACATTATATGTTTTCATGTGTTTATTGAACAGAACATGTAAACATTCACAGTGCAGGGTGGAAAAAGTATGCGAACCCCTAGCCTAATGACTTCTCCAAGAGCTAATTGGAGCCAGGAGTGAGCCAACCTTGAGTCCAATCAGTGTGATATTATTGGATGTGTTGCTGAAAGCTGTCCTGCCCTTTAAAAACACACACCAGTTTTGGGTTTACTGGTTTCAAGAAGCACTGCCTGATGTGAACCATGCCTCGCAGAAAAGAGCTCTCAGAAGACCTACGATCAAGAATTGTTGACTTGCATGAAGCTGGAAAGGGTTACAAAAGTATCACCAAAAGCCTTGATGTTCATGTGTCCACGGTAAGACAGACTGTCTACAAATGGAGAAAGTTCAGCACTGTTGCTACTCTCCCTAGGCGTGGTCGTCCTGTAAAGATGACTGCAAGAGCACAGCGCAGAATGCTTAATGAGGTAAAGAAGAATCCTAGAGTGTCACCTAAAGACTTACAGAAATCTCTGGCACATGCTAACATTTTTGTTGACACATCTACAATAAGGAAAACATTAAACAAGAATGGAGTACATGGGAGGACACCACGGAGGAAGCCATTGCTGTCCAAAAAGAATATTGCAGCACGTTTGAAGATTGCAAAAGAGCACCTGGATGTTCCACAGCACTACTGGCAAAATATTCTGTGGACAGATGAAACAAAAATTGAGTTGTTTGGAAAAAACACACAACACTATGTGTGGAGAAAAAAGGCACAGCACACCAACATCAAAACCTCATCCCCACTGTAAAACATGGCAGAGGGAGCATCATGGTTTGGGGCTGCTTTGCTGCCTCAGGGCCTGGACGGATTATTGTTGTGACGGATCCCGGTACTCGGAGTGAGTAGATCCGCCGTCAGCGCCGAGTACACCTGGAGGTCGGTAGTGTGGTAGCGAGGTGCCGCTGGTGCTCGTAGGATACCCCGAGGTTGCAGCGCTGTAGAGAGGTCCTTGAAGCGTCCCGGTTCCCAAAGCCCTGTTATCCCCAATTACTAGCCGAGGCAGGAGTAAAGGTTCAAACAAGAGTCATTTATTTTTCATGGAGAACACAGCTTATTTATGGGAAAAAAAATACATTGTTCTCCCCTGGTCCGCCCTCAGCCCTCCCGGGGTGATTTCTGCCACTGCCTCAAGCCATGGTCCAATTTCCCTTTGTTCACCTGGGGCCCCCCTGGTGGGTGCAGCCCTTATCTTGAGGCTCGGTGCCAGATCATCTGGTGAACTTTCTGTGGCTCTGAATGAGCGGTGAACAGGGGAAGAACAGGGAAAAGCACATTGGGGTACTTATAAAAATAAGGGCTAACGAACTTTTAATAACACACAAATAAATAAACACTTGAACTGCTGTACTGCGCTACAGCGTAGTGGCGGCCGTCCCGTCACATATCTCCCCCAAGTTACCAGTTGGCAGACCAGGTGAGACCCTCTGCGGGTCCACTTGGGGATGTCCACGGACCCCACCCTAGGTCTCAAGTTCAGTCTGGAGGGATAGCTCATCCGCATTGGCATTTTGCTTACCAGGACGGTATTGGATAGTAAAGTTGAAGGGCTGTAGGGCCAGGCTACACCGCAGGAGCCTGCCGTTGTCTCCGGCCACCTGGTTCAGCCATACTAGGGGGTTGTGGTCTGTGAGGACCGTGAAGGAGCGTCCATACAAATAGGGTTGGAGTTTCTTCAGTGCCCATACCAGGGCTAGGCACTCCTTCTCGATTGCCGCATAGGCAACCTCCCTGGGTAGAACTTTCCGGCTGATGTAGGCAACCGGGTGGTCATGCCCATCTTCACCGACCTGGCTCAGCACCGCTCCCAGTCTGAACATAGAAGCGTCTGTGTGGACGACAAAACGTTTAGTTGAATCAGGAGCGGTCAACACGGGGGCCTCCACCAGGGCTCACTTGAGCTGCTGGAAGGCTTCCTCACACTCAGGGGACCACAGTACCTGTCGGGGAAGATTCTTGCGGGTCAAGTCAGTCAGGGGTTTGGCAATGGCGCTGTAGTAGTACCCTGCCGTACCTAGAAATGCTAACAGCTGGGTCTTAGTGCGGGGTGTGGGCCACTGGGTGACAGCTTCAACCTTGGCAGGTTCCGGGCGCTGCCTTCCGCAGCCCACCCAGTGGCCCAAGTACTGGACCTCGGACATGCCAACGTGGCACTTGTCTGGTTTGACCGTCAGACCTGCAGTGCCAAGGCGTTCCAGTACTGCCCGTAAGTGCTGTAAGTGCTCATCCCAGGTGTTACTAAAGATGGCTATGTCATCTAGGTAGGCGCTGGTAAAGTCCTGCATCCCCTCTAGCAGCCGATCAACCATGCGTTGGAACGTGGCCGGGGCATTCTTCATCCCGAATGGCATGACCCGAAATTAGTACAGGCCAAACGGAGTGATGAATGCCGATTTCGGCACACCTTCCTCGGCAAGGGGAATCTGCCAGTACCCCTTACACAAGTCAATGGTGGTGAGGAAGTGACCCTGGGCAATGCGGTCCAAGAGCTCGTCTACCTGGGGCATGGGGTAGGCGTCGGTAACGGTGTGCTCATTGAGCCTTCTGTATGTAATCTACACAGAACCTGGTAGTGCCATCCTTCTTGGGTACTAGAACCACCGGGGAGGCCCATGGGCTCTCGGATGGTTCTATTACCCCTAGATCCAGCATCTCGCGGATCTCCTTCTGCATCCCGTCTCTCACTGCATCGGGGATTCGGTATGCCGTCTGCTGCAAGGGGGTTTGACTCTGGGTATCGACCCGATGCAGAGCTACAGAGGTGTAGCCGGGACGGGACGAGAACAGGTCTCGGCTCTCGGTGCTCCCGTAGCACCTGCTGAGCCTGTTCCCTGTGGCGTGGACTGAGTCCCTCGCTCAACCGGACATCAGCTATCCCCTGGGAGCTCGGATCCCCAGGCAGTACCGGCAGGGGGAGATCCTCCAGATCCCCCGCGTCCGGTGCACAGATGGCGGCTACTGCCTCTTCTCTTTCATGAAATGGTTTCAGCATGTTCACATGAAAGGTTCTTTGGATCCTTTCATCCGAACATCTGGCTGCGATGAAGGTGGTATCACAGATCTTCTCTATAATTTTGTAGGGTCCCTCCCAGGCTGCCTGCAACTTATTTGTTTGACCGGCCGGAGCGCTATCACTTTCTGCCCTAGCTGGAAGGTGCGGTCCCTAGCCGACCGGTCATACCCTCTTCTGCTTGGTTTGGGCCGCTTGGAGATTGTCCCGTACCAGGGCGGTCAATTCCTGCAGCCGGTCCCTAAACTCAAGCACATAATCTTATGGCCGAGGTCCCCCCTCCCCGGAGAGCACTTCCCAGTGCTCCCGGAGCAAGTCCAGGGGCCTCGGACTCTCCGGGTACAACAGCTCAAAGGGAGAGAAGCCAGTGGCTTCCTGGGGTACCTCCCTGTACGCGAACACAGATGGGGCAAGTGGCGTTCCCAGTCCTTATGGGATGGTAAAAAGGTGCGAAGGAGTTGCTTGAGGTCCGTTAAACCGCTCGCAGAGCCCGTTGGTTTGCGGGTGGTAAGGGGAACTGTACAGGGGTTTAATCCCGCACAGTCTGCAGAGCTGCTGGGTCACCTCGGCCGTAAATTGCGTGCCCTGGTCAGACAAGATTTCCTGGGGAAATCCGACCCTGGAGAATATCTGTAGCAGAGCTCTGGCAACGGTCTCTGCGTGGATATCTCGGAGGGCCACGGCCTCTGGGTACCTGGTGGCGTAGTTTACTACGGTCAAGATATACTTCTTGCCCGTAATACTAGGCACCGCCAGGGGTCCTACCAGATCCACCGCCACCCGTTTAAAGGGTTCTCCCACTATGGGTAGGGGTCTCAGGGTTGCTTTCCGGGTGTCCCCCCTCTTTCCTACCCTCTGGCATACCTCACAGGTCCGGCAATAGTCCCTAACATCCCCGGATAACCCGGGCCAGAAGAAGCTCTGGGTCAGGCGGTGCAGTGTCCGCCTGTGCCCCAGATGGCCTGCAAAGGGAATATCATGCCCGATCTTCAACAGATCGCGCCGATATCTCCCCGGCACTACCAGTTGAATATGGGGTACCTGGTCCACTCCCCTCCTCGCTCCCCCGGAAGTCCTATACAACTTCCCCTGGTCCCAGGAAAATCTCACTTCCCCTACCCCTCCCGGATGCCGCCCAGCCTGTTGTCTGTAAGAGGCAAGGGTGACGTCTTCCCTGGTGGCTTGGGCAAAGTCTGTCGGGGAATCCCAGATCAGGGAGGGGGTATTGTCGGGGCCAAGGGTTGGGCTGGTCTCACTTACCGCGGTCCCCTCGGAGTCTGTGTACGGAGCCTTCCTTGCTTGATGACGGGCCATAACCCGCCAGGGTGGATGTCCTCAAAAGTAGAGGTCAGCAGACCAAGGTCGTTGCCGAGTAGTAGTTCAGTTGGTAGGTCTTTCATGATCCCAACTTCCACGTCCCGGGCATCCGTGCCCCAATTGAGATGGACGCGGGCCGTAGGGATCCGGTAAACATGGCCGCCGGCAAATTGGACGGCCACCGAGTAGCCTGTGGAGGCAGCCGGGGTAATAAGGTGGGGCTGTGCCAGGGTAAGGGTTGCGCCGGTGTCCCGCAGGCCGTTGGCACTCCGTCCATTCACCCGAACCTTTGGTGATGGTGCTGCCGGTTATCTTGGGCAGCTGCTTGAATCGGGTCTGCTTCATGGTAGGATGCCCCAGTCTTCGTCCGGAATCGCTGTGGGTTCTGGCTCCGGCTCATGTTGGCAACAATATGCCGTAGCTCTGCCTGGAGGGTGTGCTGGGCGATGCGGGGTAGGACGGTTGGCAGTCAGTTGACAGCGGTCCCGGATATGTCCAATTTGGTTGCACCCATAGCACCGGGGACCGGTCCGAGGAACCGGGTGTGGATTGTCGGTGGCTGGGGTGCTCTCTCGGTGGGTGCGGTACGAGGCTGGGGTGCTGGATGGAACCGGGGAGGTGGGGGCCAGATGTCAGGAGGAGGTACTCGCCTGGCGTCCTGGTATTCATCAGCGAGGCGGGTAGCTTTGGGCAGAGTAAGGGGACGTCGGTCTCGCACCCAATCCCGGACCTCTAGAGGTGAATAGTTATAGAACTGCTCCAGCAAGAGCAGTTGGATGATCTGGTCCAGGTGGGTGGCTTGGCATCCCTGGATCCAGCTGCAGACGGCCTGTTGCATGCGGTGCCCCCATTCCGCATAGGAGTCATGGGTCCCTTTCTTTAGAGCTCGGAACCGGACTCGATACGCCTCGGGGGTGAGCGCATAGCGGGCCAGCAGGTGTTCCTTGACCCGCTCGTACACCATGCAGTCCTCATCCGCCACAGCCCGGTAAGCTTCAGCCGCTCTGCCCGTCAATTTACTCGCCAGTAGAGGTACCCAATCTTGGGCCGCCACCTCTTGCAGGGCACATTGTCTTTCAAAATGTTGCAGGAAGCCGTCAATATCCTCTCTTCCCTCTGTGAAGAGTTTGAAGGCGGCAAAGGGAATCTTTTGCTTGGGGGGTCCGGTGCTGCCCTGGGGAGTCAGTGACCCACCGGACCGTTGCTGCATTTCTGCTTGGCGGAGTCTGTCTGTATCTGCCAAGACCCTCCCGATGATGTTGGCGGAGGGGTCTGTTCCGTACAGGGTCAGCCGCCACTGTACCTCTCGCCGCCATTCTGAGGTCTCAGAGCCCTCGAAGGGAGCCATACAAGCACGGTCGTCCTCCATCAATTCGCTGATGATGACCACCTTCGGTCTGCCCCCGGGGATCTTGCCCCTGGCTTTCAGCAATTCTTTAAGGACCGTGCACTTCAGACCCTCGTAGTGCTGGGCCATACGGGGTTACGGCCGTTATTTGGGGTGTCCACCTCTCGGACCCAGGGGTGTCTGAGACCGGGGTCAAGCCAGCAGCTGTTTTTCCCCCTGCTGGGCTGGTCTCAAAATCTCCCCCGGATGGCGGCCGCTCAGGATGCTCGGCGTGTTGCGGTGGCTGAGACCGGGGACAAGCCAGCGGCTGTATTTCCCCCTGCTTGTCTGGTCTCAGCCGATCCCACCAGGCTGCCAGCCAATGTGACAGATCCCGGTACTCGGGGTGAGTAGATCTGCCGTCAGTGCCGAGTACACCTGGAGGTCTGTAGTGTGGTAGCGAGGTGCCGCTGGTGCTCGTAGGATACCCCCAGGTTGCAGCGCTGTAGAGAGGTCCTTGAAGCGTCCCGGTTCCCAAAGCCCTGTTATCCCCAATTACTAGCCGAGGCAGGAGTAAAGGTTCAAAAAGAGGGATTTATTTTTCATGGAGAAACACAGCTTATTTTATGGGAAAAAAGAACATTGTTCTCCCCTGGGTACCCTCAGCCCTCCCGGAGTGATTTCTGCCACTGCTCGAGCCATGGCCCAATTTCCCTTTGTTCACCTGGGGCTCCCCTGGTGGGTGCAGCCCTTATCTTGAGGCTCGGTGCCAGCTTGTCTGGTGAACTTTCTGGTGTCTCTGATGAGCGGTGAACAGGGGAAGAACAGGGAAAGCACATTGGGGTACTTATAAAAATAAGGGCTAACGAATTTTAATAACACACAAATAAATAAACACTTGAACTGCTGTACTGCGCTACAGCGTAGTGGCGGCCGTCCCGTCACAGTTGTCATTGATGGAAAAATGAATTCCAGAGTTTATCAAGCCATTTTGCAGGAAAACGTAAGACCATCTGTCCGCCACTGTAGCTCCGCAGAGGATGGGTGATGCAACAGAACAATGACCAAAGCATACAAGTAATTCATCAAAAGAATGGCTTCAAACAAAACAAAATACACCTTCTGGAGTGGTCCATTCAGAGTCCTGACCCAACCCGATTGAAATGCTGTGGC
Organism: Leptobrachium leishanense; assembly: GCA_009667805.1. Lineage (NCBI taxonomy): Eukaryota > Metazoa > Chordata > Amphibia > Anura > Megophryidae > Leptobrachium > Leptobrachium leishanense. Next base: position 7,619,077 of record CM019064.1, read on the forward strand.
ATGACCTTAAGAGAGCGATTCACACAAGACCATCCCAAGAATATTGCTACACTGAAACAGTTTTGTGAAGGGAGTGGTCCAAAATTACTCCCGATCGTTGTGCAGGTCTGATCTGCAACTACAGGAAACGTTTGTTTGAGGTTATTGCTGCCAAAGGAGGGTCAACCAGTTATTAAGTCCAAAGGTTCACATACTTTTTCCACCCTGCACTGTGAATGTTTACATGTTATGTTCAATAAACACATGAAAACATATAATGTTTGTGTTGTATTATTTTAAGCAGACTGTGTTTTTCAAATTGTTGTGACTTAGATGAAGATCAGAGCACATTTTATAACCAATTCATGCAAAACTCCACGTAATCCCAAAGGGTTCACATACTTTTTCTTGCCACTGTATGAGGGGTATGGTGTGAGGATATAATATATAAGGGGGTGTGGTGAGGGGAATTGATGTATAGGGGGGTGTGGTGAGGGGATATGATGTTTAAGGCGGAATGGTGAGGGGATATAATGTATGATAAGAGGGGTATGGTGAGGGGATATGGTGAGGGGATATGATGTATGATAGGGGGGTATGGTGAGGAGATATGATTTATGATATGGGGGTATGGTGAGGGGATATAATGTATGAGGGGGTATGGTGTGAGGATATGATGTGTAAGGGGGTGTGGTGAGGGGATATGATGTATAAGGGGGTGTGGTGAGGGGATATGATGTATAAGGGGGTATGGTGAGGGATATGATGTATAAGGGGGTATGATGTATAAGGGGGTATGGTGAGGGGATATGTGGTATGGTGAGGCGATATGATGTATGATAAGGGGGTGGTGAGGGGATATGATGTATAAGGGGGTATGGTGAGGGGATATGATGTATAAGGGGGTATGGTGAGGGGATATGATGTTATAAGGGGGTCTGGTGAGGGATATGATGTATAAGGGGGTATGATGTATAAGGGGGTCTGGTGAGGGATATGATGTATAAGGGGGTATGATGTATAAGGGGGTATGGTGAGGGGATATGATGTATGCTAAAGCGGGTATGGTGAGGAGATATGATCTATAAGGGAGTATGGTGGGGGGATATGATGTATAAGGGGGTGTGGTGAGGAGATATGATGTATAAGGGGGTGTGCGTGAGGGGATATGATGTATAAAGGGGTTCTGGTGAGGGGAAATGATGTATAAGGGGGTATGGTGAGGGATATGATGTATAAGGGGTATGGTGAGGGATATGATGTAAAAGGGGGTATGGTGAGGGGATATGATGTTATGATAGGGGGGTATGGTGAGGGATATGAGGTATGTAAGGAGGTGTGGTGAGGGGATATGAGTGTAAAAGGGTGTATGGTGAGGGATATGATGTATAAGGGGGTATGGTGAGGGGATATATGATGTATAAGGGGGTGTGGTGAGGGGATATGATGTATAAGGGGGTCTGGTGAGGGGAAATGATGTATAAGGGGGTATGGTGAGGGATATGATGTATAAGGGGGTATGGTGAGGGGATATGATGTATGATAAGGGGGTGTGGTGAGGGGATATGATGTATGATAAGGGGGTATGGTGAGGGGATATGATGTATGATAAGGGGGTATGGTGAGGGGATATGATGTATGATAAGGGGGTGTGGTGAGGGGATATGATGTAAAAGGGGGTATGGTGAGGGATATGATGTATAAGCGGGTATGTTGAGGGGATATGATGTATGATAAGGGGGTATTTATTTATTTAGAAATTTTGTTTTTTGGAATCCGAATCCCTGTGGGACACGTGGATTTCTTCATCAATGGCGGCAGAGACCAGCCAGGCTGCCCGTCTGTGCGACTGTAAATTAACCGACCTTCCCTACACGCTATAATCATGTTGACACGTGCAGTGTAAATTAAACATCCTATTAATAACATATTATGGCCCACACACGCCTCCATTGACCTACAAATGGCAACCATTTTAACATACAAAATGGTTCTCCAAAAGTTTCTAGGGTTTGATATGTTATTGTTTAGATTTTCATTGAAGTAATGGGCTTTGGCCATTTTTGTTTGTTTTGTGCATTCATTCCGGCATTTTCGGTATTCGTAGTGATCGTTCATGGGTATGGTGAGGGATATGATGTATAAGGGGGTATGATGTTTATTTATTTATTTTTTGAATAATTTTAGGCATGTTTTAGGATTTTTTGATTAATTTTAAGGTTTTCTAATTTATTTTAGAACAACATGGCTTTTTCGGCAATGAATAAATGATACTACGTTTCAGGACCAAAGACAGCTCTGGAGCCCTGTCTATGGTCCTGAAACTTTGTATTCAATTAATTAAATTTTTCAGTTCAGGATCATAGTTTGTTAGCCCCCCCCAGAGCTCTCCATGGTTCTGAAACATTGTATTCATTGCTGAAGGGAGACAGACTGAAAGAAAATAATACAACTGTGTTTAGCAAAGAAAAAAAGCCTTGTTAACTTTAAAATAAATTCAGAAAACTTAAAATTAACCCAAAAAAATTAAAAAAAAACAAATGAAGAGACTTTTTGCTGCAAGTGAATAAAGTAAACGGTTGAATAAATATTTAATAAAGACGGGGAATATTTTTTACATTGAAACCTATGGGTAAAAGCCTTGTTGCTTTAAAATAAATTAGGAAGCCTTAAAATTAACCCAAAAATACAGAAAAATAGCAAAAGAATCCTAATAAATAAATAGACTTTTGGCTGCAAGTGAAAAAAATAAACAGTTGAATAAATATTTAATAAAATTGTGGAATATTTTTTACATTGAAACCTATGAGAAAAAATCTTTGTTGCTCTAAAATAGATTAGGAAACCAAAACTTTCACCCAAAATAACCCGAATAATGCCCAAAAAAATTCCAAAAAATAAATAACTAAATAGACTTTTGTTACAAATGAGAAAAATAAACGGTTGAATGATGTATAAGGGGGTATGGTGAGGGGATATGATGTATAAGGGGGTATGGTGAGGGGATATGATGTATAAGGGGGTATGGTGAGGGGATATGATGTATAATGGGGTATGGTGAGGGATATGATGTATAAGGGGGTATGGTGAGGGGATATGATGTATAAGGGGGTATGGTGAGGGGATATGATGTATAAGGGGGTATGGTGAGGGGATATGATGTATAGTGAGGGTATATGATGTATAAAGAGGGTGTGGTGAGGGGATATGATGTATATTGAGGGGATATGATGTATATGGAGGGTGGCAGGTTACTGTATGCAGTTTGAATGGGTGTGATACAATGTTTCCGGGTGGTTTGATAACATGTGTCACTGTCAATTCTCCATTGGGTTTCTCCATGGCACTGAATCGGTGATGTTGGGATACGCCGATCCCAGCAGCCGTGACATTCTGGTTACGCCACGTCTCGCCGTCACCTTTACTTACTTTTATTTTAATCCTCTTTATTAATCCTCTTTTTCAGATTTTGGAATCCGAATCCCTGTGGGACACGTGGATTTCTTCATCAATGGCGGCAGAGACCAGCCAGGCTGCCCGTCTGTGCGCAACTGTAAATTAACCGACCTTCCCTACACGCTATAATCATGTTGACACGTGCAGTGTAAATTAAACATCCTATTAATAACATATTATGGCCCACACACGCCTCCATTGACCTACACGCGCCTCCGTGGCATACATGCACCTCCGTCGGCCTGCACACGCCTCTGTCGGCCTGCACACGCCTCCGTTGGCCTACACACGCCTCCGTTGGCCTACACACACGCCTCAGTGGTCTACACGTGCCTCCGTGGCCTACACTTGCCTCCATTGGCCTACATGCGCCTCCGTGGCATACACGCACCTCCGTTGGCCTACATGCGCCTCCGTTGGCCTACAGGTGCCTCCGTGGCCTACATGTGCCTCCGTTGGCCTACATGCATCTCCGTGGCCTACACGTGCCTCTGTGGCCTACACGTGCCTCCGTTGGATTACACGCGGCTCCGTGGCATACTCGCACCTCCGTTGGCCTACACGTGCCTCCGTTGGCCGACACGTGCCTCTGTGGCCTACACGCGCCTCCGTTGGCCGACACGTGCCTCTGTGGCCTACACGCGCCTCCGTTGGCCTACATGTGCCTCTGTGGCCTACACACACCTCCATTGGCCTATACACACACCTTACACGGATCCCTCGATATATGTTTTAATGAGTTCTCATGAGTGGGTTAAATCTCACCGAGGCATTAACTCTGGAGTATTTGGATAACACACGCGTGATCCTCCCTAATGGGGCAGCCATTTTCTCTCTGCATGTTGTGACCCTGTGACTTTTTCTTCGTAGTGTATCAATACATGATCTGTGACCACACGCGATCCATCAGCATTTACACCAACGCGCTCTTTGGCATCTGCGCCTACAGTGGGTTTTACTGCTCCAGCTTCCAGGAGTTCCTATGGGGGAGCTGCACGGACTGTCCAGACGTTTCGGCGACATCGTGTCCACAGATAGGTATGAAGAGATGTATGACCTGCGACTTTTTTGCGGGGGGGGTATTGATCCCAGGGCACACTTTAGCTTTTTTGAGGATTGATGCAGCTGAACTTTGATTCCATGCAACTGAGCGTGTCTGAAGCGGCCTCAGCTGGGGCAGATTTCAATAGTGCCCCGATTGATGATCTGCTCAGACACCTTCTCCACAGTGTTCATCCAGAGGTGACACCAGTAGGATTGTAATCCCGAAGAGCTACAATAGTCATGTTTTTAAAACACTGTCATGTCCTACAGGGGTGGTCGTTTACCAAATATTCTTGACATACATTTACAGTTTCTTCCGCGCCCTTAGAAAGTGAAAGCCTTTAGTCTTTGCCGCTGAGAGTCAATTTTGTGTCATCATTATTTGCAACAGTTGGTAGTGGGTTGTGGCCCCCACACACCGCCCGCCCATGTATGATCCTCTGCTGCCACCATTACTACAGGGAATGCGTAATAATAAGGGACGGACTCTCGGGGGACTGGAAAGCTTCCTTGGGACGGGCATGAGCATCTCTGTGCTCCTCTGGGGCGTGACTGACCCCCATGAATGTTAAATCCTGAGCTGGAGGCTCTTGTAACCTTTGTGTTTTCCATCGTCTGGTTCTTGGCGCAGGTCGTGGACCGTCTGCAACAGGACAGAATGCTACAAGGGACCAGGTTGTTTACGTGATGACCACAGGCTCAGAGCCTTATTGTGGTGAGCAAACCCCTCAAAAATCCTAACACCTCATTGTCCCTTTACCCAATAACCCCCCAACGTTTTTGTACCACTCGCCCCACACATTATCCAGTGGATTTCATGAAACGAGGCAGAGTATCCGCAGTGTAATATTAAACTGATTACATAATATCTATTGCATGGTTTATTGAAGGGGGGTCTGTTCCAGCCTTGGGGGGCTCCATGGTTTGATGTGATACGCTGTGGCCGCTGCATACTGTCCAGAGATGTTTCTGAGCATGTTTAATGTGTCCTCCGCAGCTCACCACATCCTTCTGGAGTTTACTTTGGTGGAGCCAAAAGGTCGCAGCGTCACCATCGAGATCCAGCTAATCGGGAATGAGACGTCGAGCACCGCTCGCATGTCCATGTGAGTTCCTGGTCTCTGTCTCACCCTCCCAGCATCCTTTACCCCTGTGCCCACAGACCCCACAGCCTTCCTAAGCCTCCAAAACGCGCTGCGTGGTGGGCCCTGCTTTACAGTGTCCAAATGCTAAGAGCTTTCTGCAATGGCTTCATGGACCACATGTAGGACATCAATATATCTCATATAGTACAATGCTCCCCCCTATGATGTGACATGTGATTTATGTCACCCCCTCCCGCTTCCCAATAATCCCAAATCTGCCAACAATTCTCTTCATACGACTTTCTTCCAGCCCTAAACACACGTTGGAAGGAAAAATCGTGACGGCCCACAAGGACCCGCTCTGCCACATCAAAACCATTGCCGTGCGGATCTCCCCGTCTCTGTCCAGCCTGTGGCGAAGAGCACCCAACATCATGGGGTCATTGTGTGTTTCGGAGCTACCCCTCATTGACAGGTATCTGGGCATTTTTAAGATCCGTTATCACCTCACCCCCCCAGAATGAGTGTATGACCCATGATCACCCCGATATCAGTGGAGGTTCATCCATGAAGGAAGAAGCGGCAGCACCCCAATAGTAAACGTGCAAGCAAAGATACGTATAAAATGTTTTGCTGTGTACAGCACAATATAGAAACATTAAGCATTTTACCCTTATTTCTCTTGAACCATTACCTTTCTCTTAAGTTACCTTTACTTCCCTTCAACCCCCCAAACCATCCCCCACCCCCCGCCCCCGCTCTCCCCATAAATAAAAACACATGACAAAAGTATTGGCGGTTTGAAAAGGTCACGTCTTTTATTTATAATCAAGGCCAAAAAATCATTGCATTTGTGGCAGAATTATCAGCGATCCTCGCTTTCTTGGAATAGGTAACATCAGATAACACTGGTACCATAGAAGTAACTGTCAATACAATTCCCCAGCTTTGGCTGCACAAACCACCAGCTGGCTTCATGTAACATGGTGAAATTACCTGACTGCACCTCAACTAACCATGCCCATATCTAAAGCAATCCACCGGCTTTGGCCGCACAAACCACCAACCGGCTTCCTGCGACATGGTATGACTCCATATGGGAACCCACGGGCGGTCTTGAAATGACTGGCGGAATCACCACTTCATTAGCCCCTATCTGTGGTCAATGCTGCTCTCTGACGACGTGACCTTTTCGACTCGGTAAACAGGCAGTAACCTAAAAACAGGGTGGGTAGGGTGGGAAAAAGACAAAGGTTAGACTGATTTCTTCTGTCCTTTGCTTACCCTTTTCTATTACCCCTGCCCCTCCCCTTTCTGTTATCTGCCCCCGAGACCCAATCCCAGCGATAATCCTGAAACAAAAGGGGAACCATTGTAACTCCTCCCAACTTTCTACTCTTTTCTTTAAACAGGGAAGTTGCTTAAGCTTCTTCCCTCCCATTCAGTCTCTCATCAGTACTAAGCATTTTACCCTTTTTTCTCTTCCACCATTACCTTTCTCTTAAGTTACCTTTACTTCCCTTCAACCCCCCAAACCATCCCCCCGCCCCCGCTCTCCCCATAAATAAAAACACATGACAAAAGTATTGGCGGTTTGAAAAGGTCACGTCTTTTATTTATAATCAAGGCCAAAAATTTGCCTTTATGGCAGAATTATCAACGATCCTCGCTTTCTTGGAATAGGTAACACCAGATAACACTGGTACCATAGATCCAGCCAGATAACACAGGCAACCGCAATGAACCACCAGCATTGCCCAGAAATAGCGGCCGGCCCCACGTGGCTAAGCTAGCGCAACCACACGCTGCTCTCTTAATTGCAGATAGCAGGCCGGGAGGATCTTCAAACCAGGAGGCACCTGTGTTTGGCCACACAAACCACCACACAGACCCCCAGATCCTCCCCCTCTATCGCCTCTCCACGTGCCAGGGCCGCATATTTCACCGCCACCAAAAATGAGAACCCTCTTTTTCCGCCACCAATAAAAGACTGTGACTTTTTCACTTACCTTACACAAGGGTCTTTATCAGCCCTTCGATGTTGCCAATGAAAAGGTTGTTCCCTGCCTCGGACAAATGGACGCCGTCATTCCTAATCAATTCCTCCTGCATTGTCACTATGTTCTGATGCTCCAAAACCTTTCCTCCCATCTCCAGCATAATCTTTTTCGCTGCCTGGTTTAGCTTCTTTCTCCCGATGTATCCTGCTCCCTGCTCCCTGCAGTTCCTCCACACTAATCTAGCAATTACGTTAGACCACACTATCTGAACATCCGGCCATGCCTTCCTGAACCACCTAAGTGTTTCCCGGATCCTTTTCTGCAAATCTATTGTTGTCATAGCCCCTATGTCGTTACCCCCTAAATGCACTATCATTATATCTGGCTTCTCCCACCTTCTCCTAGATTCCTGTGCTACCCCTAAAAACTGCGTCCACCCCATACCCCTCCTTCCTATCCACCTAATGCCTGCTTTAGTGAGGCTGAACCCTAGGTTCACTCCCATCATTGTGCCCGCAGCGTGAACGGCCGCCCAGTGCACATAGGAGTGTATCAGGCTCCATACTCTCTTCGCCCGCTCTGAAACCCCCCCCAAAAAACAGAATATTAATGCTCAAACACATACCAACTTTTTATCGTGACTGTAAATTGAATCAGGGTTATATACATACCCCCGCTTATTCACAACCCTCTCCTCTCTAACTTAGTAAATTATGAAATACCAGCTAGCCTGCTAAAACCAGTGCCCTTTAAACAAATTCCCTTCCCCCATCGCTGTTTAATCCTAACTGCTCGCGATCTGCCAGAGAAATTAAGTTTTATTTATTTATTTTTTATTTTTTTACCCAAAAACAGATTATCCCCTATGCCGCTACCCCCTAAATGCCCTATCATTATATCTGGCTTCCACCACCTTCTCCTAGATTGAATATAGAATATTTGATACAGTCCTGACCTCAACATCTGAGGGTTGGGATTTAGAGGTTATTATTGCAGAGGATCTAAGGGTAAGTAGTCAATGTAATAGAGCAGCAGGAAATGCTTGGTTGTGTAGGGAGAGGTATTAGCAGTAGGAAAAGGGAAGTGCTCATGCCACTGTACAGAGCACTGGTGAGACCTCACTTGGAGTACTGTGTGCAGTACTGGAGACCGTATCTCCAGAAGGATATAGACATCTTAGAGAGAGTTCAGAGAAGGGCTACTAAAATGGTGTATGGCTTGAAGGAGAAAAGTTACCAGGAAAGGCTTAATCATCTTAACATGTATAGCTTGGAAAAAAGACGAGATAGATGAGATATGATAGAAACATTTAAATACATAAAGGGAAACCATCTGGATTAATTTAGTTGCGCAAATGTAAGTTTAAACAGATTATACAGTTACTGCTGCAGCACTTCCTCATTGACAGCAGACCATGTGACTTTTTGAGGCTTAAAATGGCTGCCAGCCATGCGGTCACTGATTACCTACAGTTGTGTTCAAAATTATTCAACCCCCACTGAAATTGAGTGTTTTGGCCAGTTTGACATTGATTTTCATCATTCAGTCATCTTGCTTACAATTAACTCAAAGAGGCACGTGTAGGTCAGACAAATATAACATAACATTTATAATGAAATAACCACAAATGTCTTTTCTGTGCTCACATCATTATCAGTTTTATTTAACCCCCAAGTGACATTCAATCTTAGTACTTAGTACAACATCCTTTACAGTTATAACAGCTTTTAAACGTGAAGCATAGCTTGACACAAGTGTCTTGCAGCGATCTACGGGTATCTTCGCCATTCGTCATGGGCAAAAGCCTCCAGTTCAGTCACATTCTTAGGCTTGCGCACTGCAACTGCTTTCCTTAAGTTCCACCAGAGTTTTCTCAATCGGATTTAAGTCAGGTGACTGCGATGGCTGCTCCAAAAATGTTCCAGCCTTTAATCTGCAACCATGCTCTAGTGGACTTGGAGGTATGCTTGGGATCATTGTCCTGTTGAAAGGTCCAACATCTCCCAAGCCTCAGGTTTGTGACGGACTGCATCACATTGTCATCCAATATCTCCTGGTACTGAAAGAGAATTCATGGTACCTTGCACACGCTGAAGCTTCCCTGTACCTGCAGAAGCCAAACAGCCCCAAAGCATGATTGACCCCCCGCCATGCTTCACAGTAGGCAAGGTGTTCTTTTCTTCATAGGCCTTGTTCTTCCTCCTCCAAACATAGCGTTGATCCATGGGCCCAAACAGTTCTAATTTTGTTTCATCAGTCCACAGAACACTATCCCAAAACTTCTGTGGTTTGTCCACATGACTTTTGGCATACTGCAGTCGACTCTTCTTATTCTTTGGAGACAGCAAGGGGGTGCGCCTGGGAGTTCTGGCATGGAGGCCTTCATTACGCAGTGTGCGCCGTATTGTCTGAGCTGAAACTTCAGTACCCACATCTGACAAATCTTTTCTCAGTTCCTCAGCAGTCACACGGGGACTTTTCTCCACTCTACGCTTCAGGTAGCGCACAGCAGTTGAAGTCAGCATCTTCTTTCTGCCACGACCAGGTAGCGTTTCAACAGTGCCCTTTGCCTTGAATTTGCGAATGATGCTTCCTATGGTCTCTCTTGGTATGTTTAACATCTTTGCAATCTTCTTATAGCCATTGCCTTCCTGTGAAGAGTAATCACCTTCTCTTGTCTTCCTGGACCATTCTCTTGACTTCACCATGTTTGTAACCACACCAGTAAATGTCTAGAAGGAGCTGAGTATCACAGTCATTTTAAAAGCTGCCTAATTGGTGCTTATTATGCTTTATTGCTGCTCCGTGACATCCACAGTGTTTTCAATACCTGATTGAAAAACACTTGAATGAACCTCTGTTCTTCAGAGTGGTAGTCTTTAAGGGGTTGAATAATTGTGTCAATGAAGAATTCACTAAAGAAACATTTACTACTGTATTACAAAACCAATTGATGTCATTTTAGTTGCATATGGTTCTTTAAAAAGTCCTTGTAGGATTTCATTTCTGAATACAATTACAAATGTACACTAAATTCCCTAAAACCTTTACAGCATTGGGGGTTGAATAATTTTGAACACAACTGTATGTTTCATAAATCATACAACTATACAAATAATAAGGTTTTGATCAAGTATTACAAAAGTGAAGCAAATATCAACGAGCATATCTAGCTAAAATGCAATCACTAGAACGGGTAAATTAGGCCATTTAACCAAATAGATTTACACACACACACATACAGTATAATGTCAAAACAGAGACAAATTATCACAGAATTAATACACTTAATACTCATCCACTCCCAGGCTTTCTTATGATGATGGTATGAGTGGGAAAGATGAGGGAGTTGCTGCTCATGTTTCCTCCATTTCGGACATAAGTCTCTCCTCTCCCTCAATAAAGACAAAGTTAGCGTTCTGAAATAATTATTTACTCAACTGTAGCAAGTGCGTAAAAAAGATTGTACATTACTGCTGTGTCACTTCAAAAATTGCCTTAATTAGTATAGTGAACTTAAATACAGTATACAAATTAGTTTATTCATCAACTTATTGCTTAGCTCTTGGGGTTACTTTATTTATTTGACATACACCCAGGTGAGACAACCCCCCTCCCTTCCAGAATATATTAAAGATAACAACAGGCTCCAGCCACTGGACAATAGATAAGCTCCAGTCACTGGACAATAGAAAAAAAAAAAGTCATCACAATGGAATGTTTACCCATGCTGTCTTCTCTAAACAGTGTGCTTAGGGAAACCCAGGATGTTAGAGTGCAAGCTCTTGAGCAAGGGGCCTCTCCTACTGTTTAATGAGTGCAAAATATAACAACTTATAACTGTAACATACAGATACACACTTTGACAACAGCATAGCACATCACACACACTCTACACTATATACAGAGACAATAAACTGTAAAGCAAAATACTTGCAAATAAACATTGGGGCGGCCGTTTTATCACAGGTTGCTTTGTATGCTTCCGGCCTGTTCAGTACAAAAATGACTGCAGCTCATTAAAATGTATCGATTTTGGAGTGCTAGTTGGTGCTAGAACACCCACTATTCATGTGTGTGATTCTTAAAATTGACCGTCAGTCATTTACTAGAGTGAGCACTTTAACTATAAAGGCACAGCAATCCTCAGACAGACACAGGCAAAATTACTGATCCCAAATGCACCTAATAACATACAAAACAACAAATCACTAAATTCTGGCCGAGTTATACCAGAACTATTAACCTATTCATAATTACTATCACGCAGATACTACACAAAATTAACAAGGGAATACAGTATTGCAAAGTGTAACGAATATTAAAAGCATCTACTAAATAAAACCTACAAATCAATACAATGGAAAAACCTGCACCTATTTATCCAAGTAATAATAGAACTAGGAACATATATATTTAGCAGACTATAATAATAGGGAATATATAACAGATTGATACAGCCAGTAATACTTATCCTGTCATGGGTTTTCATATGATGATGGTGATGGTAAAATGGAGTTGGCTGTCCAAAAAGACAAAGGTTAGACTGATTTCTTCTGTCCCTTGCTTACCCTTTTCTATTACCCCTACCCCTCCCCTTTCTGTTATCTGCCCCCGAGACCCAATCCCAGCGATAATCCTGAAACAAAAGGGTGAACCATTGTAACTCCTCCCAACTTTCTACTCTTTTCTTTAAACAGGGAAATTGCTTAAGCTTCTATGCTCCCATTCAGTCTCTCATCAGTACAGAAACATAGAAACATAGAAAATTTCGGCCCATCTAGCTCTGCCCAATTACATGGATACTTTACCTGGATTTATCTTTTGTTTAGGATAACCTTATGCCTATCCCATGCTTGCTTAAATTCAATTACTGTTTAGGCCTCTACCACTTCAACTGGAAGGCTGTTCCATGTATCCACCACCCTCTCAGTAAAATAATGCTTCCTGATGTTACTTTTTAAACATTTGCCCCTCTAATCTAAGACTATTGTCCTCTTGTTTTTGCTACTTTGTTTCCTTTTAAATATACTCCCTTCCTCTACCTTGTGGATTCCCTTTACGTATTTAAATGTTTCTATCACATCTCCTCTGTCTCGTCTTTTTTTCCAAGCTGTACATGTTAAGATCATTAAGCCTTTCCTGGTAACTTTTCTCCTTCAAGCTGTACACTAGACATGTGCACAGCACAAAATTTCGTTTTGAACTAATGGATTAGTCCTAAAATGCAATTTATTTAGTTGCTAAAGAAATTCGTTTTCAGTTCTTTAGTATGAAACTAATTTCATTCATCCGAAAACCAGTAGATACAATTACTATGGTAGTGGCTCCTCAGAGGGCTGAGATCGCTGCTTGTTACAGTATCTCTCACTCTCAGCACAATGTGTCAGACTGCTGCTCATCACAGCGCTCAGAGTTTCAGTAAAACTAGTAAATAATATTTTTATATATAAGTGGTTATAACAATATTATTTCCTTGTTTTACTGAAACTCTGAGCGCTGTTACAGTCAGTTACTGTAACAGCTGAGCCTGATACATTGTACCGAGAGATAATATAACAAGCAGCCGATCTCAGCACTCACAGCAACTGGATTTAAAGGGCTGAAAAAAAATGTGCCTCTCTGTATAATGTATATAACATCCTCCTGCATTAATTAATACCCCTCTCTGTATAATGTATAGAACATCCTCCTGAATTAATTAATGCCCCTCTCTGTATAGAACATCCTCCTCAATTTATACCTTTCTCTGTATAATGTATATAACATCCTCCTGCATTAATTAATGCTCCTCTCTATATAGACCATCCTACTCAGTAGGACCTACTGCACGGGCATGTGGAGGGTGCAGAACTTCGGAATGCAATGCTTATCCAGCACAGGAGAGGGAACTTTTACTTAAACTTTGTATCTCTGTGGGGGAGAGAGACAGGAATATAAAAGCTGGGGAGAGGGAAAATATTAACGTAAATCGGTCTGAAAGCTCAGAAAAGAGATGACTGGTGCAAATTTATTTTTATAATAAAATCACTTTAAATCCAGGGAAAACATTCAAATAAATCACACTGAAGGCTCATAATGACAGTAACTGTGAGAGCTGGATACTAAATGTATCAGATGTAAAAAACCCTTTATAACAAGCAGCACTGGGAGAGGAGAGGGACTTTATATAAAACGTGTATTATAGATGAGGAAAGGGGATAGTGCTCCTGGATAATATAAAATGTATCAGACCTAAGCCCCTATTATGCAGAGCGGGAGGGGAGATAACACACATTTTATAAAGTCCCTCTCTTCTCCCAGCGCTGCTTGTTATAAAGGGGTTTTTACTATCCAGCCCTCCTCTGTCATTAGCTTTCAGTGTGATTTATTTGAATGTTTTCCTTCTCCAGTTGCTTTTATCATCATGTCTGTCTCATAGACATGCAAGGGTTAAGTAAAGGTTTCCTCTCCTGTGCTGTCTGTCTGTCCTGCGAGTGAGTATTCTGGAGCTCTATCACTGTCAGATTTTCGGGTAGGGGTCGGGAAGGATTACGCATACAAACCTTTTCTGTAGCTTTGCGATGTTGCGCTCTTCATTGCTGGTCTCCTTCACGCATCAATGTAATATCACAAAAAGGACTGAAACTAAATTGTAGTGCATTTTAATTTAGTTTCTTTCGTTTTTTGTACTGAGCAGTTTCGTATCTCTTGAGTCATACGAAAACTAAATTATCCCAAAATTCGGACTAAATCGTTTTAGTACTAAAACGAATGCACATGTCTACTGTACACCAATATGCACTGGGCAAAAAAATAATAGTAAATGCATTATATGCTGGACAGGATAATGATAATAATCTATACTATAAAAGGATAAGCTAAAAACTGTCCGTCGCCAAAACCCTACTGCGCATGCGCGACGGACATTTGAAAGCGGCCGTTAGAACACACAGGTAGCTGCGCGTGCCGGCCGCGTGAAAAAAAAAAAAAAAAAAAACGGCACGAGCCGCGCGCAGCTACCTGTGTGTTCTAACGGCCAGATGCCCCGATCCTCCAGCGGTGACCGTCCTCCGGCTGCCGGCGGGCCTCTAGGCTTAGGCGAGCCCCCGGCTCGGTTTGGGCCTACAGGCCCAGCCGAGCCGGGGACTCGCCTAAGCCTAGAGGCCCGCCGAGCACCCAGCGGCAGCCGGAGGTGGTCACCGCTGGAGGATCGGGGCCGAAGTTCCAAAACATACTCCCCTAAATCGGCCTGAGCTCCAGCGGTGACCTCCTCCGGCTGCCGCTGGCTGCTCGGCGGGCCTCTAGGCTTAGGCGAGCCCCCGGCTCGGTTTGGGCCTACAGGCCCAGCCGAGCCGGGGACTCGCCTAAGCCTAGAGGCCCGCCGAGCAGCCAGCGGCAGCCGGAGGAGGTCACCGCTGGAGGATCGGGGCCGAAGTTCCAAAACATACTCCCCTAACTCGGCCCTGAGCTCCAGCGGTGACCGTCCTCCGGCTGCCGCTGGCTGCTCGGCGGGCCTCTAGGCTTAGGCGAGCCCCCGGCTCGGTTTGGGCCTACAGGCCCAGCCGAGCCGGGGACTCGCCTAAGCCTAGAGGCCCGCCGAGCACCCAGCGGCAGCCGGAGGTGGTCACCGCTGGAGGATCGGGGCCGAAGTTCCCAAACAAACACACCCCAAAATCGGCCCTGAGCTCCAGCGGAGACCTCCTCCGGCTGCCGCTGGCTGCTCGGCGGCCCTCTAGGCTTAGGCGAGCCCCCGGCTCGGTTTGGGCCTACAGGCCCAGCTGAGCCGGGGACTCGCCTAAGCCTAGAGGCCCGCCGAGCAGCCAGCGGCAGCCGGAGAAGGTCACCGCTGGAGGATCGGGGCCGAAGTTCCCAAAAAATACACCCCAAAATCGTCCCTGAGCTCCAGCGGTGACCTCCTCCAGCTGCCGCTGGCTGCTCGGCGGGCCTCTAGGCTTAGGCGAGCCCCCGGCTTGGCTTGGGCCTACAGGCCCAGCCGAGCCGGGGACTCGCCTAAGCGTAGAGGCCGGCCGAGCAGACCGCTGGAGCTCAGGGCCGATGTTGCCTAACACATACTCACCGACATCGGCCTTTAGCTCCTCCAGCGATGGCGGTCCCGCTTGCAGCATCCTCTCTCTCTCCGTTGCTCGCCAGAATGACGTCACGAAAGCCTTTGACCCCGGGGGTCAAAGGCTTTCGTGACGTCATCCTGGCGAGCAACGGAGAGAGGATGCTGCAAGCGGGACCGCCATCGCTGGAGGAGCTAAGGGCCGATGTCGGTGAGTATGTGTGGAACCGGTGGAGGACTCGAGGCTGATGTAGGTGAGTATGTGCTCTACACACACACACACACACACCCTGCTTGCTCGGCCGGTATCCAAGCTTAGGCGAGCCCCCGGCTTGGCTTGGGCCTAGAGGCCCTGCCGAGCCGGGGACTCGCCTGAGCATGGAGGCCGGTCGAGTTGCATGCTCGGGCGTCCTCCAGGCTCAGGCGAGTCCCCGGCTCGGCTGGGCCTCTAGGCCCACGCCAAGCCGGGGGCTCGCCTAAGCTTGGTCGGCATCCAGGCTCAGGCGAGCCCCCGGCTTGGCTTGGGCCTAGAGGCCCAGCCGAGCCAGGGACTCACCTGAGCCTGGAGGACGGCCGAGCATGCAACTCGACCGGCCTCCATGCTCAGGCGAGTCCCCGGCTCTGCTGGGCCTCTAGGCCCAAGCGGGGGCTCGCCTAAGCTTGGATACCGGCCGAGTAAGCAGGGTGGGTGTGGAGAGCACATACTCACCTACATTAGCCCTGAGCTCCAGCGGTGACTGTCCTCCGGCTGTCGCAGGCTGCTCGGCCGGCCTCCAGGCTCAGGCGAGCCCCCGGCTTGGCTTGGGCCTACAGGCCCAGCCGAGCCGGGGGCTCGCCTAAGCCTGGAGGCCGGCCGAGCAGCCTGCGACAGCCACCGCTGAGGCTCTGGGCCAATGTAGGGGGACACATACTCACCTACATCGGCCCTTAGCTCCTCCAGCGATGGCGGTCCCGCTTCCAGCGTCCTCTCTCGCTCCGTTGTTCGCCGGAATGACGTCACGAAAGCCTTTGACCCCGGGGTCAAAGGCTTTCGTGACGTCATCCCGGCGACCAACGGAGCGAGAGAGGACGCTTGAAGCGGGACGCGGGACCGCCATCGCTGGAGGGCCGATGTAGGTGAGTATATCCACGAGCGGGGGGCCATATCCACGAGCGGGGGGCCATATCCGACGAGCGGGGGGGGGCCATATCCACGTGCTGGGGCGATATCCACGTGCTGGGGCAGTATCCACGTGCTGGGGCGATATCCACGTGCTGGGGCAGTATCCACGTGCTGGGTCAATATCCACGTGCTGGGGCAGTATCCACGTGCTGGGGCAGTATCCACGTGCTGGGTCAATATCCACGTGCTGGGCAGTATCCGAGCTGGGGCAGTATCCACGTGCTGGGTCAATATCCACGTGCTGGGGCAATATCCACGTGCTGGGCAGTATCCACGTGCTGGGGCAGTATCCACGAGCTGGGGCAGTATCCACGTGCTGGGGCAGTATCCACGTGCTTGGGCAGTATCCACGAGCTTGGGCAGTATCCACGAGCTGGGGCAGTATCCACGTGCTGGGGCAGTATCCACGTGCTGGGGCAGTATCCACGAGCTGGGGCAATATCCACGTGCTGGGGCAGTATCCACGTGCTGGGGCAATATCCACGTTCTGGGTCAATATCCACGTGCTGGGGCAATATCCACGTGCTGGGCAGTATCCACGTGCTGGGGCAGTATCCACGAGCTGGGGCAGTATCCACGTGCTGGGTCAATATCCACGTGCTGGGGCAATATCCACGTGCTGGGCAGTATCCACGTGCTGGGGCAGTATCCACGAGCTGGGGCAGTATCCACGTGCTGGGGCAGTATCCACGTGCTGGGCAGTATCCACGTGCTGGGGCAGTATCCACGAGCTGGGGCAATATCCACGTGCTGGGGCAGTATCCACGTGCTGGGGCAGTATCCACGTGCTGGGGCAGTATCCACGAGCTGGGGCAATATCCACGTGCTGGGGCAGTATCCACGTGCTGGGGCAATATCCACGTGCTGGGGCAATATCCACGTGCTGGGTCAATATCCACATGCTGGGGCAATATCCACGTGCTGGGCAGTATCCACGTGCTGGGGCAGTATCCACGAGCTGGGGCAGTATCCACGTGCTGGGGCAGTATCCACGTGCTGGGGCAATATCCACGTGCTGGGGCAATATCCACGTGCTGGGTCAATATCCACGTGCTGGGGCAATATCCACGTGCTGGGCAGTATCCACGTGCTGGGGCAGTATCCACGAGCTGGGGCAATATCCACGTGCTGGGGCAGTATCCACGTGCTGGGGCAGTATCCACCCACGTGCTGGGGCAGTATCCACGTGCTGGGGCAGTATCCACGTGCTGGGGCAGTATCAATCCACGTGCTGGGGCAATATCCATGTGCTGGGCAGTATCCACGTGCTGGGGCAGTATCCACGAGCTGGGGCAATATCCACGTGCTGGGGCAGTATCCACGTGCTGGGGCAGTATCCACGTGCTGGGGCAATATCCACGTGCTGGGGCAATATCCACGTGCTGGGTCAATATCCACGTGCTGGGGCAGTATCCACGTGCTGGGGCAATATCCAGGAGCTGGGGCAGTATCCACGAGCTGGGGCAATATCCACGTGCTGGGGCAGTATCCATCCAGGTGCTGGGGCAATATCCACGTGCTGGGGCAGTATCCACGAGCTGGGGCAGTATCCACGTGCTGGGGCAATATCCACGTGCTGGGGCAATATCCACGTGCTGGGGCAGTATCCACGAGCTGGGGCAATATCCACGTGCTGGGGCAGTATCCACGTGCTGGGGCAATATCCACGTGCTGGGGCAATATCCACGTGCTGGGGCAATATCCACGTGCTGGGTCAATATCCACGTGCTGGGCAGTATCCACGTGCTGGGGCAGTATCCACGAGCTGGGGCAATATCCACGTGCTGGGGCAGTATCCACGTGCTGGGGCAGTATCCACGTGCTGGGGCAGTATCCATCCACGTGCTGGGGCAGTATCCACGAGCTGGGGCAGTATCCACGTGCTGGGGCAGTATCAATCCACGTGCTGGGGCAATATCCATGTGCTGGGCAGTATCCACGTGCTGGGGCAGTATCCACGAGCTGGGGCAATATCCACGTGCTGGGCCAGTATCCACGTGCTGGGGCAGTATCCACGTGCTGGGGCAGTATCCACGTGCTGGGGCAATATCCACGTGCTGGGGCAATATCCACGTGCTGGGTCAATATCCACGTGCTGGGGCAGTATCCACGTGCTGGGGCAATATCCAGGAGCTGGGGCAGTATCCACGAGCTGGGGCAATATCCACGTGCTGGGGCAGTACCATCCACGTGCTGGGGCAATATCCACGTGCTAGGGCAGTATCCACGAGCTGGGGCAGTATCCACGAGCTGGGGCAATATCCACGTGCTGGGGCAATATCCACGTGCTAGGGCAGTATCCACGAGCTGGGGCAGTATCCACGTGCTGCGGCAATATCCATGTGCTGGGGCAATATCCACGTGCTGGGGCAATATCCACGTGCTGGGGCAGTATCCACGTGCTGGGGCAGTATCCACGTTCTGGGGCAGTATCCACGTGCTGGGGCAGTATCCACGTGCTGGGGCAATATCCACGAGCTGGGGCAATATCCACGTGCTGGGGCAATATCCACGTGCTGGGGCAGTATCCACGTGCTGGGGCAATATCCACGAGCTGGGGCAATATCCACGTGCTGGGGCAATATCCACGTGCTGGGGCAATATCCACGTGCTGGGGCAGTATCCACGTGCTGGGGCAATATCCACGAGCTGGGGCAGTATCCACGAGCTGGGGCAGTATACATGAGCAGGGGCAGTATATCCACAATAGACTGCCCTCTGGGCAGGCTTTACAACTAGTAAATTATAAAATAATATTATATGCTGGATAAAATAATAATACTACTAATAATAAATGGATATGATGGATAAAATAATAATAAATGGATTATATGCTGGATAAAATAATAATACTAATAATAATAAATGAATTATATGATTTATAAAATAATAATACTAATAATAATAAATGGATTATATGATGGCATATAATCCATTTATTATTATTAGTATTATTATATTATACAGTGTATAATATAATAAACTACTAATAATAAATGGATTATAAAGTATGCTGGACAGGATAATGATTAATTAATAAAATAATAATATTATATGTTGGATAAAATATAAATACTACTACTAATAATAAATGGATTATACACTATGCTGGACAGGATAATGATTAATTAATTATAAAATAATATATGCTGGATAAAATACAAATACTACTAATAATAAATGGATTATATGCTGGATAAAATAATAATAATAATAATAAATTAATTATATGATGGATAAAATAATAATAATAATAATTAATGGATTATGTGATAAAATAATAATACTAATAATAAATGGATTACATGCTGGATAAAATAATAATACTACTAATAATAAATTGATTATATGCTGGATAAAACAATAATAGATTATAAAATGCATAAAATAATAATAATAAATATTATCAGGTCTATTCACTAAGGTGAAACTCAGCAGAATTGGCTGGAGAAGTGAAAATTCTAGATCAAAGTAGCCATACCTGAAACATTCTCCCATTTAGCTCACTTTCCAAATCGGCTATTTGGTCTGGATTGTTCTGTTCTCCTGACAGTTCTCCTGAGTTACACCTTTTAGTGAATAGACCTTGTGACGTGCGTCGCTTTGGACATGGGGTACATGGGCCTTGAAATGTATTTGAGAGGTGCGGACCTGAAGTATCATATAGCTTCCCTGCCATTTCCTTTGTTAAAGTCACCCTGTATCTACAATTTTAGATGCAGGTTGTTTGTGTTTTCTGTGCCCTATTCCCTGATGTCTGTGTTATATTAATATTCCCTTATGCATTTATTGTGGAGTCTCTTGTGGTATATACTGTGCTGTTTTCCTTTGTGTATTTGTGAGTAATGGATTCTTTTGTTTTCATATGCTTCCATCAACCACTCCCCTTCCCCCAGCAACCAGCTTGAGCCGGATCCCTGTGCTACTTCCTGATCCTTTGTTTCGATGCTGGGCTTATTTCCATTGTCTTATACCTTCCCACTGTGTGTGTGTGTGTGTTTTTCCCAATTGTAAAATGTAAATAAAGTCAGTCCCAGTTTGATATTCACCTTGCGAGGATCACCCTGTATTCAGTGGGTTTGGCCAGAACCAATACTCCTATGGGATACTGGCGGCGAGGGGAGCATTCTGCACGTGGGCATGGGACCCCCCCCACGTTACAGACCTGTATATGCTGGATAAATTAATAATAAAAAATGGATTATATGGTGGATAAGATAATAATACTAATAATAAATGGATTAAACGCTGGATTATATAATAATGGTTGGTTTGTGTTCCGGGTAAGTGGAACTCTGCTTTATTATGGTTTATAAATCCTTACACTCACTTTTTTTGCTGATTTCGGATATAAAGAGGGCTTTACAGAGGGCGGAGTCGTATCCCGCGCCCCACCACCTCTGGGGTGATTCACGCTCACACATGGGCCCTCCTGGTAGTTGGGGGGTTCCTATAGGATTCTATGCAATGCTTATACATGTGTTTGTGGGTGCACGTTAACCCTTTGCGGTGATTCCTCCGTGATGACGTGTAAGATGGTCTGACCCTGGTACCCCTTTACCTGCCTGCGCCCCCTGATACTTTGTTTCTGTCCTTTGCAGGAATGTGCGGATCTGCCTGCCCGAACATGTGAGTTTAATAGGGAGCAGCCGGCTGTATTACGACTTTAACGTCTTCACGAATCAGATGTGTCAGGACCGATAACTTATATTCCTGCAGAGCCCACCCAGCCGGCAATCTATTCTCCGCGCGACCAAGCGTCCTCTGAGGGGCGCCACTGAGTACGGGTCAGGTTCCTCTGCAAAGCTCAGTGACACAATACATCGAGCCTCTGCTTCCTGTCCTGTGGTGCCCCGCCTGGCGCATCACATTGCTGCACAGTTTAGCGATTGTGCCCCTAAATATTCTATTTAATTGAAGACGAAGCCGTAATTTCTACTTATTTAGGGAAACACAGTAACCAGGACGGACAGGCACCGCGATCTCTTACAATCCCGCGATTAAAGGGCTTTATTAACACTTTACAGGCAGTTTGTGGTTTATAAAACATGCTTATCTTGCGCGGTTTGTGACCTCACACCCCTCGTCTTATCACTGTTTGTGATTTCACACCCCTCGTGTTTTTCGCTGTTTGTGACCTCACACCCCTCGTCTTATCTACGTATTAACCCGCTCACCTTCTCATGTCATGGTGTTTCTGCCAGGGGTTATTGGGTGTTTTGGGGGATTTTGGAGCATTTTGGGTTAAATTATTGAAATAATAATCTAAGGTTTAATAATCTAAGGAGGAAATCCTTGCGCTGTGTTCCCGCCTGCAAAGTGCTGCGTGATGTGACGTGCCCCAGCACAAACCTCAACAAACCCTGTCAAGAGGACAATGAGGCTCATAACAACGGAAGGCCGGGGGGGGGGGCGTCACAGTGACCCCGGTATTACACAGCCCTGTGCTGCTTTGGGGAGATTTGGCTAGAAGAAGGTGTTACCCAGAAAAACACCGGCTTTTAATGTTTTCCGTGATGAGATCAGCGGGGACACGACGGGGTGGATTCGCTAAACTGTGAGCTGGCGCAGAGCCATTCCGTGGGATACATTGTATCAGGGAATCACTAGCACACTGCAACGCACGCTGCTTCCTGAATGTGTTCAAGTGGGTTTCTGCATGTGGGGGTGTAAGGGGGATGGGCACCAATCGGATTAAGAACGAGCCTTTATTGCGCCGCATTGTCTAGATTTTTGGCGGAGTTGCACTTGCTCTGCATCAGTTTGCTCATTTGTAAAAGGAAGAGGCCACGCGATTTCTCCAAGTTGCAACAGACATGTGAGAAGAAATGGGCGATTACACCTTGCTGACATCGAGCGACCCTCACAGTATGGCTGCAGAGAGGGTCAATCATTTATACTCGTCCCACCAGGCATTGGGGAGACTCGACCCACACTCACAACTGGACGTGAAGCCAAAATGTTTATTTAATTGTGTTTTAATTCATTGGAGTATTAATGTAAGCAACAAAACTCTACTTTTTGTTTGGTTTAACTCAAACACAATGGGAGGAGGGGGATGGGATACAATGGAGGAGAGAGGGATCCAACAGAGGGTCAATGGGGGTGAGAGGGATGGGACGCACAATAGAGGAGAGAGGGAACAGTCAGAGGGCCAATGGGAGTAAGTGAGAGGGATGGGACGCACAATGGAGGAGAGAGGGATCCAACAGAGGGACAATGGGGGTGAGAGGGATGGGACGCACAATGGAGGAGAGAGGGAACAGTCAGAGGGCCAATGGGAGTAAGTGAGAGGGATGGGACGCACAATGGAGGAGAGAGGGATCCAACAGGGGGACAATGGGGGTGAGAGGGATGGGACACACAATGGAGGAGAGGAGGAACAGTCAGAGGGCCAATGGGAGTAAGTGAGAGGGATGGGACGCACAATGGAGGAGAGAGGGATCCAACAGAGGGACAATGGGGGTGAGAGGGATGGGACGCACAATGGAGGAGAGAAGGAACAGTCACAGGGCCAATGGGAGTAAGTGAGAGGGATGGGACACACAATGGAGGAGAGAGGGATCCAACAGAGGGTTAATGGGGGTGAGAGGGATGGGACGCACAATGGAGGACAGAGGGAACAGTCAGAGGACCAATGGGAGTGAGTGAGAGGGATGGGACGCACAATGGAGGAGAGAGGGATCCAACAGGGGGTCAATGGGATGAGGGGGATGGGACGCACAATGGAGGAGAGAGGGATCCAACAGGGGGTCAATGGGATGAGGGGGATGGGACGCACAATGGAGGAGAGAGGGATCAGTCAGAGGGCCAATGGGAGTAAGTGAGAGGGATGGGGCAGAGACACAATAAAGTAGAGGAGGACCAGGCAAAGGCACAATAGTATAGTGGTGGTTGCAGAGCTTTTTAGGTCTGGAGCTGAATGGATTGGTGGGTCTTTGCCACCGCTCTGTTACCCCAATATGTCTGTGCCCTTTTTATCTTGCCTCCACATTGAGCCTTTGTGCCAATAAACTACTCCTCATGGCACATTTGTCCAAATCCTCCCATTCCGCACTGTCTTTCCCAGACGGTTTCCAGTCCCCATCGTGCCTCGATCCTCGGTGGTTGGTACCAGAAAGGGTTAAAGTTTCATTGGGTCTAATTTATGGCCTGAGCATTTATTGGGGTAGAGAGGGATGAAAAGAGACAGAGATTCTGTATTGAGGTGACAGGGGTGGTGGAGGAGCAACAAACTCTTTGGTTCCAGGTCCTTCCAGCACTGAGGCCCTGTTGGTTATGCGGAGTGACCGTACCATGCGTGGTATGCGTGTGTTACGAGATGCCTCCATGGAAAGGAGCCGGTTAAGTTGACAGGCCTTTATAATCGTCAGTCCATATGGACAGAAATGTCACATTTTAACTTTATCAACCAAAACCAAGATTTGTTTTTTTTCAGTGAAAAGATGGCGGCACGCGCTGATCCAGAGTCCTCTGTGTTCCTCACCCAAATAATCATCTTATATTAATGGTTCATATGAAGAACATCAAACAAACTCCCTCCACCCCACTCCCGGCTAAAACCCTCGTGGTCTCTTGAAGGCCGTGCTATACGTCCCTCCAGTCCATGGGCGAGAAGACACGTGGGCAAACGTGAAAGACTGATGAAAGGCAGTGACACACACAGACAACAGAGCAATAATCCACAACCTTCACCGCACAATTTATCACGCGGTATGCAAGCAGCTCGGTTTTGTTGGAGAAGAATCCTTGGCAGAGGGAAGCTACCATCGATCAGTCGGTCAGATGTCTGCTCCTCTGGATCCATCTTTGTCATTCCCTGAGGCAAGGCTGATACTTTGTATCAGGAGATATTGTTTCTATGAGTCCTTCCATGTGCGCTTCCTGCATGCCCTGTGTACAAAGGTGTGAATTTCCACACTGGTGAGTTGTGCTCCGTGTAGGACTGGTGTTGGTACCGTTCTTGTTCCCTATAGTTCTGGAGTTTGAGTTGGGGCGAGGGGGGCTCTGCTGTGAGACAGGAGCCGGGGGTGGCCTTTGTGGAGGACACTTGTTGCTGAAACACAAAGATGACACGATTTCTACCAGAAAAAAATAGCAATTGTGTTTATCACAAGTATTCAAGCATTATTTAGAGAGGACGTACGTACAGCTCATGCACCCAGAACAACGTGACCTTTACCCGGCAAATCGAATGTAAACAGTAACCAAGAGCAGGCCTCACACTGCTCTCCTTCCAGGTACAGGGGGGACATTACAAATCAATCCTGGCGAGTAACCCTGGCCAAAAACGGCCACGGACACAATGACGTTCCCGTAGGACGGCAGGCAGCTTGTAACGTTATGGTTTTAATTGAATTAAAAATTGAAATTAGGGACTGGAAATTCGACGCATCAATAGACGCGCGACGATTTGTCCTATCGACGCTCACAATCTGTAGCAGGTGTTTGTAAAGTAGTAAATTCCCCAGAGAGGCCTTTCGGCACAGCTGGCCCCGGGACAGACACAGAATGGATTTGCATTGTTTCAGTGAGTCGTGATTAATGCCCGGTGGGGTCTACTCCACCTTTATGGATGTTTGTCAGTAGAGGCCTTTAAGTGCAACTGAGCATGTCGAGGACTTGGGGCGCTCAGTGAATCTGCCCCTGCACAGCCCACTATAGACATGCTCAGTCTGCTGGAGATACATTTCAGCACCTAACCATCATAAAACGTCCCAGCCTGTGGTCAGTGTGTAGTGATGGCATGCAACCTCACATGGATACAACCAGGGTGGTCGTGTAACAATCCAATACAAACCCCGACATGTAAATAAAGGGTCTTGCACAATTTGTTAGATGGTCATGCGATAAAGAAAGCACATTCATTGTAGAATCCACGTCAGCAAATAGGAGGAGAGGTCCAAACGCAAGGATAAAATCTGTGAAATAATGGAGGTAACTCAATTTTATTCTCTCAGAGTCTAATCCTCCTTCTAACTGGTTAAAAAAAAACAAATATACCCAAAGACGATCATGGAGACACGACGTGACTTAAAAGTGGTAGTGGTTGGTACATAGAGACGCTCTACCAATGTCATTGTGGTTTCTCTGTGACATAGTGCTTTAAAGACCTCAAAACCCATCTTGGTGATGAAGCCCCAAGTCACCAGAAGATCCACAAGTGACTTATCGGATTCAAGTCTGAACATTTAGACTTTTGTGATGGACCATAAAAGGGGGATGCCCCTGTATGTCCACGGTTGAGACCGTGGTGATCAAGGTGAAGGAGTTTCTGGATCAGGAACCTAAAACCATTCTCAGAAACATCGAGGAAGAAGAGTTTGACGTTTCAAAAACAAGCGTGCTGAGGATTCTTCAGAAGTTGGACTTCGGGAGGAAGTGCGGCCGCTGGGTTCGCCGTCTGCTGACACAGAACACAAAAACTACTCTAGGTGGTTTGCCAAGAAGCTCCTCATCACGTTGGAGGACGGGAAGACTTCAAGGTATTGGAGGTGAAGCTACGTTGGCAAAGATGACTCTGAGCCGTGGCTGCACCGCTTGAATAATTACGGGCAGCGATTATGTTGCATAAACTTTCTTTGGAAAAACAAATTGCGTTTTTACCATTATTTCACAGATTTTTAACCTTCCTTAAGGACCTTCCCGCGTAATAAGACCAGACGATATGAGACAAAGAGAGGAAGAAAACCAATGAGGGGGAAAAAATGTACGGGGGGCAGCAGGGGGGGAAGAAAACCAATGAGGGGGGAAAAATGTACGGGGGGCGGCAGGGGGGGAAGAAAACCAATGAGGCGGGGAAAAAATGTACGGGGGGCGGCAGGGGGGGAAGAAAACCAATGAGGGGGAAAAAATGTACGGGGGGCGGCAGGGGGGGAAGAAAACCAGTGAGGGGGAAAAAATGTACGGGGGCAGCGGGGGGGGGAAGAAAGCCAATGAGGGGGAAAAAATGTACGGGGGGCAGCGGGGGGGGAGAAAACCAATGAGGGGGAAAAAATGTACGGGGGGCGGCAGGGGGGGAAGAAAACCAATGAGGGGGGAAAAATGTACGGGGGGCGGCAGGGGGGGAAGAAAACCAGTGAGGGGGAAAAAATGTACGGGGGGCAGCGGGGGGGGGAAGAAAGCCAATGAGGGGGAAAAAATGTACGGGGGGCAGCGGGGGGGGGAAGAAAACCAATGAGGGGGAAAAAATGTACGGGGGGCAGCAGGGGGGGAAGAAAACCAATGAGGGGGAAAAAATGTACGGGGGGCAGCGGGGGGGGAAGAAAACCAATGAGGGGGAAAAAATGTACGGGGGGCGGCAGGGGGGGGAAGAAAACCAGTGAGGGGGAAAAAATGTACGGGGGGCAGCAGGGGGGGAAGAAAACCAATGAGGGGGGAGAAACGTTTTCAGTTTTGAAGAAATTGTAGCAACACGATTGTTCATATTGCATAGGATGCATCAATGGGGGGATATTACGTAATAAACAAATATACGGGGACTATAAACAGACACCGGTTAGCAGGCGTTGCACCGGTTAGCAGGCGTTGCACCGGTTAGCAGGCGTTGCACCGGTTAGCAGGCGTTGCACCGGTTAGCAGGCGTTGCACCGGTTAGCAGGCGTTAGGGGACCAGCTCGCACTCACAGCCTCACGCGAACATGCCTGAGCACAGCCATCAGGTCTCCTGCTCATGTCAGGCACACGTGGCGGCGAAGGGGCTTACGCGGGGAGACACAGGCCGGCATAGGCATCAGGCAGGCATGGTACTTACGGGGATATCCCTTACCAGCTGCCTCGCCCCCTCTTACTTCAAATACTCCCCCTCGCTCACATAATCCATAAAAGAACCGGGGAGCTCAGAAAAATCCTCCAGGATCAAGCTGGTAGAGTCCTCACCCATAATGCCACTCTCAGGCCGGGGGCCCCTGCTTCCTATAGGCTGGTGAGGCAGGTCTGGAGCCGCTTTGTGGATGGGCGAATGGTCCTGAGGAAGGATAGAGGGCAGCGGTTCAGCTGCAGGTCCTATTTCCACATTGGCCTCCGACCAGGGTCCCAGGACGCGGTAGAGGCTGGGCAGGCGAATATCGAAGCGGAGGCCGAACTTGGCAAAGAGCTTGTCATTGAGCGCGTAGAGTTTCTGAGAGATGTCAAAGCCCAGGAGGACAGAGAAGAGGCGAGCGATGTACTTCTCCTTGGACAGGAGGAGGTAGAGGCGCTTCCTGGGCCAGCTGATGTAGGTGCAGTCCGTCTCCGCCGCGAGCGTCACCTGAAGAAAGCAAATGCAGGCCGGTTAGAAAACCCTACGGCTCGGGTTCCTCCAAATCTGGACAGAACCCAACGTATCTTAGCAACATCCTCTGAAAGCACTTTGCAACCAGAAACATGAACTGTCCCCGGGGGATCGTGAGAAGGCCCCGGTGAGGGAGGACTCGTTTCTCGGGCTGATCCCGTGGATACGAGATGCTGACATGGCGTCCAGGTCCTTCCCACCAGCCCGTGTTTACATACACATGTTTCAGTGTGAAAGCAGAAGAGGACCCGGCCGAAAACGAGAAGAAATATCCATGGATTTTATACACTCAGTGAGGGATTGTGGGTGATCGGAAAGGGGAGAAAACCAGGCTGAAGCGCAGCGGCCACATCAACCGACACTGACTGACCACATCAATAAACCTCAGTGTCTTTTCCCCCTTGTTAGGAACAATTTAAGGTTGTGATTTGGGGGATTTTTCATGAGCGTCGGATGAGGAGACCCGAGGTGGTCGTATCTCCATTATGTTAATGAGGATCTCCAGCGACGCGCAATGTGGCCGAGGTCGACGTGTCCATGTGGAGTTATTCCCATAGCGTACGCATAGCGGCACCACAAGGGCAAAGGAAGTGCCAGGCGGCTATTATTAGCCCCATTATCTGGCTGTCAATGAGCCGGGTGCGGCGAGACGGGAAACAGAATGGAAACACACGGTGGAGATCACAGGAAACACGAGATAATGACTGGAAAGAAGAAGAAGCAAAAATAGAAAAGGCTCAGCGAGAAAAAGAGTCAACAGAGAGCAAGCGATCAAAAGGGAAAACAAGGGGTTAACAGGACGAAATGAGCTGACACACAGAGTGAAGGGAATGGGGGCTAATAAACACAGAGGGTGAAAGGAATAGGGGCTGAGATACACAGTGTGAAGGGAATAGGGGCTGAGATACACAGTGTGAAGGGAATAGGGGCTGAGATACACAGTGTGAAGGGAATAGGGGCTGAGAGACACAGAGTGAAGGGAATAGGGGCTGAGATACACAGAGTGAAGGGAATAGGGGCTGAGAGACACAGAGAGTGAAGAGAATAGGGGCTGAGAGACACAGAGTGAAGGGAATAGGGGTTGAGAGAAATAGAGGGTGAAGGGAATAGGGGCTGAGAGACACAGAGTGATGGGAATAGGGACTGAGAGTTACAGAGTGGAGGGAATAGGTGCTGAGAGTTACGGAGTGAAAGGATTAGGGGCTAAGAGACACAGAGGGTGAAGGGAATAGGGGCTGAGAGTTACAGAGTGAAGGGAATAGGGGCTAAGAGACACAGAGGGTGAAGGGAATAGGGGCTGAGAGACACAGAGTGAAGGGAATAGGGGCTAAGAGTTACAGAGTGAAGGGAATAGGGGCTGAGAGACAAAGAGTGAAGGGAATAGGGGCTGAGAGACACAGAGAGAGAAGGGAAAAGGGGCTGAGAGACACAGAGTGAAGGGAATAGGGGCTGAGAGACACAGAGAGAGAAGGGAAAAGGGGCTGAGAGACACAGGGTGACGGGAATAAGGGCTGAGAGACACAGAGTGAAGGGAATAGGGGCTGAGGCACACACAGGAAATAGGGGCTGAGAGACACAAAGTGAATGGAATAGGGGCTGAGAGACACAGAGGGAGAAGGGAATAGGGTCTGAGATACACAGTGTGAAGGGAATAGGGGCTGAGAGACACAGAGTGAAGGGAATAGGGGCTGAGAGAAACAGAGGGTGAAGGGAATAGGGGCTGAGAGACACAGAGTGAAGGGAATAGGGGCTGAGATACACAGTGTGAAGGGAATAGGGGCTGAGAGACACAGAGTGATGGGAATAGGGACTGAGAGTTACAGAGTGAAGGGAATAGAGGCTGAGAGACACAGAGTGAAGGGAATAGGGGCTGAGAGAAATAGAGGGTGAAGGGAATAGGGGCTGAGAGACACATATTGAAGGGAATAGGGGCTGAGAGACACAGATTGAAGGGAATAGGGGCTGAGAGACACAGATTGAAGGGAATAGGGGCTGAGAGAAATAGAGGGTGAAGGGAATAGGGGCTGAGAGACACAGATTGAAGGGAATAGGGGCTGAGAGACAGAGAGTGAAGGGAATAGGGGCTGAGAGACAGAGAGTGAAGGGAATAGGGGCTGAGAGACAGAGAGTGAAGGGAATAGGGGCTGAGAGACACAGGTTGAAGGGAATAGTGGCTGAGAGAAATAGAGGGTGAAGGGAATAGGGGGCTGAAAGACACAAAGTGAAGGGAATAGGGCTGAGAGACACAGAGTGAAGGGAGTAGGGGCTGAGAGACACAGAGGGTTAAGGGAATAGGGGCTGAGAGACACAGAGGGTGATGGGAATAGGGGCTGAGAGAAACGGAGGGTGAAGGGAATAGGGGCTGAGAGACACAGAGAGTGAAGGGAATAGGGGCTGAGAGACACAAAGTGAAGGGAATAGGGGCTGCGATACACAGAGTGAAGGGAATAGGGGCTAAGAGACACAGAGGGTGAAGGGAATAGGGGCTAAGAGACACAGAGTGAAGGGAATAAGGGCTGAGAGACACAGAGTGAAGGGAATAGGGGCTGAGAGACACAGAGAGAAGGGAATAGAGGCTGAGAGAAACGAAGGGTGAAGGGAATAGGGGCTGAGAGACACAGAGTGAAGGGAATGGGGCTGAGATACACAGTGTGAAGGGAATAGGGGCTGAGAGAAACGGAGGGTGAAG
Source organism: Leptobrachium leishanense (assembly GCA_009667805.1). Taxonomy (NCBI): domain Eukaryota; kingdom Metazoa; phylum Chordata; class Amphibia; order Anura; family Megophryidae; genus Leptobrachium; species Leptobrachium leishanense. The sequence goes on from CM019064.1 coordinate 7,649,811, forward strand.
GGAATAGGGGCTGAGAGACAAAGAGTGAAGGGAATAGGGGCTGAGAGACACAGAGAGTGAAGAGAATAGGGGCTGAGAGACACAGAGGGTGAAGGGAATAGGGGCTGAGAGACACAGAGGGAGAAGGGAATAAGGGCTGAGAGACACAGATTGAAGGGAATAGGGGCTGAGAGACACAAAGTGAATGGGATAGGGGCTGAGAGACACCGAGTGAAGGGAATAGGGGCTGAGAGAAATAGAGGGTGAAGGGAATAGGGGCTGGGAGACACCGAGTGAAGAGAATAGGGGCTCAGAGACACAGAGTGAAGGGAATAGGGGCTGAGAGACACAGAGTGAAGGGAATAGGGGCTGAGAGACACAGAGGGAGAAGGGAATAGGGTCTGAGATACACAGTGTGAAGGGAATAGGGGCTGAGAGACACAGAGTGAAGGGAATAGGGGCTGAGAGACACAGTGTGAAGGGAATAGGGGCTGAGAGACACAGAGTGAAGGGAATAGGGGCTGAGAGACACAGAGTGAAGGGAATAGGGGCTGAGAGACACAGAGTGAAGGGAATAGGGGCTGAGAGAAACAGAGGGTGAAGGGAATAGGGGCTGAGAGACACAGAGTGAAGGGAATAGGGGCTGAGAGACACAGAGTGAAGGGAATAGGGGCTGAGAGACAGAGAGTGAAGGGAATAGGGGCTGAGAGACACAGGTTGAAGGGAATAGTGGCTGAGAGAAATAGAGGGTGAAGGGAATAGGGGCTGAAAGACACAAAGTGAAGGGAATAGGGCTGAGAGACACAGAGTGAAGGGAGTATGGGCTGAGAGACACAGAGGGTGAAGGGAATAGGGGCTGAGAGACACAGAGGGTGATGGGAATAGGGGCTAAGAGAAACGGAGGGTGAAGGGAATAGGGGCTGAGAGACACAGAGAGTGAAGGGAATAGGGGCTGAGAGACACAAAGTGAAGGGAATAGGGTCTGAGATACACAGAGTGAAGGGAATAGGGGCTAAGAGACACAGAGTGAAGGGAATAGGGGCTGAGAGACACAGAGAGAAGGGAATAGGGGCTGAGAGAAACGAAGGGTGAAGGGAATAGGGGCTGAGAGACACAGAGTGAAGGGAATAGGGGCTGAGAGAAACGGAGGGTGAAGGGAATAGGGGCTGAGAGACAAAGAGTGAAGGGAATAGGGGCTGAGAGACACAGAGTGAAGAGAATAGGGGCTGAGAGACAGAGGGTGAAGGGAATAGGGGCTGAGAGACACAGAGTGAAGGGAATAGGGGCTGAGAGACACAGAGGGAGAAGGGAATAGGGTCTGAGAGACACAGAGTGAAGGGAATAAGGGCTGAGAGACACAGATTGAAGGGAATAGGGGCTGAGAGACACAAAGTGAATGGGATAGGGGCTGAGAGACACCGAGTGAAGGGAATAGGGGCTGAGAGAAATAGAGGGTGAAGGGAATAGAGGCTGAGAGTTACAGAGTGAAGGGAATAGAGGCTGAGAGTTACAGAGTGAAGGGAATAGGGGCTGAGACACACAAAGGGAATTGGGGCTGAGGCACACAAATGGAATAGGGGCTGAGAGACACAAAGTGAATGGAATAGGGGCTGAGAGACACAGAGTGATGGGAATAGGGGCTGAGAGACACAGAGTGAAGGGAATAGGGTCTGAGAGACACAAAGGGAATAGGGGCTGAGGCACACAAAGGGAATAGGGGCTGAGAGACACAAAGTGAATGGAATAGGGGCTGAGAGACACAGAGTGATGGGAATAGGGGCTGAGAGACACAGAGTGATGATGGGGGTATTTCTGATTTTGATTCAGCGTTTACCTGGAACGTTCCTTCCTCTGAAGGCCGCAGAGATTCCCATTCAGGTGAGTCCAGGAACTGATATGGGAAAATGTAATGCAGGAACTGCCCGTCCAGGCTCACCTTCACCCTGAGTGAGATTGTAGAAAGGTCAGTTTAATGTTCGGCGACACAGATGCATCTCCAGACATTTCCGCACTAGTTTTACCTATTTTATATCTCAGATTTAACGGATGCTCTCAGGACATTCTTCGAACCATCTTAAATAATGGTAATCTGTGTTTTCTTCCAGAAGAGGGAAATATTGAGGTCTACATTTACAGAGCAACGACTTCCAAACTGTGATTAAAAACGGTTACCAGCCGCCTTCATCCTGTTTTCTCACGTCTGGCCGTTACCGTCGGATCGGCCTCATTATGTCTGAATACGCCATGAAAACCTTTAACCAAATAAACGGTGATATCTCAGACTGAATCCCATCGAGTTCCTACATGTTCTGCAGGAGAAACCTCCTGACTATGGTCCACATGAATGGCTCTTTCTCAGACGGCTCACCAGGAACCTCACAGGGATGTCCCCTCTCATCGCTACTCATTGTATCCCCCCCCCCGCTCATTGTGTGTCGGTCATTGAGTGTAAGCCATTCATTCAGTATAGGTGGGAGACTCAGAGACAATCCTTTGTGCGGGATTTGTCAATCACACCCACCCAACTCGATCTTGCACTTCTAAATGAATTGCTGACATCACAGCTCTATGACACTATTCTCATCAGAATGAAGGCGCTGCCGGAGCTGTCCCTGCAAAAGGCTTCCGAAAGGAGCCCTGGGGGTCCCAGATTCCAAAGAGTCCCACCAAGCTTCCCACCTCTTGAGAACCACAAGATGAAAGAGGAACAGGGTGCACAAACATTGGGTTCACATTGCTTTGACTCTGTCAGGCTTGAAGCGCCACCTGGCATAACCAAGCTTTTCATTGGCAGCTCTTGGCCCACCGACCCAAGCCCATAGGCGGGACATTCACTCCCCAATATGAAATGATCGGCCCTCATTTTATCAAGAATCAAACATCTCATTAAGACGACTGGCCTGGATGGAAGACTTGGCAGATGCCAGGCGGCGAGTGGCAGATAGAGGCACCATTAGCCGGAGTTTGCTCTCATTACTCCAGGCCAGGAGGAAATATACGTCACATCATGTAATAATTCTTACATAACCTCATGGCCATCCAACCAGACGCCAGGATCCTACTCTCATGGTTCACCCATAACCCAAGATGAAATCTCCAGCCCCTGGGCATCTACCACCTCCCCACACCTGGACATCTGGTTCAACAGGTCAATTTCATGTGCTCCACCTCTAATCCCCAGCCTGGAAACCCTCTCCACCCCTAATCTCTGGCCTGGAAGCCCACTCCACCACTAATCCCCGGCCTGGAAGCACTCTCCACCCCTAATCCCCAGCCTGGAAGCACTCTCCACCCCTAATCTCTGGCCTGGAAGCCCACTCCACCACTAATCCCCGGCCTGGAAGCCCTCTCCTCCCCTAATACCCGGCCTGGAAGCCCTCTCCACCTAATCTCTGGCCTGGAAGCCCACTCCACCCCTAATCCCCAGCCTGGAAGCACTCTCCACCCCTAATCCCCAGCCTGGAAGCACTCTCCACCCCTAATCCCCAGCCTGGAAGCACTCTCCACCCCTAATCCCTGGTCTGGAAGCTCTCTCCACCTCGTTCACTCCCGATCTCCAGTTTTCCCTCTGCCTTGATCGTGCTACATTTTGCGACACAGTCGCTTGTTGTTCTTCTGGTTATCACGAGTCATACATTGTATCTGGTGGCCGTGTATACTCTGTGTGTGCGCCGCTGCATATACCATTATGTCAGTGCCCTCTGCGTGTCCTTCAAAACCTCAATAAATGTAAATGATAACGGCGAAACCCACCTGCCCGAGAGGAGAAGGGACAGGCGGTCAATGGGCGTCTTCCCCTCTAGGGCGTAACTCTGGTCAGCGCTCAGTGTCTGGACCTGCATGCCGCTGCACTGCGCTATCTCCTTGAAGGTGCCCACAGGAACCTTGAGGGGCTGGTACACGGTCAGGTACAGGTTATCGTAGTCATCGCCAAAGGATTCCTTCCGCAACCTGTAGAGGAGGTGGGAGACCTGCGCGAAGCAGGCAATCAGGATGAGCAGGTTCCACACGAAGATGTCCAGGCCGCAGGCCAGCATCCAGCCCCATATGGCGGTGCACAGGCAGCCCAAGAACATCAGCAGGAAGATGAAGATGCAGCCGACGATGCCGCTGCCTCCCATGAACGCCAGCAGGAGGATGAAAGAGGCCAGGTGATAGAGGGCCCTCTCAGTGGACTGGTTCCAGTCATCACAACCAGGAGGAGCATAGAAAATCTGCTCCAGCACCGTGCTGTTACTCGTCGCCATCCTTCCACGCTTTATGGTGCCTGAAAAACATTAAATATCATTATATGTGTGGCCCGTGAGACACATCACAGGTATCATGAAAACGATCATGTAACACCCCTCGTGCACACGTTTTAATGTACATTTAATGTAACCCCTGGGAGAGATTAAATCCCCAGTGAATTCTCTTTCCTGTCACCCTGTATTACTGTTAACAAGCTGCAAGGAGCATCCCCCCCCCCCAGCACTATAACAAACTTTACTGCAGCATTTCAGCAACCAGGAACTAGGCAGAATACAAGGAGAGCAGTGGGTCAGTCACTGCTGTACAGGGATAAGATTCAGGGGGTTATAATGAATGTAAATCCTTTTACAGTACAGATACAAGGTGTTGCTGTAATTGCCATACACAGGCATTATGCAGCACATACAGATACAAGGTGTTGCTGTAATTGCCATACACACTCACAGGCATTATGCAGCACATACAGATACAAGGTGTTGCTGTAATTGCCATACACAGGCATTATGCTGCACATACAGATACAAGGTGTTGCTGTAATTGCCATACACAGGCATTATGCAGCACATACAGATACAAGGTGTTGCTGTAATTGCCATACACAGGCATTATGCTGCACATACAGATACAAGGTGTTGCTGTAATTGCCATACACAGGCATTATGCAGCACATACAGATACAAGGTGTTGCTGTAATTGCCATACACAGGCATTAAGCGGCACATACAGATACAAGGTGTTGCTGTAATTGCCATACACAGGCATTATGCAGCACATACAGATACAAGGTGTTACTGTAATTGCCATACACAGGCATTATGCAGCACATACAGATACAAGGTGTTGCTGTAATTGCCATACACAGGCATTATGCAGCACATACAGATACAAGGTGTTGCTGTAATTGCCATACAGGCATTATGCAGCACATACAGATACAAGGTGTTGCTGTAATTGCCATACACAGGCATTATGCAGCACATACAGATACAAGGTGTTGCTGTATTGCCATACACAGGCATTATGCAGCACATACAGATACAAGGTGTTGCTGTAATTGCCATACACAGGCATTATGCGGTACATACAGATACAAGGTGTTGCTGTAATTGCCATACACAGGCATTATGCAGCACATACAGATACAAGGTGTTGCTGTAATTGCTATGCACCGATACACTAATATGCGACTAACACCTGCGATACACTAATATGTGTTTAAATCTAAGGCTGTCTATTAGAGACGACCTCACACAGTATATATGGGAATACAAAAATCTTCATAGCGGTTCCTCCATATATTCAAGGTATGCGGGTGTGTTTTAGGGGCTCCTCCATATATTCAGGGTGTCTTTTTAGGGCTCCTCCATATATTCAGGGTGTGCGGGTGTGTTTTTAGGAGCTCCTCCATATATTCAGGGTGTGCGGGTGTGTTTTCAGTGGCTCCTCCATATATTCAGGGTGTGTGGGTGTATTTTTAGGGGCTCCTCCATATATTCAGGGTGTGCGGGTGTGTTTTTAGGGGCTTCTCCATATATTCAGGGTGTGCGGTGTGTTTTTAGGGGCTTCTCCATATATTCAGGGTGTGCGGGTGTGTTTTTAGGGGCTCCTCCATATATTCAGGGTGTGCGGGTGTCTTTTTAGGGTTCCTCCATTATTCAGGGTGTGGGTGGTGTTTTTATGGGCTCCTCCAATATATCAGGGTGTGTGGATGTCTTTTTAGGGCTCCTCCATATATTCAGGGTGTGCGGGTGTGTTTTAGGGGTTCCTCCATATATTCAGGGTGTGCGGGTGTGTTTTTAGGGGCTCCTCCATATATTCAGGGTGTGTGGTGTGTTTTTAGGGGCTCCTCCATATATTCAGGGTGTGTGGGTGTGTTTTAGGGGCTCCTCCATATATTCAGGGTGTGCGGGTGTGTTTTTAGGGGCTCCTCCATATATTCAGGGTGTGTGGGTGTGTTTTTTAGGGGCTCCTCCATATATTCAGGGTGTGTGGTGTGTTTTAGGGGTTCCTCCATATATTCAGGTGTGCGGGTGTGTTTTTTAGGGGCTCCTCATATATTCAGGGTGTGTGGGTGTGTTTTTATGGGCTCCTCCATATATTCAGGGTGTGTGGGTGTGTTTTTAGGGGCTCCTCCATATATTCAGGGTGTGCGGGTTTGTTTTTAGGGGCTCTCCATATATTCAGGGTGTGCGGGTGTGTTTTTTAGGGGCTCCTCCATATATTCAGGGTGTGCGGGTGTCTTTTTAGGGGCTCCTCCATATATTCAGGGTGTGCGGGTGTATTTTTAGGGGTTCCTCCATATATTCAGGGTGTGCGGGTGTGTTTTTAGGGGCTCCTCCATATATTCAGGGTGTGTGGGTGTGTTTTTAGGGGCTCCTCCATATATTCAGGTGTGTGGGTGTGTTTTTAGGGGCTCCTCCCATAATTCAGGGTGTGTGGGTGTGTTTTTTAGGGGCTCCTCCATATATTCAGGGTGTGTGGGTGTGTTTTTAGGGGCTCCTCCATATATTCAGGGTGTGCGGGTTTGTTTTTAGGGGCCCTCCATATATTCAGGTGTGCGGGTGTGTTTTTAGGGGCTCCTCCATATATTCAGGGTGTGCGGGTGTCTTTTTAGGGGCTCCTCCATATATTCAGGGTGTGCGGGTGTCTTTTTAGGGGTTCCTCCATATATTCAGGGTGTGTGGGTGTGTTTTTAGGGGTTCCTCCATATATTCAGGGTGTGTGGGTGTGTTTTTAGGGGTTCCCCCATATATTCAGGGTGTGCGGGTGTGTTTTTAGGGGTTCCTCCATATATTAAGGGTGTGTGGGTGTGTTTAGGGTTCCTCCAATATATTCAGGGTGTGTGGGTGTGTTTTTAGGGGCTCCTCCAAATATATCAGGGTGTGCGGGTGTGTTTTTAGGGGTTCCTCCATATATTAAGGGTGTGCGGGTGTGATTTTAGGGGCTCCTCCATATATTCAGGGTGTGTGGGTGTGTTTTTAGGGGTTCCTCCATATATTAAGGGTTGTGTGGGTGTGTTTTTAGGGGTTCCTCCATATATTCAGGGTGTGTTGGGTGTGTTTTAGGGGCTCTCCATATATTCAGGGTGTGCGGGTGTGTTTTTTAGGGGTTCCTCCATATATTAAAGGTGTGCGGGTGTGATTTTAGGGGCCTCCTCCATATATTCAGGGTGTGTGGGTGTGTTTTTTAGGGGTTCCTCCTATAATTAAGGGTGTGTGGGTGTGTTTTTAGGGGCTCCTCCATATATTCAGGGTGTGCGGGTGTGTTTTAGGGGCTCCTCCATATATTCAGGGTGTGCGGGTGTGTTTTTTAGGTCCTCCATATATTCAGGTGTGCGGTGTGATTTTAGGGGGCTCCTCCATATATTCAGGGTGTGCGGGTGTGTTTTTAGGGGCTCCTCCATATATTCAGGGTGTGCGGGTGTGTTTTTTAGGGGTTCCTCCATATATTCAGGTGTGCGGGTGTCTTTTTAGGGCTCCTCCATATATTCAGGGTGTGCGGGTGTGTTTTTAGGGGCTCCTCCATATATTCAGGGTGTGCGGGTGTGTTTTTAGGGACTCCTCCATATATTCAGGGTGTGCGGGTGTGTTTTAGGGGCTCCTCCATATATTCAGGGTGTGCGGGTGTGTTTTTAGGGCTCCTCCATATATTCAGGGTGTTGGGTGTCTTTTTAGGGGCTCCTCCATATATTCAGGGTGTGCGGGTGTTTTTAGGGTTCTCCATATATTCAGGGTGTGTGGGTGTGTTTTTAGGGGCTCCTCCATATATTCAGGGTGTGTTTTTAGGGGCTCCTCCATATATTCAGGGTGTGCGGGTGTCTTTTTAGGGGCTCCTTCCCTAGTTATTAATTATTTTTATTCCTGGCACTGTAACAGTATATAACTTTGTTATTGTTGCTCGAGGGGTTAATAATCGTATTGCTGGCTCTGTAGAGGTTAATAAATATTCGTGTTCCTGAAACCTCTGGGTTTTTACAAATAATCATATTCCAGATGCTCCAGGGGTTAAGAGTATTGTATTTCTGGTGCTCTTGGGGTTAATACATGATCTCAGTTTTGGCACTGTAAGAGTTAATGATTCTTATTCCTCAAGCTTTAAGGGTTAATAAACAATGTCAGACATTCTCGGGGTTAATATAGGATATGGCGTGTAAGAGTTAATAAATTATCCTGTTTCTAGAGCTGTAATGGTTAATAGTTTATTTTTCTTCTGGCACTCTAGGGGTTAATGAGTGATCCTATCCCTGGAGCTGTAAGGGTTAATGCGTCGTGCCGGTAGTAAAGCTGCGAGTCTCACCTGTGTTGCACCTCGCTGTGTCGCGCGCGCCGGCGGATCCTGCGGAGCAGAACGGAGCGTCTTGAACGCTATTGGTCCAAAGTGTGGAGCAACAGAATCCAGGCGCGGCGGCTACTCGTGCGACGCAGGGGGCCAGTCAGGGGGCATGGGGGGTGTTCCTGTAAAGTTCCTAAAATCCCTCCGGGTGGATCCGCCCCGTCCTGCGCTCCGCTGACGCTCCTATCACCCACAGCCGGCTTTATCAGGCGATGACTCTGCCTGTCCTCGTTCTGGGGACAAGATTACAGTGTGCGGCGATTTACTGCTCCGTGTCGGACACGTCCCGCTCTGCGTCCGACACGTCCCGCTCTGCGTCCGACACGTCCCGCTCTGCGTACGACACGTCCCGCTCTGCGTACGACACGTCCCGCTCTGCGTACGACACGTCCCGCTCTGCGTACGACACGTCCTGTTTTACCGTCTTGTGTTCAACATGTCCCTTTTTAGTGTCTTGTATCCCACACGTCCCGTTCAGCGTCCCACACGTCCCGTTTCAGCGTCCCACACGTCCCGTTTCAGCGTCCCACACGTCCCGTTTCAGCGTCCCACACGTCCCATTCAGCGTCCGACACGTCCCATTCAGCGTCCGACACGTCCCGTTCAGGGTCCCACACGTCCCGTTTCAGCGTCCCACACGTCCCGCACGTCCCGTTCAGCGTCCCACACGTCCCGCACGTCCCGTTCAGCGTCCGACACGTCCCGTTTCAGCGTCCGACACGTCCCGTTTCAGCGTCCCACACGTCCCGTTTCAGCGTCCCACACGTCCCGTTCAGCGTCCGACACGTCCCGTTCAGCGTCCCACACGTCCCGCTTTGCCCCGGGGTGTATCCTGCGTCTCCCCCCGCTGTCCCTCTCGGAGTATTTAAGCGAGCCTCTCGGCGCAGAGCTGCTGCCGCCCCCCCTCGCCCGCAGCTGATTGGCCTGGAATGTGTTTGGCGACAGCTTGAAGTGCGGCTCCAGCTGGATCTCCATGTTTGGAGCTGAAACCCAAGGAGAGAGGGAGAAGCCACTCGAGATCCCTCAACACACGGCCAGAGAGCTGCATTTTAACCCCGCGCCCCCCACCCCATCCCTTCACCGCCAGGACGAGGCCTAGGGGCCCCCAGGGAGCCTGCTGGGATCCACGCTTCCCTCCAGGCCAGGAACGCATGAAATCCTGCAGGATCAGCGCGGCAGGGGGGGGGCATGCAACATCTCCGAAATTTACCCAAAATCCACTAATTCTGCCCAAACACAGAGTCTCCTGCGTGAAACGCGCCGGACACTCCACGGATACGCTGGCGGGTGACAGGAGAGCATTAGGGGGACAATGAGCCCACCACGTGTAACCCCGGTGAGCAGGACGTGTAAAGTGCTGCCCCGCTGCAGGTGGAATCCATACGCCCCATGTGGGATCACTCATGAAGGACGGTCTTTGTACCCAGGGCAGCACTTTTCAGGTTCTGCTCATCAGCACAAAACACAGCAGCAGGATCCTGGTGGGTCCATAAATATGAGACTAATTCCCCCCCTCCAGGCACCCCCCTCCCCAAGCGCCTCCTCCCCAGGCGCCTCCTCCCCGTGCCCCCCTCCCCCTCCTCCCCAGGCACCCCCCTCCCGCGCCCCCCTCCCCCTCTTCCCCAGGCACCCCCTCCCCAGGCGCCTCCTCCCCGCACCCCCCTCCCCAGCACCTCCTCCACGCGCCCCCTCTCCCCCTCCCCAGGCGCCTCCTCCCCGCGCCCCCTCCTCCCCAGGCGCCTCCTCCCCGCGCCCCCTCCTCCCCGGCGCCTCCTCCCCGCCCCCTCCTCCCCAGGCGCCTCCTCCCCGCCCCCTCCCCAGGCGCCTCCTCCCCGCTCCCCCTCCCCAAGCGCCTCCTCCCCGCGCCCCCTCCCCAAGCGCCTCCTCCCCGCGCCCCCTCCCCAAGCGCCTCCTCCCCGGCGCCTCCCCCGTGCCCCCCTCCCCAGGCGTCTCCTCCCCGCGCCCCCTCCCCAGGCGCCTCCTCCCCGCGCCCCTTCCCCAAGCGCCTCCTCCCCGGTGCTCCTCCCGCGCCCCCTCCCCAGGCGTCTCCTCCCCACGCCCCCCTCCCCAGGCGTCTCCTCCCCGCGCCCCCTCCCCAGGCGCCTCCTCCCTGCGCCCCCCTCCCCAGGCGCTTCCTCCCGCGCCCCCTCCCCAAGCGCCTCCTCCCCGCGCCCCCCTCCACAGGCGCTTCTCCCCACGCCCCCTCCCGCGCCCCCTCCCCAGGCACCTCCTCCCCGCGCCCCCTCCCCAAGCGCCTAAGCGCCAAACCCAACCCTAACCCTAAACAAGCACAAACCCTAACCCTAAAACAAGAGCAAACCCTAATCATAACCCAAAAACAAGCACATACCCTAACCCTACAACAAGCACAAATCCTAACCCAAGCACAAACCCTAACCCTAAAACATGCACAACCCCTAACCCATACCCTATAACAAGCACAAACCCTAACCCTAAAACAAGAGCAAACCCTAATCATAACCAAAAACAAGCACATACCCTAACCCTACAACAAGCACAAATCCTAACCCAAGCACAAACCCTAACCCTAAAACATGCACAACCCCTAACCCATACCCTATAACAAGCACAAACTCTAACCCTAAAACAAGCACAAACCGTAACCCTAACCCTTAGGCTAGGGTCAGACGAAAGCATCTTTCCCCGCAAACGTGAAAAAGTGCGTCCGAACGCATTGACATATTTTTTCACAGAATGCGCAAAAACGGTCAGACGACGCGCATTTTCGGGCGTGATTTTGTACGGATCGTCAATAAAACTCTTTTTGCATCTGGACGTTATGTAGGCTGGACATTAGCAGCGTATGACATCTCCTAATCACGCAAACATGCCGCTATGCCGCAGCCACGCACTCAGTACGTCAGTACTAGCGGTTCAGCGTTCTCAGAAAAATGCGTTCAAATTCCACTTGCGTTGCACGGCCGGACTTTTGTGCGGCCGTACATCGTATATTGGCAGTCATTGCCCGTCATCTGCTGCTAGTGCGGCCGTAATTATGTGCGCCAGAACGCACGTTAAAAGTGCGCTGGTCTGACCCCAGCCTTAGAGTGTAAGCTTTATGGCCAAGGATACTGATCTCTGTAACTGCTCCGGTCACGGTGCCCTGTATGCTATATATATATATATATATATTCCCCACGCGGAGCGTTTTATTGGCACTGGTGTATTTATATATATCTGCTTGAGGTCACCGAGGTCACTGCTGGAGGTCACAACCCCTCCCCCGCTGGAGGTCACAGGGGCTGTATCTGCTGACAGTCTTGCCAATATTGGGATAGGTGTGTGTGAGCGTCCTGCCCGTTACGCCACCTGCTGGCCAATGCAGAGTGATGCCCCGGGACCTGTGTGTGTTATACAGGGAGAGGGGGGGACCACATCGCACGAAGAGCTGTGATGCCCCCCCAGGACGAGTGGATCTGAACACACCACAAGTCACAGTTTAGTGAATAACCCCCATTATTCTTGTCTGGGGGGATCCGGCATGGAGCGCGGTGATGCCAGAGACCCTCCCCCTTCATCTGATGAGTTTTGGCACCACACGCAGGTTAAATCGACCTCCCCGAGATCTCGCCGTAATGCCGCCCTGGCACCGCGCCACCTGCTAATGCACCGTTAACCCCCTCCTGACCAGACGTGATGGAACGATGAGTAACCAGAGTGTGAAGTCCCTCCCTGGTTTTCACCTGAAGCCTCTGCGGCAGGCGCCGCGATTTGGGCTCCGAGGATCTCTCTATATTAACCCCTCACATGCTCATCCACAAGCGCCGCAGACAGGACACCCTGGCCGAGGTATCACACATGGGGGAGTAACCCGCGTGCCGGGCACCGGGAACACCGCGCCAGCAGACTCTCACCGCATAAATACAACTATCTCCTGGTGGGAGAGAGACGCGCTGCGTGAGGCTGCAAACACCCAGCCGCTTCCTGGTGAGAGACGTGCTGCGCGAGGCTGCAAACACCCAGCCGCTTCCTGCTGGGAGAGAGATGCGCTGCGTGAGGCTGCAAACACCCAGCCGCTTCCTGCTGGGAGAGAGATGCGCTGCGCGAGGCTGCAAACACCCAGCCGCTTCCTGGTGAGAGACGCACTGCGCGAGGCTGCAAACACCCAGCCGCTTCCTGCTGGGAGAGAGATGCGCTGCGCGAGGCTGCAAACACCCAGCCGCTTCCTGGTGAGAGACGCGCCGCGTGAGGCTGCAAATACCCAGCCGCCTCCTGGTGGGAGAGAGATGCGCTGCGTGAGGCTGCAAACACCCAGCCGCTTCCTGGTGGGAGAGAGATGTGCTGCGTGAGGCTGCAAACACCCAGCCGCTTCCTGGTGGGAGAGAGACGCGCTGTGGGAGTCTGCAAACACCCAGCCGCTTCCTGGTGGGAGAGAGACGCGCTGCGTGAGGCTGCAACCACCCAGCCGCTTCCTGGTGGGAGAGAGACACGCTGCGTGAGGCTGCAAACACCCAGCCGCTTCCTGGTGAGAGACGCGCCGCGTGAGGCTGCAAATACCCAGCCGCCTCCTGGTGGGAGAGAGATGCGCTGCGTGAGGCTGCAAACACCCAGCCGCTTCCTGGTGGGAGAGAGATGTGCTGCGTGAGGCTGCAAACACCCAGCCGCTTCCTGGTGGGAGAGAGACGCGCTGTGGGAGTCTGCAAACACCCAGCCGCTTCCTGGTGGGAGAGAGACGCGCTGCGTGAGGCTGCAACCACCCAGCCGCTTCCTGGTGAGAGACGCACTGCGCGAAGCTGCAAACACCCAGCCGCTTCCTGGTGAGAGACGCGCCGCGTGAGGCTGCAAACACCCAGCCGCCAGGAAGCGGCTGGGAGAGAGACGCGCCGTGGGAGGCTGCAAACACCCAGCCGCTCCCTGGTGGGAGAGAGACGCGCTGCGTGAGGCTGCAACCACCCAGCCGCTTCCTGGTGGGAGAGAGACACGCTGCGTGAGGCTGCAAACACCCAGCCGCTTCCTGGTGGGAGAGAGACGCGCTGCGTGAGGCTGCAAACACCCAGCCGCTTCCTGGTGGGAGACGCGCTGCGTGAAACTGCAAACACCCAGCCGCTTCCTGGTGAGAGACGCGCTGCGTGAGGCTGCAACCACCCAGCCGCTTCCTGCTGGGAGAGAGAGACGTGCTGCGTGAGGCTGAAAACACCCAGCCGCTTCCTGGTGGGAAAGACACGCTGCGTGAGGCTGCAACCACCCAGCCGCTTCCTGCTGGGAGAGAGAGACGCGCTGCGCGAGGCTGCAAACACCCAGCCGCTTCCTGCTGGGAGAGAGAGACACGCTGCGCGAGGCTGCAAACACCCAGTCGCTTCCTGGTGAGAGACGCGCTCCGTGAGGCTGCAAACACCCAGCCGCTTCCTGCTGGGAGAGAGAGACGCGCTGCGTGAGGCTGCAAACACCCAGCCGCTTCCTGGTGAGAGACGCGCTGCGTGAGGCTGCAACCACCCAGCCGCTTCCTGCTGGGAGAGAGAGACGTGCTGCGTGAGGCTGAAAACACCCAGCCGCTTCCTGGTGGGAAAGACACGCTGCGTGAGGCTGCAACCACCCAGCCGCTTCCTGCTGGGAGAGAGAGACGCGCTGCGCGAGGCTGCAAACACCCAGCCGCTTCCTGCTGGGAGAGAGAGACACGCTGCGCGAGGCTGCAAACACCCAGTCGCTTCCTGGTGAGAGACGCGCTCCGTGAGGCTGCAAACACCCAGCCGCTTCCTGCTGGGAGAGAGAGACGCGCTGCGTGAGGCTGCAAACACCCAGCCGCTTCCTGGTGAGAGACGTGCTGCGTGAGGCTGCAAACACCCAGCCGCTTCCTGCTGGGAGAGAGACACGCTGCGTGAGGCTGCAAACACCCAGCCGCTTCCTGGTGAGAGACGCGCTGCGTGAGGCTGCAAACACCCAGCTGCTTCCTCCTGGGAGAGAGACGCACTGTGTGAGGCTGCAAACACCCAGCCGCTTCCTGGTGGGAGAGAGACGCGCTGCGTGAGGCTGCAACCACCCAGCCGCTTCCTGGTGGGAGAGAGACGCGCTGCGTGAGGCTGCAACCACCCAGACGCTTCCTGGTGGGAGAGGGCCACGCTGCACCGGGAAGTTCGAGCAAGGGGCCACGCTGCCCCGGGAAGGTTGAGCCGGGGACCACGCTGCCCCGGGAAGGTCGAGCTGGGGGCCACGCTGCCCCGGGAATGCCAAAGTTGCCACGCTGCCCAGGGGAAGGTCGAGCCGGGGGCCACGCTGCCCCAGGAAGGTCGAGCCGGGGGCCACGCTGCCCAGGGAAGGTCAAGCCGGGGGCCACGCTGCCCCAGGAAGGTCGAGCCGGGGGCCACGCTGCACCGGGAAGGTCGAGCCGGGGGCCACGCTGCACCGGGAAGGTCGAGCCGGGGGCCACGCTGCCCCAGGAAGGTCGAGCCCAGGCCGGTACACCGGCACGACGGGACTGCGAAGGAGCAGCGGCCGTCACGTGGACGAGACGCTGGGCACAAACATTTTACCCTCACTTTACTATAGAGGATATGCACCAGTGAACACAAATCAAATCAAATCAAAATAAGCTTTATTGACAGGAACAAATACATTTTAGCATTGCCAAAGCATATGGGGAGGAGGGGGGTAGTGAGACATATATATGGGGGGGGAATGGGCAAGTCCATGGACATTATCAGGGGTAAGGGATAATGTAGAATAGGATGGGGGCGAGTCCATGTTGGGGATTTAGAAGTCCGGGATCTCTCATGTTCCTCTCAGTCTGTGAACACTTTATCTCTCCTCTTAGGAATGGATGAAGCCTGTCAGCGCGCACATGTCACTTTCTGACAGCTGCGAGGCAGGATCCCAAGTTCTGCCCCCCCCTTTTGTTGATGCCTACAATCCCCAGAATTCTTTGAATGCAGCAGATGGCCAGGGAATCATGGGAGTTGTAGTTCAGTAACGCTCGGCACGGCCAGAGTTTGAGATTCCTGAGCGAGAAACTGCATGGAGTGAGGGGAAAAATACATGCTCTGTGAGGACGGACCCCCCCATCCCCCGCGTCAGGAGGAACTCCGCTCAACACACCCCAACCGCTTTGTGGCCGTCGCCTGACTCACACGTGGCTGTTACTGAGTGTTGATATAGATTGCAAGCTCCTGTGACCAGGCCTCCCTGCGCCTCTCACTTCTCTCCTTATTACTACAGTTGGTGCATTAACCTCTGTGCGCCGAGATCTCAATGAACGTGAATCACCGGCCTCATCAATCCCAGCGCGCCTCGGGACGCAAGTAAAGTGCTCGATCTGCCAGACACGCGGAGCAACACGCAGGCCATGCGGAGCAACACGCAGGCCACGCGGAGCAACACGCAGGCCACGCGGAGCAACACGCAGTGTAACACACACACAAGAAGCAACACGCAGGCCACGCGGAGCAACACGCAGTGTAACACACACACAAGAAGCAACACGCAGGTCACGTGGAGCAACACGCAGGTCACGTGGAGCAACACGCACACCACGCGGAGCAACACGCAGGCCACGCAGAGCAACACGCAGGCCACGCGGAGCAACACGCACGCCACGCAGTGTAACACACACCACAAGAAGCAACACGCAGAGCAACACGCAGTGTAACACACGCCATGCGGAGCAACACGCACGCCACGCGGAGCAGCACGCACGCCACGCAGTGTAACACACACCACAAGAAGCAACACGCAGGCCACGCAGAGCAACACGCAAGCCACACTGTGCAACACGCAGGCCACGTGGAGCAACACGCACACCACGCGGAGCAACACGCAGGCCACGCAGAGCAACACGCAGGCCACGCGGAGCAACACGCACGCCACGCAGTGTAACACACACCACAAGAAGCAACACGCAGAGCAACACGCAGTGTAACACACGCCATGCGGAGCAACACGCACGCCACGCGGAGCAGCACGCACGCCACGCAGTGTAACACACACCACAAGAAGCAACACGCAGGCCACGCAGAGCATCACGCAAGCCACACTGTGCAACACGCAGGCCACGTGGAGCAACACGCAGGCCACGCGAAGCAACACGCAGGCCACGCGGTGTAACACACACAAGAAGCAACACACGCCACGCAGAGTAACACGCACGCCACGTGGTGTAACACACACCACGCGGAGCAACATACAGGCCACGTGGTGTAACACACACCACAAGAAGCAATACACACGCCACACTGTGCAACACGCAGGCCACATGGTTTAACGCACACCATGCAGAGCAACACACAGGCCACGCGGTGTAGCACACACCACAAGAAGCAACACACACGCCACACTGTGCAACACGCAGGCCACATGGTTTAACGCACACCATGCAGAGCAACACACAGGCCACGCGGTGTAGCACACACCACAAGAAGCAACACGCACGCCATGCGGAGCAACACGCTATAACAGCACATAGATAGGAACTGGTGGAATATGAATATATAGTCCAGCACATATTTTGTGGCGCGTCCATTCAGCAGTGATTGGTGAATAAGGGAGGCCGCCGGGCGCTAACCGGTGTGCACGAAGCGGGGAGCCACACATCGGAAACATTTCAGCAAAAAAACAGCCGGGAAGAGTTGGTAAAAGTCTCACAAAAGATTTCAGGTTGGCGCCATCATACGCCTTTATTGCCGGGGCACCCCGCAGTGAATGCACCAGGCGGCACCGCAGGCACGTGATCTCGCCCTCCATACAGCACACGCGGGATGTTTTCACATGTTCTACAGGAGTTTGTGCCGAGCAGACGTGACGGGAAGGAGTCGGCGACAAGACGCGTCAGGAGGGTCCTGCGACAGAATCTATGTTCAACCCACAGCAAAGGAAACAGAATAAACTTACCGGCAGGGCAGCACTGCGAGCCGCTGCGTGCCACCACCCCGGCACTGGAGCTCAGGCCACGGCAGCCATGGCGGCAGCGTCTCTGCGCAGATCATTACAGCCAGCGCGCCAGCCCCGGGTTTATTTACACAGACAGATAAATAATTCAGAGGCCCTCAGAGACTCTGCCGCGCACGGTGCAGGGAGAGGCGAGGACAGGTGGAGCGGGAGCGCTGCGCTCACACACCTGAGCCTCCACCTGCAGGAGAGGAGGCAGCATGGAAAAACAGGGAGGCACAGAGACTGAGCAAGGGAGAAACGGACAGAGGGCGAGCGACGGGAAGAGCAAGCAGAGGGGAGCGGAGGGAAGTGCGCTGTGACGGAACCTACCGTCACTGGGGCATCTGGAGCTGGCTGTGCGCTAGCCTCCTGCCCAGCGACTACGGCGCGTGAAAGACTATGGGAGAACTGGTGGACCGTTTAAACATTCCCCGGCAAACTAAAGATTTCTGATGTCTGTGTGCTATTCCTTTGTGTAGTTACTATAGAGTCTCCTGTTGTGTATTTTGTGTACATTCCCTCAATTATCTAACCCCTCTCTGTATAGTGTGACCTCTGTATTACTACCTGCTCTCTCTATTGTGTACATTCTCTCCAAAATATTCCTGTGTTTTACCTGCTTTCTCCCTCCCCCACCTTCTCCTCCCAGGAGGTCCCATTGTGCATTGTTTGAAGGTCCCATTCCCAGTGCAGTTATTTGATCTGTTATGTTATCCGCTTGGTTGTATTCATGAAGGGGGTTGTTCTCGCCTGGTTAGCTGTGAGTCTGTGTGAATAAACTAGACTCTGGTTTTGATTTTCCACGATGTGCCTCCTTCTTTCAACTGCAGTTAAAGTTTGGGGGAGCTGTTAGGGAACATTGCTTCAGCGACGGTGGAGACTGTTACATGAAAGAGAGCCCGTGGACGGAGGTACACAGGGTTCAGCCGCTCCGTTACAGCTGGCTGGCAGCTTGGTGGGATTTGCTTTTGCCAGTGAGCAGTCCTCCCAAACCACCACCGGGCTTTAATATCCAGACAGCAGAAGCAAGCAGATGGCCACAGACTCATATGAAGGTTACGAGACTGGCAGAACCAGCATGGTGGACCGATGACGGAACCGGTCCCGCTGGAAGAGAGTGCGAGGATCCGCCTGATGATGTGGTGGGAAGCTCTCCAAGCTGAGCAAATGTGCAACGGCAAAATTATCCCCTTTGGCTACGTGAGGTACGAGTGAATATTGGAGAGTCGTATGGTGGGCCTGGGAGAACAGCCACCAGAAGAGGATGTGCAGGAGCTCCGCAGACTGGTCGTGAAGGAAATGGTACTAGAAGAAAGATACAGAGCCCTGCGGTGGTATGCGGCAAAAGTGTACCCATGGCTAGCGGATGACAGCCTGGAGATTTGACAAGAGAAGCCAGTAGAGGATCAGGATTTCGGGAGTGAGTCGGAGTGGCGTCTGGAGGATATCTTGGAGTGCCGAGAGAGGGATGGAGCTCTCTGGCAAAGTCTTGTTCCAGGATGTGGAATTCCTCAGAGTCTAAGAATGGGAGTTGGAAAGGCAGGCATGACTCCATTCGGCGAGGACTGTGTGGTGGAACGTGGAGAGGAGCTGGCGCATCCTATAGCTACGGTACCGGGAAATGAAGTATACAATTCATTGCCCCAGCAGCAGGTTGGAGTACAGGGAGGCAGTCCCGGCAGTGTGAGTTCCATGTGGCTGATACCGGAGTCTGAAGCGGTGGAAGAGGTACTAGCGATTAAAGTCTGAGGGAGCTGTTAGGGAAGATTGCTCCGGTGACGATGGAGACTGTTTACATGGAAGAGAGCCTGCGAACAGAGGGACTCATGGTACAGTACCTACGCCACAAGTGCGGGGACAGGGGAGCAGAGGGTGAGCACCAGGAAGAGAATGTTACTTACTACATTGTATAACTCCTTCTGCCGCTTTGCATTACAATGTAACTACATGACCCACCATTGTGACGTTACAAGAGCTAAACTGGCCATCGCTGGAATCTAGACGTACCCTTCACCTTTCCAGCCTGGTGTTTAAGAGCATTTCTGGGAAGCTACCACCCTACCTGAATAGACTGCTTCCCCCAGCATCCTATAACCTCCGATCCAGGACCAGCACCTTACTTGCAATACCACAATACAAAAAGACAGTGGCTCCATCCTCATTTTCCTACAGACCCCCGAAAATATGGAATAACCTCCCAGACACCATCAAATCTTCCCCCAGTCTTAAGTCACTCAAGAGCTCCTTACTAACATACCTCAATACAGAATGCACCTGTAAACATGTAACATGACTATATACAGAATACACCTGTAAACATGTAACACAGTGACTATATACAGAATGCACCTGTAAACATGTAACATAATGACTATATACAGAATGCACCTGTATACATGTAACACAGTGACTATATACAGAATGTACCTGTAAACATGTAACATAGTGACTATATACAGAATGCACCTGTAAACATGTAACATAGTGACTATATACAGAATGCGCCTGTAAACATGTAACACAGTGACTATATACAGAATGCACCTGTAAACATGTAACACAGTGACTATATATAGAATGCGCCTGTAAACATGTAACACAGTGACTATATACAGAATGCGCCTGTAAACATGTAACATAGTGACTATATACAGAATGCGCCTGTAAACATGTAACATAGTGACTATATACAGAATGCACCTGTAAACATGTAACATAGTGACTATATACAGAATGCACCTGTAAACATGTAACATAATGACTATTTCCTACATATTTATTTTCTGTTAATCTGTATATTTGTGTTGTTTTTCTTTTTAATATCTTGCATTGTATTACTTTGTATTTCTGTAACTGTAACATTTCAATGCTCTTGAACCCAGGACATACTTGAAAACGAGAGAAATCTCGATGTATCCTTTCTGGTAAAATCCTTTATAAATAAATAAATAATAAATAAATGTGGAGACACACGCAGCCTCGGTCGAATAAGGGGGGAGGAGACGCACGCAGCCTCGGGCGAATAAGGGGGAGGAGACGCACGCAGCCTCGGGCGAATAAGGGGGGAGGAGACTGCCATGGAGCTGATGTAACACTCCATGCTTCAAACCCCAAGAGACTTTATGTTCAATCTATATCGTGTGATTTTAAATATATTTTACATTGTTTGGTGTTAGTTTAAATTAGTTTAGTGTAAAATGGCGTAGCTTTAGTTTTAAATACTTATATTCCTGTAGGTAAATGTGTTTCTGTATAGCCAGTAAACAAGCTTTACTGCTGTGTAATTTATGCAACAGGGCTTTCCCCCTTATCTGGCTGCATGTTTAATTCTTAGGGGTCTGTAATAGTGTTTGTCTTTAATCTGATGTGTTAGAACAATGGATTATGCAAATGTTGTGTGAGCTAAAGAATATAAAGAATGTTTATTGTAAATATCTAACCGACACAATGTAATTAGCATATTGGTAGGACGAGGTGCGTCATTTATGCAAATTATGACTGTTGGATTTCAGCATAAATGGTGGCGTTTTTCATTAAAGGTCAGAACTCTCAGAGCTCAGAGAGAGAGAGAATCCTGTTTTAAAACATACAGCCGCGTCTGGTGTTTTATTTCAAACTACGCTACACTATACACTCAACCTCAGAAGGCAGAGAGCGGCCTTTTGGAAATTCCTAACGGCTCCAGGGCAGAGGAACAGAAGCAGGCGGGTCAAGCTGCTCGAGGCGCTGAGGACAGCGCTCCCAGTAGCCGGGCTGACCGCAACGAAGGGGTGTCTGGAGAGTCAGGACAGGCGGAAGAGAACGGTTCCGTCACATTGGTGGCAAGCGGTGGGATAGAGGCTCTCCAACACTAAGACACCCCAAGATGGTCAACTATGCAGCCTGCAAGCGAGACACCCTGAGAGACCTGCTGGAGAGCCGAGGAGGGACCGCCGGCTCAAAGACCAAAGAAGCTCTGGTTGAGGAACTGATCAAAATGGACCAACAAAACGGGGGCACAGGGACCCCATCCGCAGAAGACCTCTTTCAGAAAAGAGTCCGGGAGAGGATAGCCATGTATGGTGCCACCCCCTCGGACCGCGATCCAACGAGCCATCGAGGACATCCAAAGACAAGATGAGCAGAGAGACCGAGAGCTGCAGCGAAAAGCCCAAAAAAATAGAACGAGAAAAGGAGCGCCAGCATGAACAGCGGATGGCGGAACTTCAAACGGGCGGGTAGAAAATCCAAACCCAGGGGCACCAGCGCCCCGGAAGGTACCCTTCCAGGCGTTCAAAACATTTAACGAGGCAGAGGAAGAAATTGAGGGCTTCCTCCAAGACTTTGAAAGACTATGTCAGGTACATGGAGTACAATGTTCCGCCTGGGCCGGAATTTTGGCCAGCAAACGTTCAGGCCGAGCGGCGGAAGCATACAGAACAGTCCCTGATGAAGAGGCCATGGACTATGCTCAGGTCAAGCAGGTCCTGCTGGCCCGCTTTGCCATCACCCCAGAAGCCAGTCGGCTAAAATTCCGGACCTCCCGCCGGCCCAACACATGTGGAATGGGCCCACCGGCTGCAGCGTGATTTAAAAAACTGGTTCCAGGGTAGTCAAGCCCGAACAATCGAGGACATTACCCAACTAGTGCTGCTGGAGCAGTTCCTGGAACACACGGCCACGGCGGTGCGAGATTGGGTGAGGGACAAAAAGCCCCAAACGGTGCAGCAAGCTGCTACCATATGGACACCCAGAAGACCAGTGGGGGCGATCGACAGCCTGCTCCTCGACCCCCCTTGCCCATCCACAATTCTGACCCCCCCGGCCCGTTGGCCGGCGTCTCGTCCCGCAGTCCGCACCAACTCAGCTGTAACCATCCGTTGTTATGGCTGCAACCAAATGGGACATTATCGCCAGAACTGCCCTAACCGACCCCCCATACCAAGAGGCCCG
This sequence comes from Leptobrachium leishanense, assembly GCA_009667805.1. Classification (NCBI taxonomy): domain Eukaryota; kingdom Metazoa; phylum Chordata; class Amphibia; order Anura; family Megophryidae; genus Leptobrachium; species Leptobrachium leishanense. The sequence continues at coordinate 7,672,182 of CM019064.1, forward strand.
GCCCATGCTGCACCACCAGCGGCTCACTGTTATGACAATGAACCCCGATACCAGGACAGTCAGGAGGAGTGGGGCATGCTACACGAGGCAGACCCCGTACAAGCCGCCGCCGCCGATAACCGCCAGCATCATCGACAGGCCGTATGGATAAATGGGCGGGCGGCCCAGGGTCTCCGCGATTCGGGGGCCACCATCACCCTCATCCAACCCCACCTGGTACCCACGAAGGTCCGATCTGGCCCGACCATTGCCGTCCGAGTAGCTGGAGGTAAAGTGCTATGCCTGTCCACCGCCCGAGTCCATCTAGACTGGGGCTCCGGGGCAGGATCCGTGCAGGTGGGCCTATTGGACAACTTGACAGGAAAAAGTGGTGATAGTCTGCGCTTCTCTCTTTGATCACAAATGTTCCTCAGATGGGGAATCTTCTTATCAATTAGGTCACCTTTTCTTATGTAGTCATCAACCCTCGAAATATAAAGGGAAATTGGCAAACATAGTGTGATCTGTATAACACATCTGAGTCCCCCCAGGATTTATGCAATAGTTCAACTCACATTTGTAGGTGTTATAAATCAGACACTAGATGTATTGTGCAGCCGATATTTTTAGGAGATATCGGACTCCCCTCTTTCATTTGATGATATTCCTCCAAGGAAGAAAATAAGGTTGCAGGATATCCGATGAAAGTATAAAAACTTTTATTCCATAAAATAATTAAAACAATTAGTAAAAATAAACGCCAATACGCGTTTCGCGATCAAATCGCTTCATCAGTTGGCATACAAATCAATGAATGATACAAGATACCCTGCAACGTCCTTATATTCCCTTTCAAAAGTGCAATAATTAAGTGGGAAACGCCCGTTTTTTACTTCTCTCCTCCCTTCAATCTCACATTAACCCCTCTGCGCTTGGGCGGAGTGTCAGCCAATGGAAATGCGGGATCCGCCCTTAAAATGGTGGTGCGTCTCAATAGGCTTTATCCTGCGTTTCATTGAGATCTCTATTTTTTTTTTTTTTTTTTTTGTGAAAGGATTTTACCAGGAAGGATACATTGAGATTTCTCTCGTTTTCAAGTATGTCCTGGGTGGCGAGTATGTACCGTTAGGTGTCTTGCCCAAGGACACTTACTGGAGAGGTTGCTTGCTGGGATCGAACCCATGACTCCACAGGCTCTCTCCATGCAGAGCGGTGACATTACCTCTACTCCACCCAGCCGGTAATGTGCAAATTATCTTGTGCAAGATCCGAAAAAACTTTACCTTTAATAATTACTATCTATAAAAAGTGCTAGTAAAATTGTGCTAAATTTATACATTTGTTATTTATATAAAGTGCTTATTATTAATGCATTAGTACCAAACCTGGCTAATGCATCCACATTATCAATATATTCCAAAAATGTTTTTTTTTTTTTTTTGTACCACAACCGATACTGTGAGCTATGCAATCTTAATCGATATACTAATCTCTATAAATATACTCTATATATAAAATTTAGTGATATACTAGTATCAATATTTGAACTATATCTATATTACATAATAAAATGTCAACAGTTCTTCATAGATAATTTGCACATTAAAGATTAGCACTTTATGCAAATAACATTAAATTATTAAAAGTTGACCAAACATATTTTTAATAATCTTTTTAGATAGAATTTGCACATTATTAAAGATTAGCACTTTGTGCAAATAATATTAAATTATTTGACTTAATATATTTCTAATAATCTTTCTAGATATAGTAGTAGCATATAATCCATTTAAATTTGTCTCACTATTCAATGGAATACGGGCTATTGTATTTTAGATTACTTATTAGACACACAATAGGTAATTACTATTACTATACCATTGAATCATAGGTGATATTATTTAATATAATATATAGATGCATTATTTTTGGGTCTAATTAGGTACAGTTAGTTATTGGAGATTTGGAATTATGAAAATATAATGGAACAGTCCCCCCCTTCTTATTTCGGGGTCCTTTTATGATCGCTAATTTACTATATATAATATATATGTTTAATCTCCAATAATGAGGTAATATTTATACACCCAGGACAGCTTATTAGGTTTGCATTATGCAATAAATAGGTTATGGACGCTTATGAGGATAAATAATAGCAAGCCTCTGAAGGGAAAGTAAGATGCGAAAGAAAAACCGCCGAGTTAAAAGCAATAGAGATCTCAATGAAACGCAGGATAAAGCCTATTGAGACGCACCACCATTTTAAGGGCGGATCCCGCATTTTCATTGGCTGACACTCCGACCAAGCGCAGAGGGGTTAATGTGAGATTGAAGGGAGGAGAGAAGTAAAAAACGGGCGTTTCCCACTTAATTATTGCACTTTTGAAAGGGAATATAAGGACGTTGCAGGGTATCTTGTATCATTCATTGATTTGTATGCCAACTGATGAAGCGATTTGATCGCGAAACGCGTATTGGCGTTTATTTTTACTAATTGTTTTAATTATTTTATGGAATAAAAGTTTTTATACTTTCATCGGATATCCTGCAACCTTATTTTCTTCCTTGGAGGAATATCATCAAATGAAAGAGGGGAGTCCGATATCTCCTAAAAATATCGGCTGCACAATACATCTAGTGTCTGATTTATGACACCTACAAATGTGAGTTGAACTATTGCATAAATCCTGGGGGGACTCAGATGTGTTATACAGATCACACTATGTTTGCCAATTTCCCTTTATATTTCGAGGGTTGATGACTACATAAGAAAAGGTGACCTAATTGATAAGAAGATTCCCCATCTGAGGAACATTTGTGATCAAAGAGAGAAGCGCAGAGTAGACTATCACCACTTTTTCCTGTCATTTATCATTTTGGTGGTTGGAGGTGAACCATCTGTGTGTGATTAATCTGCTGCTGACTTTTGAACTGCGTTTTAAATGTATGATGGACTCTAAGATATATTGTGTATAGACTGCATTGTTCAATTGTATCCACTAGGGGGCGCCAGATACTAACTTTTTTTCTCACTATTGGACAACTTGCCCACCGAAGTTCTCCTGGGGAATGACCTGGGATGTCTGGTCTCCGCCTACGACACAGACGCCATACTACCCGTGACCACCCACCAGCAGAGCCACCGGACAAACCACGCCACTCCAGCCGGGACCCAGGTGAGACCACAAAGAAAACCCCCCAAACCTCGACAAAAACAAACCCCGTCCCCCCGAACCGACCAACCCAAAACCTGGGACTCCCCGGCCAACCTCAGACACCAGACCCAGACTGATTCCACTTTAGGAGGGTACCGGGACAGGGCAGGCAAAGACCAGGGAGGGGTTGGGGACGACCGCATAGAGTGGGAAGGAGGGCTCCTATACAGATACACCGAGAGGGTGGGCACCAGGAGGAAACAGGGACCCCACAAACAGCTGGTCGTGCCGCAGACCGGAACTTTTAAAACTGGCCCACGACATTCCCCTCACCGGCCACCTCGGGATAGCCAAGACCCGGAGTCGGTTATCCCGAGCCTTCTTTTGGCCCAGACTCCATGCTGATGTGCGGGAATATTGTCGCACCTGCCCGGTCTGCCAAAAGGTGGGGAAAACTGGGGACCACCCAAAAGCCCCGCTTCAACCCCTACCCATCATCCAGGAACCCTTTAGCCAGGTAGCAGTGGATATAATCGGCCCCTTGGCCCGCCCCAGCGCCACAGGAAAAAAAATACATCCTTACTGTGGTGGACTATGCCACCCGGTACCCCGAGGCCATTCCTGTCTAACATTCAGGCCGATACAATAGCGGACGCCCTCCTGCGGGTGTTCTCCCGGGTGGGGTTCCCCCAGGAGATACTGTCTGATCAGGGTTCCCAGTTTACCGCTGAGCTGACACAGCAGCTCTGGCGCTTCTGTGGTGTCAAGGCCCTCCACAGCGCACCGTACCACCCCCAGACGAACGGGCTGTGCGAGCGGTTTAACGGGACCCTAAAGCAGTTGATCCGGGCCTTCACCCAGGATAGGAAGGACTGGGAAAAATATCTGCCCCATCTGTTATTTGCATATAGAGAGGTGCCCCAGGAATCCACCGGGTTCTCCCCCTTCGAGTTGTTATACGGGCGCAGGGTTAGGGGCCCCTTAGATTTAGTTAGGGCCCAGTGGGATGGGAGACAGGAGCTTGAAGGACTCCCCATCCTGCGTTACGTTTTGGAACTACGCGAGCGCCTGAGAGAGCTCACGGGCCTAGTCCAGGTTAATATGCAGGCAGCCCAGGTCCAGCAGAAAGCATGGTATGACCGATCCGCCCGAAGCCGCTCCTTCTTCATGGGGCAAAAGGTCCTGGTACTGAAACCACAGCGGCAGAACAAGCTGCAGGCATCCTGGCAGGGCCCCTATCAGGTGGTACACCAACTTGGGGATACCACCTATGTGGTTGTCAGCTGCGCCGACACCAGGATCAAGCGGACATTCCACGTCAACATGCTGAAAGCCTACCACGAACGGGCTGAGGCAGTGGCTGCCATCTGCACTCAGGCCACCGAGGCAGAACAGATCCCCATACCAGAACTCCCTGGGATAAATAGTAAGTCCTCCGGGGTGGAAGATGTTCAGCTAGGGGAGGGGTTAGGACCCCACGAACAGGCCCAAGTTAGGCAGGTACTACAGGACCGCCAGGAGGTCTTCTCCGCACTCCCGGGCTATACCCGTCAGACCCTTCACAAAGTAGAAACCCCTGGGCAGAGGCCATTGAGGCAGCCGGCATACCGGCTCCCGGAGGCAGTCCGAAAACCCATGCGGGCCGAAATCCGGGACATGCTTGAGCTAGGCGTGATTGAACCCTCCGCTAGCCCGTGTGCTTCCCCGGTGGTGCTGGTCTCCAAGAAGGATGGCACCACCCGGTTCTGTGTCGACTATAGGAGGTTGAATGATTGCACCGTCACCGACACGTACCCCATGCCCCGAGTCGACGAGCTGTTAGACCAGATCTCCCAGGGGCACTTCTTGAACACTATTGATCTGTGTAAGGGGTACTGGCAGATTCCCCTCGAGGAGGCCATCCCCAAATCGGCCTTCATCACCCCGTTCGGCCTGTACCAATTTCAGGTCATGCCGTTCGGGATGAAGAACGCTCCGGCTACCTTCCAGCGGTTAATTGATTGCCTCCTAGACGGCCTGCAGGAGTTCGCCTGCGCCTACCTGGACGACATAGCCGTCTATAGCCAGACCTGGGAGGAACACCTCCACCATCTGGGGGTGGTGTTAGGATAAGGGCCGCTAACCTGAACCCGAAGCCTGACAAGTGCCAGATCGGGATGTCTGAGGTACAGTACCTCGGCCACCGGGTGGGGTGTGGGAAGCAGCGACCCGAGCCGGCCAAGATAGAGGCCATCCTAGATTGGCCCACTCCCATAACCAAGACCCAGGTCCTTGCCTTCCTAGGGACCGCCGGGTACTACCGGAAATTCGTCCCCCATTACAGTGACCTCGCCAAACCCGACTGACCTGACAAAAAAATCCCTACCCCGCCAAGTCCTGTGGTCCCCGGAGTGTGAGGCGGCATTCCACCAACTCAAAACCGCCCTAACTCAAGCTCCCATCCTGGCGGCACCAAATTATAACAAATGCTTTGTCGTCCACACCGACGCCTCCATGTTTGGACTGGGAGACGTATTGAGCCAAGTGGGCGATGACGGAGGGGAGCATCCGGTGGCTTTTATCAGCCGCAAACTTCTACCCCGGGAAGTGGGGTACGCCGCCGTAGAAAAGTAGTGTTTGGTACTGGTTTGGGCCCTAAAGAAATTTCAGCCTTACGTCTATGGACGCTCCTTCACCGTGATGACCGACCACAACCCCCTGGATTGGCTCAACCGAGTTGCAGGAGAGAACGGCAGATTGCTGCGCTGGAGCCTGGCATTGCAGCCATTTAATTTCACGATCCAATACCGGCCCGGGGCCCAAAATGGGAATGCCGATGGACTGTCCCGGCAAATGGCCCTGGAGCCCTGACTCACCTTGCTCCGACCTCCGAGTCGACCCGTTTGGGTCCAACTGTACCTGTCGGACTCTTTTTGGGGGGAAAGTAATGTCATGGAGCTGATGTAACGCTCCATGCTTCAAACCCCAAGAGACTTTATGTTCATTTATATAGTATGATTTTAAATATATTTTACATTGTTTGGTTTTAGTTTAATTTAGTTTAGTGTAAAATGGCATAACTTTAGTTTTAAATATACTTATATTCCTGTAGGTAAATGTGTTTCTGTATAGCCAGTAAACAGCCTCGGGCGAATAAGGGGGGGGGGGGGAGAGACGCACGCAGCCTCGGGCGAATAAGGGGGGGGGAGGAGACGCACGCAGCCTCGGGCGAATAAGGGGGGGGGGAGACGCACGCAGCCTCAGGCGAATAAGGGGGGGGGGAGACGCACGCAGCCTCAGGCGAATAAGGGGGGGGGAGGAGACGCACGCAGCCTCGGGCGAATAAGGGGGGATGGGAGGAGACGCACGCAGCCTCGGGCGAATAAGGGGGGGGGGAGAGAGACGCACGCAGCCTCGGGCGAATAAGGGGAGGAGGCTGCAGGAAGGACACACAGACACAGCCTTTTTTTTTATGATTTAATAAAATTCAAAAATAGACTTTTTTAATCTTTATCTTTTCTAGTGGAGCTCAGAGCAGAAACCCCAGCGGGACACATTCCCAGACGTCTCCTCGCTGGCTCCAGGAAGAGGCGCGACCACCACATGGACTGTAATCACTCCGAAGCAATAAGTTAACAGCAGCACAGGGATTCCTGCAAGAGAGAGAGAGAACGCTCAGCGAGCGCACCGCAACAGAGAGAACGCTCAGCGAGCGCGCCGCAACAGAGAGAACGCTCAGCGAGCGCGCCGCAACAGAGAGAACGCTCAGCGAGCGCGGCGCAACAGAGAGAACGCTCAGCGAGCGCGCCGCAACAGAGAGAACGCTCAGCGAGCGCGGCGCAACAGAGAGAACGCTCAGCGAGCGCGCGCGCAACAGAGAGAACGCTCAGCGAGCGCGGCGCAACAGAGAGAACGCTCAGCGAGCGCGGCGCAACAGAGAGAACGCTCAGCGAGCGCGGCGCAACAGAGAGAACGCTCAGCGAGCGCGGCGCAACAGAGAGAACGCTCAGCGAGCGCGCCGCAACAGAGAGAACGCTCAGCGAGCGCGGCGCAACAGAGAGAACGCTCAGCGAGCGCGGCGCAACAGAGAGAACGCTCAGCGAGCGCGGCGCAACAGAGAGAACGCTCAGCGAGCGCGCGCCGCAACAGAGAGAACGCTCAGCGAGCGCGCCGCAACAGAGAGAACGCTCAGCGAGCGCGCCGCAACAGAGAGAACGCTCAGCGAGCGCGGCGCAACAGAGAGAACGCTCAGCGAGCGCGCCGCAACAGAGAGAACGCTCAGCGAGCGCGCCGCAACAGAGAGAACGCTCAGCGAGCGCGCCGCAACAGAGAGAACGCTCAGCGAGCGCGCCGCAACAGAGAGAACGCTCAGCGAGCGCGCCGCAACAGAGAGAACGCTCAGCGAGTGCGGCGCAACAGAGAGAATGCAATTTCCCAATACTGAGAATATCTGTCTGCTACAAACACAGACACGCACGCAGAGACGCACAGACACGCACGCAGAGACGCACAGACACGCACGCAGAGACGCACAGCAACACTTACCACATGACTCTGCTCACACCTTGAAGCCCAGGGACCTCATGCAGTCCTTGTGCGCCTCGATCAGATCCTGGCATCGCTCCTCGCCCTTCTCGATGATGCTACATGGAGATAGAGGTTAAAGGTCACACATACATACCCAGGACACGGGTCGGATTCTCTTTATAGGACACCAGTTTCATAGTATGGGGGGGGGGTGCACAGATGCCACCCCCCCCCCCCCCCTCCAGAGACTCACCAGGCATCCCGGGCTTTCTTGGTCTCAGGACACGCGCAGCACGGCCTCAGCGGCTTCTTCTCCTGAGCGTCCGCACTCGGAGTCTCACAACTCGCAGCCGCCAGACTGGACATGCTGGATCCCAGATACAGCGCCTCCTGCAGAGGCAAAACGCGTCAGCACAAGAGAAACGCACAAGGGGGCGAAACCCGTCAGCACAAGAGAAACGCACAAGGGGGCGAAACCCGTCAGCACAAGAGAAACGCACAAGGGGGCGAAACTCGTCAGCACAAGAGAAACGCACAAGGGGGCGAAACCCGTCAGCACAAGAGAAACGCACAAGGGGCGAAACCCGTCAGCACAAGAGAAACGCACAAGGGGCGAAACGCGTCAGCACAAGAGAAACGCACAAGGGGCGAACCCGTCAGCACAAGAGAAACGCACAAGGGGGCGAAACCCGTCAGCACAAGAGAAACGCACAAGGGGGCGAAACCCGTCAGCACAAGAGAAACGCACAAGGGGGCGAAACTCGTCAGCACAAGAGAAACGCACAAGAGAAACGGACAAGGGGGTGAAACGCGTCAACACAAGAGAAACGCACAAGGGGCGAAACGCGTCAGCACAAAGAGAAACGCACAAGGGGGTGAAACCCGTCAGCACAAGAGAAACGCACAAGGGGGTGAAACCCGTCAGCACAAGAGAAACGCACAAGGGGGTGAAACGCGTCAGCACAAGAGAAACGCAAAAGGGGGTGAAACCCGTCAGCACAAGAGAAACGCACAAGGGGGCGAAACCCGTCAGCACAAGAGAAACGCACAAGGGGGCGAAACTCGTCAGCACAAGAGAAACGCACAAGGGGGCGAAACCCGTCAGCACAAGAGAAACGCACAAGAGAAACGCACAAGGGGGTGAAACGCGTCAGCACAAGAGAAACGGACAAGGGGGTGAAACGCGTCAGCACAAGAGAAACGCACAAGGGGCGAAACGCGTCAGCACAAGAGAAACGCACAAGGGGCGAAACGCGTCAGCACAAAGAGAAACGCACAAGGGGGTGAAACGCGTCAGCACAAGAGAAACGCACAAGGGGCGAAACGCGTCAGCACAAAGAGAAACGCACAAGGGGGTGAAACTCGTCAACACAAGAGAAACGCACCAGGGGCGAAACGCGTCAGCACAAGAGAAACGCACAAGGGGGCGAAACCCGTCAGCACAAGAGAAACGCACAAGGGGCGAAACGCGTCAGCACAAGAGAAACGCACAAGGGGCGAAACGCGTCAGCACAAAGAGAAACGCACAAGGGGGTGAAACGCGTCAGCACAAGAGAAACGCACAAGGGGGCGAAACCCGTCAGCACAAGAGAAACGCACAAGGGGGCGAAACCCGTCAGCACAAGAGAAACGCACAAGGGGGTGAAACGCGTCAGCACAAGAGAAACGCACAAGGGGGTGAAACGCGTCAGCACAAGAGAAACGCACAAGGGGGTGAAACGCGTCAGCACAGGAGAAACGCAAAAGGGGGTGAAACGCGTCAGCACAAGAGAAATGCACAAGGGGGCGAAACGCATCAGCACAACAAGGGAGGCCGGGCACCTTTACTGCACAGGACAAAGTGACAGCATCACAACACAAACCCCCAAAACACCCTGTACAGAGACGCCCTCATCAGTGTGACCTCCCTATAAGAGAGACACGCACACTGTATAGAAACCAGCACCGCGTCCCAGTCATCCCCTCGCCAACAAAACCAGCACCTGTGGCCCCCAGCATCCATGAGGCAGCCCCATTATATACGCAGACCCCCTCCAAGCCACCACTTCTATACACAGACCCCTCCCCCAGCCACCATCATGCGCAGACGCCCACCCCGGTCTGCACGAGGGATGTCAGTAAGATTTCCAGGTCGGCCATGTTTTCCCTGTACACAATTTATTCATGCCGATGGGCAGTGCATGAAAAATGACAACCCGCAGCCTGTATAAGCTATAAGAAAAAAAATTATGTCACCTGCGCTTATTCCTATAACACCGCGTGAAAAAACAAAACACAACTCGAAGCGGCGGGAGCGCGCGCGGTGGCTCGCGAAGCGGCGGGAGCGCGCGCGGTGGCTCGCGAAGCGGCGGGAGCGCGCGCGGTGGCTCGCGAAGCGGCGGGAGCGCGCGCGGTGGCTCGCGAAGCGGCGGGAGCGCGCGCGGTGGCTCGCGAAGCGGCGGGAGCGCGCGCGGTGGCACGGGAAGCGGCGGCGGGAGCGCGCGCGCGGTGGCACGGGAAGCGGCGGGAGCGCGCGCGGTGGCACGGGAAGCGGCGGGAGCGCGCGCGGTGGCACGGGAAGCGGCGGGAGCGCGCGCGGTGGCACGGGAAGCGGCGGGAGCGCGCGCGGTGGCACGGGAAGCGGCGGGAGCGCGCGCGGTGGCACGGGAAGCGGCGGGAGCGCGCGGGTTGCACGGGAAGCGGCGGGAGCGCGCGCGGTTGCACGGGAAGCGGCGGGAAGCGCGCGCGGTTGCACGGGAAGCGGCGGGAGCGCGCGCGGTTGCACGGGAAGCGCGGGAGCGCGCGCGGTTGCACGGGAAGCGGCGGGAGCGCCGCGGTTGCACGGGAAGCGGCGGGAGCGCGCGCGGTTGCACGGGAAGCGGCGGGAGCGCGCGCGGTTGCACGGGAAGCGGCGGGAGCGCGCGCGGTTGCACGGGAAGCGGCGGGAGCGCGCGCGGTTGCACGGAAGCGGCGAGGCGGTGCAGGGAAGCGGCGGGAGCCGCGCGCGGTTGCACGGGAAGCGGCGGGAGCGCGCGCGGTTGCACGGGAAGCGGCGGGAGCGCGCGCGGTTGCACGGGAAGCGGCGGGAGCGCCGCGCGGTGCACGGGAGCGGCGGGAGCGCGCGCGGTTGCACGGGAAGCGGCGGTGAGCGCGCGCGTTGCACGGGAAGCGGCGGGAGCGCGCGCGGTTGCACGGGAAGCGGCGGGAGCGCGCGCGGTTGCACGGGAAGCGGCGGGAGCGCGCGCGGTTGCCGGGAAGCGGCGGGAGCGCGCGCGGTTGCACGGAGCGAAGCGGCGCGAGCGCCGCGCGGTTGCACGGGAAGCGGCGGGAGCGCGCGCGGTTGCACGGGAAGCGGCGGGAGCGCGCGCGGTTGCACGGGAAGCGGCGGGAGCGCGCGCGGTTGCACGGGAAGCGGCGGGAGCGCGCGCGGTTGCACGGAAGCGGCGGGAGCGCGCGCGTTGCACGGGAAGCGCGGCGGGAGCTGCGCGCGGTTGCACGGGAAGCGCGCGGGAGCGCGCGCGGTTGCACGGGAAGCGGCGGGAGCGCGCGCGGTGCACGGGAAGCGGCGGGAGCGCGCGCGGGTTGCACGGGAAGCGGCGGATGAGCGCGCGCGGTTGCACGGGAAGCGGCGGGAGCGCGCGCGGTTGCACGGGAAGCGGCGGGAGCGCGCGCGCGTTGCACGGGAGCGGCGGGAGCGCGCGCGGTTGCACGGGAAGCGGCGGGAGCGCGCGCGGTTGCGGGAAGCGGCCGGCGAGCGCGCGCGGTTGCACGGGAAGCGGCGGGAGCGCGCGCGGTTGCACGGGAAGCGGCGGGAGCCGCGCGCGGTTGCACGGGAAGCGGCGGAGCGCGCGCGGTTGCACGGGAAGCGGCGGGAGCGCGCGCGGTTGCACGGGAAGCGGCGGGAGCGCGCGCGGTGCACGGAAGCGGCGGGAGCGCGCGCGGTTGCACGGGAAGCGGCGGTAAGCGCGCGGTGCACGGAAGCCGGCGGAGCGCGCGCGGTTGCACGGGAAGCGGCGGGAGCGCGCGCGGTTGCACGGGAAGCGGCGCGGGAGCGCGCGCCGGTTGCACGGGAAGCGGCGGGAGCGCGCGCGGTTGCACGGGAAGCGGCGGGAGCGCGCGCGGTTGCACGGGAAGCGGCGGGAGCGCGCGCGGTTGCACGGGAAGCGGCGGGAGCGCGCGCGGTTGCACGGGAAGCGGCGGGAGCGCGCGCGTGGTTGCACGGGAAGCGGCGGGAGCGCGCGCGGTTGCACGGGAAGCGGCGGGAGCGCGCGCGCGTTGCACGGGAGCGGCGGCGGGAGCGGCGCGGTGCACGGGAAGCGGCGGGAGCGCGCGCGGTTGCACGGGAAGCGGCGGGAGCACGCGCGGTTGCACGGGAAGCGGCGGGAGCACGCGCGGTTGCACGGGAAGCGGCGGGAGCACGCGCGGTTGCACGGGAAGCGGCGGGAGCACGCGCGGTTGCACGGGAAGCGGCGGGAGCACGCGGCGTTTGCACGGGAAGCGGCGGGAGCACGCGCGTTGCACGGGAAGCGGCGGGAGCACGCGCGGTTGCACGGGAAGCGGCGGGAGCACGCGCGGTTGCACGGGAAGCGGCTTTTGGCTTTATTGGATAGAACTCACGTGACCAGAAGGTGCTGTTACGCGGCGGCGGCGGCCTTAAAACTTCAACGGCCATTCAAGCAAACCAAAACCTCTAATTGTGTTTTATTTCCCCGGTGTCTCGGGGTAAGCGCAGGGGACATCATTTTTTCTTGTTATGTTTTATACATGTTACTGGGCAGCCGCCCCGGCTCAGGCGCCATTTCCCTGTATAATCCATTAGGAATCCCCGGTGACCGGTCTTAATTCTCTTCCTCTGTATAGATCTCAATCGGTGGCCCCAGATGCTTCTGAACTACATCTCCCATGAATCTCTGGCCAGCTACTGCATTGAAAGAATGCTGGGAATTGTAGGCCCCACTATCGGTGAGGGGGGGGGGGGTGGCAGCAGAGTGAGATCTGGGCTATTCGCAGCTTTTAATTAGCGGGCTGAGCCTCACAAGAACTTAAGTTCCAAGACATCCGGGGGACCGGGGCTGCTGACTCCCCCGCTGTGACCCCCAACCCCGTGTTACCTTCTCTGTCCTCTGTCACCTTCCGGACTCACGTGCTCAGCTGCTTGCGTAATCAGAAATAATACTGCGCAGGCGCGAAACGCACAGCATGCCGGGTGACACGTGCTGAATAAAAATCAATAACTCCCCGGACATTACGTTGCGAAGTATAGGATGCCGGGATTTGAAGTTTATTAGAAGCATGGGCTGCTTGGTAGCTCCTGTCTCTGTCCCCTCCACTCACTTACTTTTATCTCACCCTTCTTTTATCCCTCCGACTTCTTATCTCTCCTTCCCGGTTATCTGACCTGTCATAGCATCGCGTCACTTCCTGTCATGTGATCATGTTTAGCTCACGTGATACGTCTCCTCGGTTACCCTTGATGCTTGTTGCCATGGACACAAAGTACACCGAGTGAGGCCACAGAATGAGCCAGACTGTCACCCACTCTGGGCCCCCAGGGGCCCCTTACCGGCCCGGCCGGACCTTCGACTTCCTCTATGGTAAAAAAAAAACCTGCCCGCTCACTGAGTGTCCCCCCCTCCTCGTGTTACCCCGCACTCACTGAGTGTCCCCCCTCCCGTTACCCCGCACTCACTGAGTGTCCCCCCTCCTCGTGTTACCCCGCACTCACTGAGTGTCCCCCCTCCTCGTGTTACCCCGCACTCACTGAGTGTCCCCCCTTCCCGTTACCCCGCACTCACTGAGTGTCCCCCCTCGTCCGTTACCCCGCACTCACTGAGTGTCCCCCCCTCCCGTTACCCCGCACTCACTGAGTGTCCCCCCTCCCGTTACCCCGCACTCACTGAGTGTCCCCCCTCCCGTTACCCCGCACTCACTGAGTGTCCCCCCCTCCCGTTACCCCGCACTCACTGAGTGTCCCCCCCTCCCGTTACCCCGCACTCACTGAGTGTCCCCCCCTCCCGTTACCCCGCACTCACTGAGTGTCCCCCCCTCCCGTTACCCCGCACTCACTGAGTGTCCCCCCTCCCGTTACCCCGCACTCACTGAGTGTCCCCCCTCCCGTTACCCCGCACTCCCTGAGTGTCCCCCCTCCCGTTACCCGCACTCACTGAGTGTCCCCCCTCCCGTTACCCCGCACTCACTGAGTGTCCCCCCCTCCCGTTACCCCGCACTCACTGTGTGTCCCCCCCTCCCGTTACCCCGCACTCACTGAGTGTCCCCCTCTCCCGTTACCCCGCACTCACTGAGTGTCCCCCCCCTCCTCGTGTTACCCCCGCACTCACTTTGTGTCCCCTCCTGCCTGCAGATCCCCTGTACACGCTGTCCAGTGAGCGGGATCATGTACACGCAAACTTCAAGGTGCACATGTCGTACGACAGGATGGTGAGTAAGGCCGTGTCTCCTGGCGCTGCATGGGGGCAGAGGTGATTGTTTTGGGGCGCAGTGCATCCACGTAAATGAAAGGGGGAGCAGGTGTCTCCGATAGTTATTATTCACTGAAAGCTGAATCTTCTCGGCCTGTTCTGTTTCTCAGCAAAAGCTCCCGAAGTTCCCGGCAATGTTCAGTGAGTTGGTGCACCGGCCCCGGTATACTCTGCGGCTGCAGCTCAAGGACCCCGTCCCCCAGTTCATTGATCGGCGTTGGCGAGGACGAGGAGAGCAGAGGCTGGATGCCCTCAGGCAGCTGGCAGGGTAAGGGTTAATGAATGGCCTGTAGAGCAGCGCAGTCATGGGCACCGGATGCGCTATCACCGGCAGGTGTGTCTGCCCTGACCACGTGGCACCCCCATATTATCTGAGGGAGCTGCTCCTTTAACCGCGAGGCACCCCATACTATCTGTGGGAGCTGCTCCTTTAACCGCGTGGCACCCCATACTATCTGTGGGAGCTGCTCCTTTGACCGCGTGGCACCCCATACTATCTGTGGGAGCTGCTCCTTTAACCGCGTGGCACCCCATACTATCTGTGGGAGCTGCTCCTTTAACCGCGTGGCACCCCATACTATGTGTGAGCTGCTCCTTTAACCGCGTGGCCACCCCCATACTATCTGTGGGAGCTGCTCCTTTAACCGCGTGGCACCCCCATACTATCTGTGGGAGCTGCTCCTTTAACCGCGTGGCACCCCATACTATCTGTGGGAGCTGCTCCTTTAACCGCGTGGCACCCCATACTATCTGTGGGAGCTGCTCCTTTAACTGCGTGGCACCCCATACTATCTGTGGGAGCTGCTCCTTTAACCGCGTGGCACCCCATACTATCTGTGGGAGCTGCTCCTTTAACCGCGTGGCACCCCATACTATCTGTGTGAGCTGCTCCTTTAACCGCGTGGCACCCCATACTATCTGTGGGAGCTGCTCCTTTAACCGCGTGGCACCCCATACTATCTGTGGGAGCTGCTCCTTTAACCGCGTGGCACCCCATACTATCTGTGGGAGCTGCTCCTTTAACCGCGTGGCACCCCATACTGAGGTCAATCCCATATAGAAGGTAATGTGCAGGGTGTTGCAGTGTGCGTTGTGCAGGGTGGTGAAGTGTGCGTTGTGCAGTGCGTGTGTATTGCAGAGTGGTGCAGTGCATGTGTTGTTCAGGGTGGTGCAGCGTGACACCCGGCGCACCGAGTTAACCCCGTGATTGCTCCTCGGGGGAAGGGCTTTATGCACGCCGCCTGATGTCTCTCCGTGTGACATGAAACTCGCTCATGGATTGGTCGGTTCTGATTTCAGGTCGCAGGTGTCGTCTGCCGGTCCCGTGCCGGCGTGTGAGAGCGGTGACATCTCCGGGAGGGAGCGCTACAAGTTCTTTGAGCGGTGAGTGTCCGTCACATTTCATTAGTGCGGTGTACAGCCAGGGGCCGCAGGAGTGCGCAGGGGGTGTGGCCAGGTGTGCACAGGGAGTGTGGCCAGGTAGGCTTGTGAGTCCCTCATTCCGCTCCCTATGCACCCCCCCCCCTGCATACAGCGTGCACATGTCTATGGGGATAACAGGTGGTCTGTCCCCCTCCCGGTGACACGGGCTGTGCAGCTGCGTGCGGCTGTATACTCCTCCTGCTTTGTGTGAGTCGTGTGGATCTGATGACACCCCATATGCCAAGGCGGTGCTGATCATGCCATGTGCACAAAATAACCAAAAGTCTGGTCATGTTGCTGCATTTTTGGTGCAGTGAGTTGCACGGTGTTTTGCTGTCAGTTTGTCTGGATTTGGTGAGTTACACGTGTTTTGCTGTCAGTTCGTCTGGATTTGGTGAGTTACACGTGTTTTGCTGTCAGTTTGTCTGGATTTGGTGAGTTACAGTGTTTTGCTGTCAGTTTGTCTGGATTTGGTGAGTTACACGTGTTTTGCTGTCAGTTTGTCTGGATTTGGTGAGTTACACGTGTTTTGCTGTCAGTTTGTCTGGATTTGGTGAGTTACACGTGTTTTGCTGTCAGTTTGTCTGGATTTGGTGAGTTACACGGTGTTTTGCTGTCAGTTTGTCTGGATTTGGTGAGTTACACGTGTTTTGCTGTCAGTTTGTCTGGATTTGGTGAGTTACACGTGTTTTGCTGTCAGTTTGTCTGGATTTGGTGAGTTACACGTGTTTTGCTGTCAGTCTGTCTGGATTTGAGTTACAGTATTTTGCTGTCAGTTTGTCTGGATTTGAGTTACAGTATTTTGCTGTCAGTTTGTCTGGATTTGAGTTACAGTATTTTGCTGTCAGTTTGTCTGGATTTGGTGAATTTGCCGGTTTATTAAATAGACAGTATGCAGCGATGGTGAAAGTCACCGTCCGGTGCATCTTGGGGTCAGTGAATTAGTGCTTTTTGTGTCTGGGTCCTTCCTGTGTGTCCGCTTGTTGACGTTTTTTGTTCCGTTTTAGGCCTCTGGTCCCGTTCAGCCAGCAGGTGGCGCCCAACGTGCTGCTGGCGGTTTCCAGGTGAGTCGCTCTCTCACAGCGGCACCAGATACGACGAATAGACGGTGCTCCCTACGCTCGAGGGTCCGGCGTGCAAACACTGACTGCAGAGCATGAGACACACATGAAAGAGCCTGACTATTTCACCCCGAACCCCCCCCCCCCCCTGTGTTAATACAGAGGCTTGGTCCACGGCCCCCCCTGCAGACAGCCTGGAGCCCCCCTTTACAGAACCAGCAGGCAGCGGATTTATCTTCTCATTCTGCTATTTGGAAAATCCTTCTGCCGAGCCTCGATGTGACCCGGAAATGGACGTCTCGCCCGCTTTAAAGCGGCACGTGCCGCCCCTCACCGGGATGAGTTCTTCTCCGGCTCCCTCCCAATCCCCTAACACGATGTTAAATGACCCCCGGATAAACCACGTGTGAGCGCCGAGTCTCCTAACGTCTTCTCTTTCGCAGGGCTGAGCAGAGTCCCCGCACGCCGCGGGCAGACACGCCGCTGGTGCGTACGGTGGCGATTCAAACCGATTACCGAGACAGTGAAGCTCAGACGGATCCGTACAGCCCGGAGTTCTTGGTGCGTCCTGGGTCTGTCCCCGAGCTGCTGACGCTTGCCAATCTCACCTGGGGTACGTCCATGATACGTGGGGGCTCGGCGAAACGCGACTAGTATTCTCATGTCTCTGTGGCTTTGTGCAAATATATATATATTCACCGGTGCCTTCGCATAGCGGCCCTGAGAGAGACCCAGCGGGCGCGTTGCAACCCGCTGCTCTGCCACGGTTCTCTGTACGGCGCTATGGAAGTGGCAGCTATATGGAGGATGCGGATGGACTCCAGGAGCTGATAGTCGCGGAGGCGCGGGAACGTTGCTGTGGGTGTCGGGGGGTTAGCACCACGTTCCGGGGTGAGGGGCTGAGATAGAACTTTCCCCGGAACACGACGTTAACATGGAAAAACCTGCAAGCGCACATTATCTGCGCATGATGTGTGTTAATGCGTCGTGCAGAGGCTGCGGGCCAGGCCTGTGTGTATCGAGCAGCAGATTCGGGATCCCAGCTGCTGATTGGCTGCCTCGTGCAGGGCTGCTGATTGGCTGCCTCGTGCAGGGCTGCTGATTGGCTGCCTCGTGCAGGGCTGCTGATTGGCTGCCTCGTGCAGGGCTGCTGATTGGCTGCCTCGTGCAGGGCTGCTGATTGGCTGCCTCGTGCAGGGCTGCTGATTGGCTGCCTCGTGCAGGGCTGCTGATTGGCTGCCTCGTGCAGGGCTGCTGATTGGCTGCCTCGTGCAGGGCTGCTGATTGGCTGCCTCGTGCAGGGCTGCTGATTGGCTGCCTCGTGCAGGGCTGCTGATTGGCTCAGCTGTGTGATTGGATATTGTTGGCTACACCTATCACAGCGCTGCATGAAGCAACCAACCAGGGGCTGTATCACAGCGAGCCTCTGACAGCAGGTCACTAATGGAAAGATCGCACGCAGGC
>CM019064.1:7690326-7767826 GCA_009667805.1 Leptobrachium leishanense
GTAAATTTGTGTGTGCGATTTGAATGCGTGTGCGATGAGTGGCGTGTGATTGTGGGTGTGCCGTGCGTATGATTGAATGTGCATGTGTGTGAGTGAATATGTGAGTGTGTGTGTGAAAATGGTGAGAATGAATGTGTGTGTGTGTGTGTGAGAATGAATGTGTGTGTGAGAATGAATGTGTGTGTGTGAATGTGTGAGAATGAATGTGTGGGTTTGTGTGTGAATGAATATGTGTGTGTGACTGTGTGTGAGTGAATGAATGTGGGTGTGAATGAGTGTGTGTGTGTGTGTAAATTTATGTGTGTGCATGTGATTGAATGTGTGTGCATGTGATTTGCGTGCGTGTGAATGTGTGTGTGAAGGAATGTATGTGTGTGTGTGAGTGAATGTGTTGTGGATGCGTGTGTGAATGTGAATGAGTGTGTGTGTGTAAATTTATATGTGTGTGTGTGCGTGTGATTGAATGTGTGTGCGTGTGATTGAATGAATGAGTGTGTAATTGTGTGGGAATGAGTGTTAGTGTGTGTGTGTGAATGATTGAATGTGTATGTGAATGATTGTGGGTGTGTGTAAATGTGTGTTAATGTGTGAATGTGTGTGTAAAAGTGTAAGTGTGTGTGTGTGTGTGAATGTGTGTGTATGTGCTGGCCACTCTGACCATGGAGTGAGCGCTTTTATGCTACACATTTTCCTGTCCATTGATCCCCTCTGTTGGCTTCTCCTGTTGCTCGCGTCAGTCAGCTTGAGGTTGTGCTGGTTGCAGTAGATGCCTGTTTTGCTCTTCATGGTAACATTGTACCTGTCAGCTCTACTTTAGGTCCACCTCCCCGGCCCTTGAGGCCCATCACCACCTGACTGGGTCTGCTGGTTTCTCCTTCTGTTTGAATTGTTCCACCTGTCGATGAAGTTGTCCTAAGGAAACCGTTTTGTAAGTGGAATCTTGAGGACCAGTGGTCAGGATGGGCATCCGGCTGATGGTCCCTCTCCCCATCTATAGGTAGATGTCTGCAGCAGCCCGTGCCATGTCAGGTTAGTCTCTGGGCCAGTATCTCCTCAAGCTGAGGACATGTGGAACAGAAGAATAGCCAGGACATCCATCCCAGACGCAGTGGTTTCTGCCCCAAAATCCATTTAATTTCTTACCACCCAGTCCTCTTCTACCCCAGTCAGTGCTGGTTATAGAAGTCATCCTTGTCACCAAAACATGTCACCACCAGCTCCTTCGTATTGGAGCAGGCAAACTGGCCTGGGGGCCCGAGTTCATTGGGGAAAGAGATTTTTTTCCCCCACCCAAGTTGAGCAGGCAACGTTACGACTCCTAATGAGTCTTTGTCAAACTATTACGGGTCAAAATGCTGCCTATTCCACTTGGGTGGAATAAGTCCTGGAGTTGTGTTTTCATGATGGATCCATTGATCACCGTTGGAAAGTGAAGGCCCCCAGGACTTCAAACCTGGTATTAAAGCCTACGAGATCCTCGTTATGTTCTGTCCAGTCCGTTAGGAGACATACAGGGTTATTCAGAGAGAGGTGAAAAGCAGGAGAATGACTGGAGAATGAAAAATTCTAGGTCAAAATAGCCAAACCAGAAAAATTCTCCCTTTCATCTCACTTTCCAAATCGGCTATTTTGACTAGAATTTTTCATTCTCCAGTCATTCTCCTGCTTTTCACCTCTCTCTGAATAACCCTGATTGTGTTTATCTCCAGCCAGGGAGAGACGGTGATTAAATACTTTCTGCGGCGTCGGGTTAAAGGGCCACGTTCTGCCAGGTGGAATGAGAGACTTCTGGTCACACTGTCGTGGTCCTGGTTTATTCAGGATCGGGGCTTTACAACGTTTCGGCTCAAACCCTGAGCCTTCATCAGGTGTCCTTCATTCTGTATGGTGTAATGGGCTGGTTGGCCAACCTGTGCGGCGCGCGCCTCTGCGACCGTCTTCATATCCGTAACTGTCTTGGATGGTTTCATATTGTGATGTCATTCGAAGATGGCAACCGCCGCTCTGAAGCCATGACCGGGCCAAATCCAGCAACACGTCCAGTGATTCATACGTGGTGATATCTGTCCATACGGGCGTTTGGGTTACAGAGAATTATGGGAGACAATGTCAATCTTGTGTGACTATCATAACGTGGTCTGTCTCCGAAATCCGAGGTAAAGAGGAAAGTGTTTGCTGTATGTTTAGGAGGACTGCTTGTTTATATTTTTAGTGTGTATGTATGTGTTTTGTGGTTACACATGCTGCTTGTTTATATTTTTAGTGTGTATGTGTTTTGTGGTTACACATGCTGCTTGTTTATATTTTTAGTGTGTATGTGTTTTGTGGTTACACATGCTGCTTGTTTATATTTTTTGTGTGTATGTGTTTTGTGGTTACACGTGCTGCTTGTTTATATTTTTAGTGTGTATGTGTTTTGTGGTTACACATGCTGCTTGTTTATATTTTTAGTGTGTATGTGTTTTGTGGTTACACATGCTGCTTGTTTATTATTTTTTGTGTTATGTGTTTTTGTGGTTACACGTGCTGCTTGTTTATATTTTTAGTGTGTATGTGTTTTGTGGTTACACATGCTGCTTGTTTATATTTTTAGTGTGTATGTGTTTTGTGGTTACACATGCTGCTTGTTTATATTTTTAGTGTGTATATGTGTTTTGTGGTTACACATGCTGCTTGTTTATATTTTTTGTGTGTATGTGTTTTGTGGTTACACATGCTGCTTGTTTATATTTTTTGTGTGTATGTATGTGTTTTGTGGTTACACATGCTGCTTGTTTATATTTTTAGTGTGTATGTGTTTTGTGGTTACACATGCTGCTTGTTTATATTTTTAGTGTGTATGTGTTTTGTGGTTACACATGCTGCTTGTTTATATTTTTTGTGTGTATGTGTTTTGTGGTTACACGTGCTGCTTGTTTATATTTTTTGTGTGTATGTATGTGTTTTGTGGTTACACATGCTGCTTGTTTATATTTTTAGTGTGTATGTGTTTTGTGGTTACACATGCTGCTTGTTTATATTTTTAGTGTGTATGTGTTTTGTGGTTACACATGCTGCTTGTTTATATTTTTAGTGTGTATGTGTTTTGTGGTTACACATGCTGCTTGTTTATATTTTTTGTGTGTATGTGTTTTTGTGGTTACACATGCTGCTTGTTTATATTTTTTGTGTGTATGTGTTTTGTGGTTACACGTGCTGCTGTTTTTATATTTTTAGTGTGTATGTATGTGTTTTTGTGTTACACATGCTGCTTGTTTATATTTTTAGTGTGTATGTGTTTTGTGGTTACACATGATGCTTGTTTATATTTTTAGTGTGTATGTATGTGTTTTGTGGTTACACATGCTGCTTGTTTATATTTTTAGTGTGTATGTGTTTTGTGGTTACACATGCTGCTTGTTTATATTTTTTGTGTGTATGTGTTTTGTGGTTACACGTGCTGCTTGTTTATATTTTTTGTGTGTATGTATGTGTTTTGTGGTTACACATGATGCTTGTTTATATTTTTTGTGTGTATGTATGTGTTTTGTGGTTACACGTGCTGCTTGTTTATATTTTTGTGTGTATGTATGTGTTTTGTGGTGTAACGCTGCGGTACGGCGAGAGGCTTGGCGTGCGACACAGATCGTTGTCATGGCGGCGCTCCTCCTGCTGGTTAACTCCTTGACCAGAGTTCGCTGACTCCAGGCACTTTGACCGGTAAGATTTATGGCCGGATGCAACAAAAATATCAGCCGCTCCGCATTCCTGCCCTGCTATTCCAGGAGGCGCAGCGGAAATTGTTGTACACGGGACCTGGGAATAGCGCCTGGAGTCATCCCATGGGCGGGTTGACCTGCAGTCCGGGGACAGAACCCTGACGAGTTGCTAATGAGACTGGAAGCCGCCGAATCACGTCTCTACTGGAACGTGGGCTTTATAGCAGCTGGAAAATGAAAGCTGTGTTCTGATTGGCTGCTGAGCCTGAGCGCTTCACTTCCTGCCTGTTGAGCAGCGAATGAGCCAATAGCGTTGCAGCAAAGGCCGCCTGCAGTCTGATAAACAATGATAACTTTCTACATCAAAAAGCTTTAAAATGTTTGACTCTGCTGCGGTTTCTGGGTAATTTATGACCCTGCTGGATGGGGCGTTTCATCTGAGGTCGGGGCGTTTCATCTGAGGTCGGGGCGTTTCATCTGAGGTCGGGGCGTTTCATCTGAGGTCGGGGCGTTTCATCTGAGGTCGGGGCGCTTCATCTGAGGTCGGAGCGCTTCATCTGAGGTCGGGGCGCTTCATCTGAGGTCGGGGCGCTTCATCTGAGGTCGGGGCGCTTCATCTGAGGTCGGGGCGCTTCATCTGAGGTCAGGATATTTATTACTATCACTGGGCCTTTACGGTGTAATATGGTGTACGGGGGGTAAGAGTGTAGTGCCAGCGCTTATCTCATTGAATATGGTGGGAGGGCTGTGATTGGCTGGGAGCTTTCAGTCGCTTCCTCCTGTCCCTGCCGGAGCAGTGTATTCATTATAAGAGGAACCAGGTGAGCGCGCACTTCCTCCACCAGGTATCCACATATTTCAGCACCAGGGAGAGGCGGGGTTAACCCCCCCCCCGGCAAGTTTTTTGTCACTATGAGCCGGCGGCGCTGGGCGGGGGCAGACCTTGAAACTCTGCTTCAGCATCAATGACAGTTGTTTTTCTCTCTCTCGCCCGGTGACCTGACCATTGGCCGATCTGGGTCGTCCACAGACACTTCCACAGGACGACCCTGATCAACCGATGGCGTTGTCCGTAGTCGGGTAAGCAAGTTGGTTGCCCGACTACTGTGATAGTGGACGGCCAGCTGTCTGCCGCGGTCACACGAGCGCACTTTTCACGTCCGTCTGACTGCAATGTTTGCTGTGCACCATAGCTTTTCAAAGGAGTCAATGGAGAACAACACACAAAGCATGTGCGCACTTTTTCACACATGGGCAACTGACGCCAAAGTGGCATCGACGTGAAAAGGCTACAGCGGACGCGGAGAAACCCCTGTCTTTCCCAATTTAATAACATTTAAGGAATTGAAATCAAAGAATAAAAGGTGGAGTAAGCGCCTGCGTAAACACGAGGTTCATACAGTGTTTCCTATAGTTTGTGCGGCGAATGAACCGGGATAATACATTACCAGACATACAGATACAATGTATCCAAGGAATGGTTAAAAATCGCTAGAAATTAGTAATGATCCCAATGTCCCAGCGTCACAACAGACAATCCTAACGCTTAAAGAGCTGCGCAATGTGAAGGAATGAAGGAGGTGCTGCGACACCTATTAAAGGTAATTGAATGATAAAATGCTTCCTGCATAAATCTCATACAAGCAAATAATCCATAAAAACCCTTTTCTTGTGGTTTGTGACGTTGTAGCGTTTCCATGAATCTTCTAAGAAAAGATACTTCCATCAGAATGACGTCGGGAATTCCTCTCCGGATACAGACGGAATAATAATAATATCGCAACATTGTCTTCTATTAAAACCGTTTCAGATTAATCCAATTGAACACTTTTATCCTCGAGAAAAATAAACTTTGGCAGTTTGTGGCGACGTGTGTCAACCTGGAGAGAAACACGATCTCTGTCTGACTGAGGAAGCTGTCTTCTATACAGCGAAACGCGTCTCCGTACCAGGGTTATTCAGAGAGCACCGAATTGTCACCAACATTTTGGTGCTTGCTCTCTGATTCGCCGCACTTTTGCGAGTCTGATTCGCTGACCCTGCTGTGAAATCAGCGCAGGATCCCCAAAGTGCAGCGAATCGACCGCCGCAACCTGAACGCCCCTACCGGTCAGCCGCCACACGCGGCGGGTAAAAAACGATTGAAAGTGCCAAAACTGAAACGCTGTTTGCAAAAAAAAAAACACTGAACGAAAATGTCTTGTATTTACATATAAAATCCTATGAATGAGAATAAAAAGGCGGTTACAGAAAAAAGAAAAAACGATTAAAAAAAAAACATCATCAGGTGAAAAATGCCAAAAATCAATAAATAAAGAGACTTTTTGCTGCAGATTAAAATAATAAATGGTTTATTAGATATTGGATAAAACTGGAATATTTTTACCATTGAAACCTATGGGATTCGCCTGAATAAACCTGTCGAATGAAACCACTGAACATCAGGGCATTTCACTGACATTTCTCTGCTGTTCAATGTGAATAGATTAACCATTGCTTCTCTATGGGGAATTTCACTGCCGCCGAACAGCACCGTATTTCACTGCCCTCGAACAGCACCGTATTTCACTGCCACCGAACAGCACTGTATTTCACTGCCGCCGAACAGCACCGTATTTCACTGCCCTCGAACATATTTATACCGTATTTCACTGCCGCCTAACAGGCACCGTATTTCACTGCCGCCGAACAGCACTGTATTTCACTGCCGCCGAACAGCACCGTATTTCACTGCCGCCGAACAGCACCGTATTTCACTGCCACCGAACAGCACCGTATTTCACTGCCGCCGAACAGCACCGTATTTCACTGCCGCCGAACAGCACCGTATTTCACTGCCGCCGAACAGCACCGTATTTCACTGGCAATTCACCAAAATTCAACGAATGCCTGCTTTCTGAATAGCCGAATGGCCCCGTAATGTCACCGTACGGGGAAATTCACCGTTTGGTGCAATTTCGGGGTCAGATCGGGTCTCTCTGAATAAGCCCTAGTGTCGCAGATACCCGCCTGTATGTTGGCAGCATCTTTTTTTGTCGTCTTCCTTGCGGTTCTCGTCCTCGCCCCCATGTCTTGCCCATGTTTTGCCGGGATTTGCAGGTTTGATCAGCCGGAGTTTGGAATTCCGCCTTTTTCTTCTTTTTAGTTTTGTATTGTTTGTTCCGGCAGACTTTCTCTTTTTTGTTCCATTATTACATTTTTTTCTCTTCTATGCAAAAAAAACATTTTTTCTTTGGTGATTTTGCAGCGGCCGCTTCGTAACGCGAAACAAAAGCAAATACAACCAGGAATCCGTTGTTTTTTTTACTTTACTCTAATATGGAAACAAAACAATTTTTTCACTCCTATCTATTCCACCTCCCCCCCCCGCGTGTCTGTCAGGTGGCCCCCCCGGCGTGTCTGTCAGGTGGCCCCCCCGGCGTGTCTGTCAGGTGCCCCCCCCCCGGCGTGTCTGTCAGGCCCCCCCCCCCCGTGTGACTGGCAGGCGGCCCCCCCCGGCGTGTCTGTCAGGTGGCCCCCCCCGGCGTGTGTCTGTCAGGTGGCCCCCCCGGCGTGTCTGTCAGGCGCCCCCCCCCCGTGTGACTGGCAGGCGGCCCCCCCCCGGTGTGACTGTCAGGCGGCCCACCCCGGTGTGACTGTCAGGCGGCCCCCCCCCGGTGTGACTGTCAGGCGGCCCCCCCCCCCCGGTGTGACTGTCAGGCGGCCCCCCCCCGGCCGTGGCGTCCCGTGACATTCTAAGAATTATTTATATCTGATGGTGTGGGCTGCGCGGCCGCTGACGCCGTATCTATATATCAGATGTGCCTGTCTGCTAATGACGTGACGTCGCATGTAATAGCGGCGACGGCGTGCTTACACTTTCAACACACGATGCGCTACAGTTATGTTGGCTTCGTGTGTGTGTGTCTGTCGCAGTGGCGTAACTAGAAACCTGAGGGCCCCGG
This sequence comes from Leptobrachium leishanense, assembly GCA_009667805.1. Taxonomy (NCBI): domain Eukaryota; kingdom Metazoa; phylum Chordata; class Amphibia; order Anura; family Megophryidae; genus Leptobrachium; species Leptobrachium leishanense. The sequence continues at coordinate 7,697,969 of CM019064.1, forward strand.
TGCAAGAATCCGCGACGGGCCCCCCCCCAAAAAAAATCTATGTATTTTTACTTATTTTTCACTGCAAAATAAAACAAAGATAGTATTGCCTAGGGATGCACCGATACCACTTTAAGACCGAGTACGAGTACCGATACTTTTTAAAAGTACTCACCGATACGATACTTTTCTTTAATGTCATGTGACGCTTTCCAATAAGAACAGACCATATAAAAAATGCCCCCAGCTCACATGTATATCCCCCCCCCAATATATATATATATTTCATACTGCCCCAGCTCATGGATATGCCCCAGCACACACATGGATATTGCCCCCCAGATTATGGATTTGCCCCCCAGCTCTCACATGGATATGCACCCCCAGCTCTCACATGGGTATGCTCCCCAGCTCATGGATATTGCCCCCCAGCTCATGGATATTGCCCCCCAGCTCATGGATATGCCCCCCCCAGCTCTCACATGGGTATGCCCCCCAGCTCTCACATGGATATGCCCCCCAGCTCTCACATGGATATGCCCCCCAGCTCTCACATGATATTGCCCCCAGCTCTCACATGGATATGCCCCCCCCAGCTCTCACATGGATATGCCCCCCCAGCTCACACATGGATATGCCCCCCAGCTCTCACATGGATATGCCCCCCCAGCTCACACATGGATATGCCCCCCAGCTCATGGATATGCACCCCCAGCTCACACATGGGTATGCCCCCCAGCTCATGGATATGCCCCCCAGCTCACACATGGATATGCCCCCCAGCTCATGGATATGCACCCCCAGCTCACACATGGTATGCCCCCCAGCTCCATGGATATGCCCCCCCAGCTCACACATGGATAATGCCCCCCAGCTCATGGATATGCACCCCCAGCTCTCACATGGATATGCCCCCCCAGCTCACACATGGATATGCCCCCCAGCTCTCATGGATATGCACCCCCAGCTCTCACATGGATATGCCCCCCCAGCTCTCACATGGATATGCCCCCCCCAGCTCTCACATGGATATGCCCCCCCAGCTCACACATGGATATGCCCCCCCCAGCTCTCACATGGATATGCCCCCAGCTCACACATGGATATGCCCCCCAGCTCATGGATATGCCCCCCCAGCTCTCACATGGATATGCCCCCCCAGCTCTCACATGGATATGCCCCCCCAGCTCTCACATGGATATGCCCCCCCAGCTCACACATGGATATGCCCCCCCAGCTCACACATGGATATTGCCCCCCAGATTATGGATATGCCCCCCCAGCTCACACATGGATATTGCCCCCCAGATTATGGATATGCCCCCAGATTATGGATATGCCCCCCCAGCTCACACATGGATATGCCCCCCCAGCTCACACATGGATATGCCCCCCAGCCTCACACATGGATATTGCCCCCCAGATTATGGATATGCCCCCCAGCTCACACATGGATATGCCCCCAGCTCACACATGGATATGCCCCCCAGCTCACACATGGATATGCACCCCCAGCTCACACATGGATATGCCCCCCAGCTCACACATGGATATGCCCCCCAGCTCTCACATGGATATGCCCCCCAGCTCACACATGGATATGCACCCCCAGCTCTCACATGGGTATGCTCCCCAGCTCATGGATATTGCCCCCCAGCTCATGGATAATGCCCCCCAGCTCATGGATATGCCCCCCCCAGCTCTCACATGGATATGCCCCCCCAGCTCACACATGGATATGCCCCCCAGCTCATGGATATGCCCCCCCAGCTCTCACATGGATATGCCCCCCCAGCTCTCACATGGATATGCCCCCCCAGCTCACACATGGATATGCCCCCCAGCTCACACATGGATATGCCCCCCCCCCCCAGCTCTCACATGGATATGCCCCCCCCAGCTCACACATGGATATGCCCCCCCAGCTCTCACATGGATATGCCCCCCCAGCTCACACATGGATATGCCCCCCAGCTCACACATGGATATGCCCCCCCAGCTCACACATGGATATGCCCCCCAGCTCACACATGGATATGCCCCCCAGATTATTAATTTGCCCCCCCAGCTCTCACATGGATATGCCCCCCAGCTCTCACATGGATATGCACCCCAAGCTCTCACATGGATATGCCCCCCCCAGCTCTCACATGGATATGCACCCCCAGCTCTCACATGGATATGCCCCCCAGCTCTCACATGGATATGCACCCCCAGCTCTCACATGGATATGCCCCCCCAGCTCTCACATGGATATGCCCCCCAGCTCTCACATGGATATGCACCCCCAGCTCTCACATGGATATGCCCCCCAGCTCTCACATGGATATGCCCCCCCAGCTCTCAACATGGATATGCACCCCCAGCTCTCACATGGATATGCACCCCCAGCTCTCACATGGAATATGCCCCCCAGCTCTCACATGGATATGCACCCCCAGCTCTCACATGGATATGCACCCCCAGCTCTCACATGGATATGCACCCCCAGCTCTCACATGGATATGCCCCCCAGCTCTCACATGGATATGCCCCCCCAGCTCTCACATGGATATGCCCCCCAGCTCTCACATGGATATGCCCCCCAGCTCTCACATGGATATGCCCCCCCCAGCTCTCACATGGATATGCCCCCCCCAGCTCTCACATGGATATGCCCCCCCCAGCTCTCACATGGATATGCCCCCCCAGCTCTCACATGGATATGCACCCCCAGCTCTCACATGGATATGCCCCCCAGCTCTCACATTGATATGCCTATGACGGAATGGGATGTTGTTCCGCCTGCGGGTGTGCTCTATCTGCGTGCCCCGGCGCTTACCGCTGGCCCGACTACCGAGTGACACGGCACTCGCGTCTCGTGCGGCCTGGCGTGACCCTGGGAAGGGTTAGCGGGCGGTGGAGGGGACCCCTGCCTAGAACCAGCCCGACCACTGAGCAACACGGTACTCAGCGTCCCGAGCAGCTGGTTCACTGACCTTGTGGGGGTGGAGTACGTCTGCGGGCGGCCGGCCGATTTCGGGGATCGGATCTCTTCCGGCGGAATATTCGGATCTGATTGCGGAGGACTTTCGGATCTTAGATGGATGTAGCTTCGGATCTTGCGGGATCGGCAGAGTCTTCGGATCTTACCGCAGTCCCTCGCAATACCGAAGCGCGGTACACGGCCGCGCCCTTCGGATCGGATCTCGGGCTAATAGTCTGGGAACCGAACCTCATACGCTGCGCCTCTGTCCTGATGCGAGATGCAGGCACAGAGCGCTCGGTTCGGATCGACTGGGACACCGTACCCTGAGACCGCGGGGGATACTCAGATGATGAAGTACGGCGGAGAAATAAAGACATCAGTCGAGGCTGGATGCACTGCTAAATCTGGCTTTATTATTCACAGCTCAGGCATTTATCAACTTTACACAAATTATAATACAATGGGAATCCCTGCCCGCCCTCCCAGGACCCATTGGCCATTACCGATCGGGGAGTCGCCGATTCGGACCGGATGGTTCGAATCGGCCATTTTCCGATTCGAAGAATCTGATAACGGCCACGAGGCAATCAGAAAATGGCGGCGGGCAAGGCAAACACAGGGAAATACACTTCACAACGCAAACGGGGACACTTTATTACACCACACATAACCACATCTAAATAAACGTACTCCAAAACTCCGGGCGTGCCACCGCGCCTAATTGTCCATGGCCATATCACTGTCACTGCGCACCGCCCCTGGCTGAGGGTGCTGAGCCATTCCGTGACATGGATATGCACCCCCAGCTCTCACATGGATATCCCCCCCCAGCTCATGGGTATAAGGGCCCCCTAGCTCTTACCTCTGCTGGCCGCAGGGCAGGCTCCGCCGGCGTTGTTCTTCTCCTTGGCGAGCGGCCGCTGGAAACATGAGTCTTGGCCGCTCGCCGGAAACCACCTGATCAGCGCAAGATCTCGTGCGCTGGTCAGGTGGTTCCTATCCCACGTGAGCGGCCAAGCTGCATGTCAGCGGCCGCTCGCAGGGAGAGGGACGGCCAGCGCGCGGTCACAGATTCCGGCGCTGGTTGCCGGAATCTGGCAGGCGGCGCCGGGCCCCCCTCCAGTGGCGGAATGCCAGGGCTCGGTCGCAACTGCGATCCGCTGCGACCCTGGTACTTCCGCCACTGGTCTGTCGTCATTTTTGAATCCATGTTGCTGAGGATTTTGTATCCACATACAGTAATGCCTGTTTTGGGGTGTATATAATCACACCCTAACTTACCTCTTAGTCCACATTCTGGCCTAAAACGCGATTCCCCACTTTTTATTTCTTTGCCATCGATAGCGAGTCTCCAGGCTGGATGGGCAGAGGATTGTGGGGAATGTAGTTCACAGCCCTCCCTGTTCTATAAGATTATCCCCGAGCATCTAATTCCTTCACGGATTTTCTGTAAGAATGAGCGGCGCGCGGTGTGAGGCGCGACCGATAACGCAGGATATTACATTATTATAATGGAATTAAACCCCGGCTTGAAGGGGAGACGTGCGGCCGGGGGGGGGGGGGGGGGTTGTCTGGATTTTAGACTTTCGGGTCACGCAGAGCTCGCAGTGCGCACACACTGACCTTTAAACTTCGGAGAAAAAAAACCAATTTGCCCAGGATTACACGAAAAATACTAAACCTAGCGACGACACGACGCCAGCTACGCCAGCCCGGCGCCGGAATCCGCGAATTCACAGGAGAATAAGCAAAAAACTCAATGTTTACATTAAGATTCATATATTTTTATTTTGTTCCCAGACTTCTCTTTTAGGGGTTCCTCCATATATTCAGGGTGTGCGGGTGTCTTTTTAGGGGTTCCTCCATATATTCAGGGTGTGCGGGTGTCTTTTTAGGGGTTCCTCCATATATTCAGGGTGTGCGGGTGTCTTTTTAGGGGCTCCTCCATATATTCAGGGTGTGCGGGTGTCTTTTTAGGGGCTTCTCTATATATTCAGGGTGTGGGGGTGTCTTTTTAGGGGCTTCTCTATATATTCAGGGTGTGCGGGTGTCTTTTTAGGGGCTTCTCTATATATTCAGGTGTGGGGGTGTCTTTTTAGGGGCTCCTCCATATATTCAGGGTGTGCGGGTGTCTTTTTAGGGGTTCTCCATATATTCAGGGTGTGCGGGTGTGTTTTTAGGGGCTCCTCCATATATTCAGGGTTGTGGGTGTATTTTTAGGGGCTCCTCCATATATTCAGGTGTGTGCGGGTGTATTTTTAGGGGCTCCTCCATATATTCAGGGTGTGCGGGTGTGTTTTTAGGGGTTCCTCCATATATTCAGGGTGTGCGGGTGTCTTTTTAGGGGCTCCTCCATATATTCAGGGTGTGCGGGTGTCTTTTTAGGGGCTTCTTATATATTCAGGGTGTGGGGGTGTCTTTTTAGGGGCTCCTCCATATATTCAGGGTGTGCGGGTGTCTTTTTAGGGGTTCCTCCATATATTCAGGGTGTGCGGGTGTGTTTTTAGGGGCTCCTCATATTCAGGGTGTGTGGGTGTATTTTTAGGGGCTCCTCCATATATTCAGGGTGTGCGGGTGTATTTTTAGGGGCTCCTCCATATATTCAGGGTGTGCGGGTGTGTTTTTAGGGGTTCCTCCATATATTCAGGGTGTGGGGGTGTCTTTTTAGGGGTTCCTCCATATATTCAGGGTGTGGGGGTGTGTTTTTAGGGGTTCCTCCATGTATTCAGGGTGTGCGGGTGTGTTTTTAGGGGTTCCTCCATATATTCAGGGTGTGCGGGTGTGTTTTTAGGGGTTCCTCCATGTATTCAGGGTGTGCGGGTGTGTTTTTAGGGGTTCCTCCATATATTCAGGGTGTGCGGGTGTGTTTTTAGGGGTTCCTCCATGTATTCAGGGTGTGCGGGTGTGTTTTTAGGGGTTCCTCCATATATTCAGGGTGTGCGGGTGTGTTTTTAGGGGTTCCTCCATATATTCAGGGTGTGCGGGTGTGTTTTTAGAGGTTCCTCCATATATTCAGGATGTGTGGGTGTCTTTTTAGGGGCTCCTCCATATATTCAGGGTGTGTGGGTGTTTTTAGGGGTTCCTCCATATATTCAGGGTGTGCGGGTGTGTTTTTAGGGGCTCCTCCATATATTCAGGGTGTGCGGGTGTCTTTTTAGGGGTTCCTCCATATATTCAGGGTGTGCGGGTGTGTTTTTAGGGTTCCTCCATATATTCAGGGTGTGCGGGTGTGTTTTTAGGGGCTCCTCCATATATTCAGGGTGTGCGGGTGTGTTTTTAGGGGCTCCTCCATATATTCAGGGTGTGCGGGTGTCTTTTTAGGGGCTCCTCTATATATTCAGGGTGTGCGGGTGTGTTTTTAGGGGTTCCTCCATATATTCAGGGTGTGCGGGTGTGTTTTTAGGGGCTCCTCCATATATTCAGGGTGTGCGGGTGTGTTTTTAGGGGTTCCTCCATATATTCAGGGTGTGTTTTTAGGGGCTCCTCCATATATTCAGGGTGTGCGGGTGTGTTTTTAGGGGTTCCTCCATATATTCAGGGTGTACGGGGTGTTTTTAGGGGCTCCATATATTCAGGGTGTGGGGGTGTGTTTTTAGGGGTTCCTCCATATATTCAGGTGTGCGGGTGTGTTTTTAGGGGTTCCTCCATATATTCAGGGTGTGCGGGTGTGTTTTTAGGGGTTCCTCCATATATTCAGGTGTGTGCGGTGTGTTTTTAGGGGCTCCTCCATATATTCAGGTGTGCGTGCGGGTGTGTTTTTAGGGGTTCCTCCATATATTCAGGGTGTACGGTGTGTGTTTTTAGGGGCTCCTCCATATATTCAGGGTGTGGGCGGCGTGTGTTTTTAGGGGTTCCTCCATATATTCAGGGTGTGTGGGTGTGTGTTTTTAGGGGTTCCTCCATATATTCAGGGCGTGCGGGTGTGTTTTTAGGGGTTCCTCCTATATTCAGGGTGTGCGGGTGTGTTTTTTAGGGGTTCCTCCATATATTCAGGGTGTGCGGGTGTGTTTTTAGGGGTTCCTCCATATATTCAGGGTGTGCGGGTGTGTTTTTAGGGGCTCCTCCATATATTCAGGGTGTGCGGGTGTGTTTTTAGGGGTTCCTCCATATATTCAGGGTGTGCGGGTGTGTTTTTTGGGTTCCTCCATATATTCAGGGTGTGGGGGTGTGGTTTTTAGGGGCTCCTCCATATATTCAGGGTGTGCGGGTGTGTTTTTAGGGGCTCCTCCATTTATTCAGGGTGTGCGGGTGTGTTTTTAGGGGTTCCTCCATATATTCAGGGTGTGCGGGTGTGTTTTTAGGGGCTCCTCCATATATTCAGGGTGTGCGGGTGTGTTTTTAGGGGCTCCTCCATATATTCAGGGTGTGCGGGTGTGTTTTTAGGGGCTCCTCACATATATTCAGGGTGTGCGGGTGTGTTTTTAGGGGTTCCTCCATATATTCAGGGTGTGCGGGTGTGTTTTTAGGGGTTCCTCCATATATTCAGGGTGTGCGGGTTGTTTTTTAGGGGTTCCTCATATATTCAGCGTGTGCGGGTGTGTTTTTAGGGGTTCCTCCATATATTCAGGGTGTGTGGGTGTGTTTTTAGGGGTTCCTCCATATATTCAGGGTGTGTGGGTGTCTTTTTAGGGGCTCCTCCATATATTCAGGGTGTGTGGGTGTGTTTTTAGGGGCTCCTCCATATATTCAGGGTGTCCGGGTGTCTTTTTAGGGGTTCCTCCATATATTCAGGGTGTGTGGTGTGTTTTTTAGGGGCTCCTCCATATATTCAGGGTGTGCGGGTGTGTTTTTAGGGGCTCCTCCATATATTCAGGGTGTGTTTTTAGGGCTTCCTCCATATATTCAGGGTGTGTGGGTGTCTTTATAGGGGCTCCTCCATATATTCGGGTGTGCAGGTGTATAACAGAGCTGCACAGTAATAAACCTCCCTGCACGGAGTCTGTAAGTTATGATAAATTCTGTCAGAAATCGCTCGCCGTAAGTAAGGGTTTTTTTTTGCTTGTGTTACATTTTGTGTAAATGGCCCCCGCTATGTCGTGACATCATAAACACAAGAAAGCTGATTGTGTCACAGATATATAAGCGCTCTTGGTATTGAAATGACTAATCTTTATTAATCCAATATATAAAAGTGAATATTTATAGGACGGCCCCGGAGATCCTTCAGTTTGACGTCGTATCAGCTGATGAATAAAGAGCACAATTCAATGGTGCATTACGAAAACGTTTGGAATGGAAATGTCTCTGGCCCCGCCTCCAGCGACATTCCCAAAAACGCCAGAAATCCTCGCTGATCATGTGACATTCCTTGAGACCCAATGGAGGCTGCGAGCAGGTTGCGTTGTCAGTTTGCCGACCATTGCATAACATTGCGTCATGACCGTGTGTCTCATACAATACGCCTAGTGTCACCGCGTGAACCTGCCCCAAGCGGCGAAGAAACCGGATTCACCTTTGTCACATAAGCGCTGTCTGAGATTTTCATTGTGCTGCAATTAACCCCTTCACCTCAATAACACATACACAGGGAGACAGAGGGGTCACAGCCACCATGTTCCCCCGGCATACCCGTATACCTATTTTCGCCGTCGTAATGGCCTGAATTAAAGGCGATTCTATTCTACGCGGCTCATATTTTATGTCTTTTATTTAAACCTGGAATCCTCTCGGCAATTTTGGATAACACCCCCCCCCATTAATGAAGAGTCGCTGCCGCCCTCCACATCCCTGTGACCCGGCCTGACGTCAGCCGTCAACGAACCAAAAAAAAAAAAAAAAAAGGTGCAGAGACTTCAGCAGCCAATGAGGTTCGAGAACTTTGCAGAGCAGCTCCCAGCATTCCATTGGGCAGGAAACCGGAAGCGGCTACAAGATTTACATTTTGTTTAACCCTTTCAAAACCGATTGATTTTGTGTAGCAGCCGGCACATAGAGGGACCTGCCAGGACATGATGGGGTTAATTCTCGTATTTAATATGCTTTTCTTGCCTGTTGCCTTTAAATAATATTATTCTACTCCCGCGAGAGCCGCTGAATTTGACGGGCCTTCTGTCTCACTCCAGTGATTACCCACCTACACCTTCGGCGCTAAGTAATGCCAGGACAAGGATTACTTTAAATAAAAAGGGGTTTATTAGGACTAGCGAGCAAACCCTCTGTAGGACAAAGTAATCAACAGTATAACAGTATTGAACGAGTTAATTTAGCATTATTATTCATCTCAATAATGAATGAACAAGACGGCAATCTTTACCATACTTCAGTGCAGTTCGATTATCAACTATAATCAACGTAACCAATATCATTAACCTGTCTAAACCTTATACATTCTACCTAACCACTGGAAATTATACAAGCGTTCAAGACTGCTAGCGTTGGGGCCCTTGACTTCTATCGTTGGGTACCTTTAACATGAAACCATGATATTTGTATTCCACAAAGTGAGAAAGAAATCTTCGCACAGTGTCACAGAACAACAAGATTTGTAACTGCAGCAATCCTCCTTTTAGCTGCAACTGCGTGCGCAGTAGAACTAGGCCAGACAATAAAGTTAGCAATATCAACTCACGCAGTATGGCCGAATACCTCTCTCCATTTGATACGCTCACCCCTTCCTTGCTGGACGGTAGCTCGATCGCTATCTCTTAGCGCTGGAATCACTCAAGGACAGCTGTATTTCTTCTCCGTGGGACGCACGAGGACAGCTGGATTTCTTCTCAGCTGAATGTACTTGGTCGCTCCCTCTGTCACTGGAACACACACAAAGGCAGACGGACCCCTTCACTGGATGCGCAAGGACAGCCGGACGCGCGATCCGCTGGTACTGGCAACACGTGAGGGCAACTGGATCTCTCCTTCGCTGAACGCTAGAGGGTAGCTGCATGCACAATCTGCAACACAGGACCATTCACCTCAACAGTCTCGCCCTCTCCGCCTTCTCCTTGCTCTGCACGTGCACTTCCAGCCTTGGAAAACACCCCTTTTTATTACTCTTTATTTATAAAGCGCCAGCATATTCCGCAGCGCTGGTGTATTCCGCACCAGGTGTAGGCGCTGCTGGGAGGTGTAGTTCTCTTCCTGACAAATTGCATAGGCCCTCTTTAATTGAAACTACATGTTCCAGAATCCTTTGCATCTTCCTGTCTTAAACAACTTCCTTTGCCAGTGAAGAGAAAGGGAAAATGGAAGGGGAAAATACTCTGTCCAAGCCTGGGACACAGCGAAACACAAGAGTACACACACAGTTCAAGTAGCCTGCGCTACAATAAGTTGTTTGCCGTGTGGGACGCACGCTCTGGGGCGTACTGTGTAATGGTGGGCTGATCCGTGTAGTGGTGGACCGCGCTCTGTGTAATGGTGGGCCGCTCTGTGTAATGGTGGCCGCTCTGTGTAGTGGTGGGCCGCTCTGTGTAGTGGTGGGCCGCTCTGTGCAGTGGTGGGCCGCTCTGTGCAGTGGTGGCCCCTCTGTGTAGTTGTGGGCCGCTCTGTGTAGTTGTGGGCCGCTCTGTGTAGCTGTGGGCCGCTCTGTGTAGTTGTGGGCCGCTCTGTGTAGTTGTGGGCCGCTCTGTGTAGTTGTGGGCCGCTCTGTGTAATGGTGGGCCGCTCTGTGTAATGGTGGGCCGCTCTGTGTAATGGTGGGCCGCTCTGTGTAGTTGTGGGCCGCTCTGTGTAATGGTGGGCTGCTCTGTGCAGTGGTGGCCCCTCTGTGTAGTTGTGGGGCGCTCTGTGTAGCGGTGGGCCGCTCTGTAGTTGTGGGCCGCTCTGTGTAGTTGTGGGCCGCTCTGTGTAGTTGTGGACCGCTCTGTGTAATGGTGGCCCCTCTGTGTAGTTGTGGACCGCTCTGTGTAATGGTGGCCCCTCTGTGTAGTGGTGGGCCGCTCTGTGCAATGGTGGGCCGCTCTGTGCAGTGGTGGGCCGCTCTGTGCAGTGGTGGCCCCTCTGTGTAGTGGTGGGCCGCTCTGTGTAGCAGTGGGCCGCTCTGTAGTTGTGGGCCGCTCTGTGTAATGGTGGGCCGCTCTGTGTAGTTGTGGGCCGCTCTGTGTAATGGTGGGCCGCTCTGTGTAATGGTGGGCCGCTCTGTGTAATGGTGGGCCGCTCTGTGCAGTTATGGGCCGCTCTGTGTAGTTGTGGGCTGCTCTGTGTAATGGTGGGCCGCTCTGTGTAATGGTGGGCCGCTCTGTGTAGTCGTGGAACGCTCTGTGTAGTGGTGGGCCGCTCTGTGTAGTGGTGGGCCGCGCTTTGTGTAGTGGCAATTGGTTTTATTTTCCTTTCTCCTTCCTCTTTTTTCTGTTTTATTTTCTCCGTGACTCCCAGAACAGAAAAACCCATTAACTCTTTCAGTGAAACAATAGTGTTTTACCCCCAGTGTCGCTGAACGACTTAACCCATCGTTTCCTGGAAACCGCCTGTCCGTACAAATAAAAGCATCCAGTGTCACGTGACGCCATCGGTGTAAAAACAGAATCGCTGTTTTTTGGACGTAAACAAGTCCTTTTCCCATTTCTGCGTAATCGCCGCCATCAGCCGTTACTCTGGCAACCTTTTTCCGTGAGCGTGTGTTTCTTAGACCTTTTTCAATCGCGTCGGTCGCAGCGCCGTGTTATTATGGAGAAAAAAAAGCAGCCCTATGCCAGATAAACACATCCCTAACCCTCCCCCAGGTGCTGCCGGCGATGCCCGTACCGGCGGCTTATGTTTATTTTATCCTTTTTTTTTGTTTTGTTTTTACCTTTTCCTTTTATTTTTTTATTTCCACCAGTGAGATTCTGGGATCGTAAATTTCCCCAGAAGCTTTCCGAATCCGTGTGCGAAAAAATGTGTGGTGGTGCCAGATACGCCCCAAACTGAATTGGGGGGGGGGTGTAAATCCGGGGTCATAATAACCAGGGCAGGAAGCGGGCAGAGCTCTCTGATTTAGGCACTTCACTTTAAAATTAGAATATTCTCTTTTTTTAACGCAAATCCCTGTACATTTACAACGCGCCGGTCCTGTTTTTCCTGACTGATCACCCTGTGCGCCCCGGGCGGTTGCCATGTGCTTTTTTTTTTTCTGGCTCATGCTCAGTGTTTTGGTCGCCCTGTAGCACCATGAGGTGTGATTTGGATTGAGGGCTGGTCGGCATGGTACCCGTTGGCCCTGCAGTGCCTCTCTCAGAGGCCGCAATGCTTCACCTACATGTTGGGAGGGTCAGGAAAGCAGCCAGATGCTGTCCTAAACGCTTTGATGTCCTATTGTGACCCCAAGATGGTCACATCTGTCAATGTCGCTTCCTCGCCGGACCCCTCCTTGTTCTCCCCAGGCAGGCTCTCGTGCCTTCCTCCAGTCCTCAGACGAAGTTTAAGGACCGGGACAGGTAGAGAGCCTGCTAGCACCCTTAGAAATAAGACGAGGCTGTATATCTGGAGGTTTTCAGGGTCGGAATGGAACTCTTTTATTTGGGGACAGGAACACATATTTATACGGTCACACATGGGTCGTTTATATATACAAAAAGTGACCCTAGGATGGAATAAACATTTGCTCAACATTCCTAGACAGGCAGGACAATGACGATCGTGATGATAAAAAAGATTACAGTCTATAGACAGCATATAATGGGGCAGTGTTTGCCTGAAGCAGATTAACAAATTACTCAAATATAAATTGTTATTAACACATTCCTGAGATGGATATCAGCAGATAACAAGATACACATGGGCCGTACAATAGCCAGAGAGACAATAACATTATTCTTACAGATTACACAAACACTCTGCGCACACGAGAGAGAAATGATATAGAACATCAGGCCTGCACTCCCCAAATACATCTCCAGGTCCATGTACGCAAAGTCCAAAGTGACGCACATCACACATATTATACTCCATCGCCATGGAAACCAATGACATACTTGTGCTCATTCCATCAGTTTCCGTGACGATTGCCGTGTTTCTCTGTATTGACCCGCGTCCTGACCCGGCCTTCTCTTTCTTTTGTATCCGGGCGATACGTTCCAGAGCGTGTTCCTGGCATGTGCCGTGTCGATTCGTACATGTTGTACAGAGCTGCCGGGTTCCTCCTCGTTTTTCAGTATTTGTATTTGTGACCAGAGGGAGAGAAACGGACATCGACGACATAAAAACAAGGTTTTCATTGAGATCTGCGAAGGAAAAAAAAATGTTGACGGGGCGTGGCTGAGTGCCGGAGAGCGTGGACGTGCACTTGTATGGCTCCTGCCAATATCCCTGATTCTACAGGTTTATCGCCATTTCATGGACTAATTCTGACCCTCTCTCTTCCTGGCAATTGCCCTGGTACTGCCCGGCTTACTTTTCTGTGCCGTTGAAGAATTTTCCTGGCCAGTGTCCAGGCTGCTGGTCTCGGGTCCCTGAGCAGTGTGGAGGCGGTGGCCATTTTTCCACCTCGTGCAACTTCCCTCTCAGATATCCCAGCCTTCCCCCGGACATGGGTAAGAAGGATAGGCGGGCCAGGGCGGCAGAGACTCCCTGTCTTCCAGATATCCGCGTTTCCTTAAGTGGCATGAGGACTAATAGTAACTCACCCTGATCCCCGTCGGTGGCCGGGGCCTCCAATGACCAGGAGCCAGCTGCAATTATCCCGCCCAGATGATCTACCTCGCCGCTGGACCCGGATGATCTACCGGCAACCAGGAGAGACATCCGCGCCCTTCTGGAGGACGCTCGCTCTTCCTGGAGTCAAGAACTTGCTGCCGTGCGCTCGGTCCTATCTGTTCTCCAATCGGAGGTTGAGGACTTGGGCACCACTACCCGCGAACTGGGGGACACGCAGGCCTCAACCTCCTCCTGCGTTATGGCACTGCAGGCCCAGGTCGCCAGTCTTCAGTCCTCGATCCTGACTGGAGTCTCGGCATCGCCACAAGAACCTCAAGTTATGGGGCATCCTGGACTCCCTCCCTGATCCTGAGCTCCTGGCATTTGTAAATAGATTTGTGGTTGCTACCTTGTCTCTGCCCAGTGGAGTCCCAGCCCCTGTTCTTTCGGAAACCTGGATTAGGAAGCCTGCTGCGGCACCCGACACGGCCTCTCGGGACGTTATCGTGGTGGCCAGGGATGTTCACGTTTGTGATCAGCTCCTGGGGGCGATGTTGTGAGCCCCTCCGACCCGGTTTGAGGATGTAGATGTCGTGGTATACCGGGATCTGCCGTTCATGGAATTGGCGGCTTGTCGCAAGTTTGAATCTACCACAGCGGTGCTCAGGGCCCATGATGTCCGCTATTGCTGGGGAGTATCGGGGGCCCTGCTTATCCATTATGGCCGGACTGTTTTCCCGGCAACGACGCTTGAGGATGCTCGGATACACCTGCTGATCCTGGGTCTGCCACTGGCCACGGTGGAAGACTGTCTGTCCTCGCCGCTGACCCCGGGACCCGGACTAGCCTACGGACTTGGACATTGTCGTCTCTCTTTGTTTTTTGGCACTTTTTCTTCCTTGATTACTCAGGACTGGCGTCTCTCGTGTACTTTCCCCGCACCCCCCTCCACCCCCCAATTTCCCCCTTTTTTTTATTTATTTTAACGATGGGTACGGAAGTAGGGTTACACCTCGGGCGGGCCATGGAACGGTCACCTAGGCTCTCACTATGCCTTTAGCCCCGAGGTGTCCTTTGCCCTGTGGTTCCCTCTGTGGCCCCCTGTCCACCCGTGAGGTTTCAGGGGTGTGCTGCGGAGTACCACTTTCTATTTGATCCCATCGAGGAATGATGTGTGTCCTTTATCATTTTCCTTTTCCCCTCCCTTTTTTGTCCCTCCCCATTTCTCTTTTCCTGCTGGATATTCTATGCGGATTCCTGGCTCGTTTTTCCGCATTTTTCTTGTTTAGTATATACCATTGCTTGCTGCGCTCCTTGCTGGGCTCCTTGCTGGGCTCCTTGCTGGCTCCTTGCTGGGCTCCTTGCTGCGCTCCTTGCTGGGCTCCTTGCTGCGCTCCATGCTGCGCTCCATGCTGGGCTCCATGCTGGGCTCCTTGCTGCGCTCCTTGCTGGGCTCCTTGCTGCGCTCCTTGCTGGGCTCCTTGCTGCGCTCCTTGCTGCGAATCCTTGCTGCGCTCCTTGCTGCGCTCCTTGCTGGGCTCCTTGCTGGGCTCCTTGCTGCGCTCCTTGCTGCGCTCCTTGCTGCGAATCCTTGCTGCGCTCCTTGCTGGGCTCCTTGCTGCGCTCCTTGCTGCGAATCCTTGCTGCGCTCCTTGCTGCGCTCCTTGCTGCGCTCCTTGCTGTGAATCCTTGCTGCGCTCCTAAAAATATAAAGTTAAAAGAAAAAGAAGCAATAAACTGTCCACACACTCCTCTAGTCCGGGCACCATGAGCACTTCAATATACCACGCTGACATATTGCGCAATGCCCCCGGATATCTTTCAGGACCCTCTGGGTAAAGAGCCGATGCTGGGATTGCAGCGAGTGCTGCGTCTCTGATAAAGAGCCGATGCTGGGATTGCAGCGAGTGCGGCGTCTCTGATAAAGAGCCGATGCTGGGATTGCAGCGAGTGCGGCGTCTCTGATAAAGAGCTGATGCTGGGATTGCAGCGAGTGCGGCGTCTCTGATAAAGAGCCGATGCTGGGATTGCAGCGAGTGCGGCGTCTCTGATAAAGAGCTGATGCTGGGATTGCAGCGAGTGCGGCGTCTCTGATAAAGAGCTGATGCTGGGATTGCAGCGAGTGCGGCGTTCTCTGATAAAGAGCCGATGCTGGGATTGCAGCGAGTGCGGCGTCTCTGATAAAGAGCCGATGCTGGGATTGCAGAGAGTGCGGCGTCTCTGATAAAGAGCCGATGCTGGGATTGCAGCGAGTGCGGCGTCTCTGATAAAGAGCCGATGCTGGGATTGCAGCGAGTGCGGCGTCTCTGATAAAGAGCCGATGCTGGGATTGCAGCGAGTGCTGCGTCTCTGATAAAGAGCCGATGCTGGGATTGCAGCGAGTGCTGCGTCTCTGATAAAGAGCCGATGCTGGGATTGCAGCGAGTGCGGCGTCTCTGATAAAGAGCCGATGCTGGGATTGCAGCGAGTGCGGCGTCTCTGATAAAGAGCTGATGCTGGGATTGCAGCGAGTGCGGCGTCTCTGATAAAGAGCCGATGCTGGGATTGCAGCGAGTGCGGCGTCTCTGATAAAGAGCTGATGCTGGGATTGCAGCGAGTGCTGCGTCTCTGGCAAAGAGCCGATGCTGGGATTGCAGCGAGTGCGGCGTCTCTGATAAAGAGCTGATGCTGGGATTGCAGCGAGTGCGGCGTCTCTGGCTGCAGATATTTTGTGTGTCTTTGTGTTAACCAGATAAGTAATGATTTAAGCAAACATTGTGACAAACTGAAAGGGAAGCCGCCAGAATCCCTCGGTCTGTGAAAGTATGGGAGGTCACTGTGTGGATCACTGGTGGATCTTCAGAGCGAGTAGTAATCCAGTGACTGGAATCCCAGTGTTTACACAACAACTCCCTTGTTCATTGCAGGTAATTTTGTTTGTGAAATGCGGCGTTGCCAGGCAGCTCGTGGCGCAGGATCCGGTGATGCAGCTGCCGAGCGCTGGGCTCAGACACGCTGTGCTCTGCCGGAGATCCTGCTCATCACACAAACTGTGCTGTCAGTGGGTTTCCCAGGGTCTGGGCCTTACATAAAACATATGTAACAGCACATACAGTTACACGGGTCGCCGCGCCCACATGAACAGAACAACCAAACCTGTTGCCAAAAAATGCAGCAGAATCTTAGCGGTTACAGTTTGCCCCAACCCTAACATTAACCCTAAAAACCAGAAAGGACTAATATAAACCACCAAGATGCGTAAGTGACCGCGATTTGCACCAAATGTATTTATCTACAGGATGTTTGGTTCTTTATGGAAATCACCGTTTGGGTTCATGGAGGACGATGTGTCCGTTTGTAAAATATTTTCTTTCTGCGGGTTCTGCGCCGCATTGATCTCTATATTATACTGCGCCTGATTCTGAGCGGGGGATAAAATATGCTGAAATAATACATTACCCCTGTACGGTTTACATACAGCCCCCCCCCCCCACCTCCATGTACCCCATTCCCTTTCTATTGATCTGCGCTTCCTCTGCAACTCCATTACAGGTTCTCCTGGCCCTCCATGAGATGCCTTCACTACCCTGCGTTACTTCCCCTCCCTGCAGCCCCAAACCGGTAGAGCCTGTTTGCCGGGATTCTGCCAGGATCGTCTTACTCTAATTATAACATAAGTTATAGGTCTGTGTCCCTGAAGTCTCGTCCTGTCATACCCTGCCCGAGCGGCGAGACCTCGTCCTGTCATACCCTGCCCCGAGCGGCGAGGCCTCGTCCTGTCATACCCTGCCCCGAGCGGCGAGGCCTCGTCTTGTCATACCCTGCCCCGAGCGGCGAGACCTCGTCCTGTCATACCCTGCCCCGAGCGGCGAGGCCTCGTCTTGTCATACCCTGCCCCGAGTGGCGAGGCCTCGTCCTGTCATACCCTGCCCCGAGCGGCGAGGCCTCGTCTTGTCATACCCTGCCCCGAGTGGCGAGGCCTCGTCCTGTCATACCCTGCCCCGAGCGGCGAGGCCTCGTCCTGTCATACCCTGCCCCGAGCGGCGAGGCCTCGTCTTGTCATACCCTGCCCCGAGTGGCGAGGCCTCGTCCTGTCATACCCTGCCCGAGCGGCGAGGCCTCGTCCTGTCATACCCTGCCCCGAGCGGCGAGGCCTCGTCCTGTCATACCCTGCCCCGAGCGGCGAGGCCTCGTCCTGTCATACCCTGCCCCGAGCGGCAAGACATTGTCCTGTCATACCCTGCCCCGAGCGGCGAGGCCTCGTCCTGTCATACCCTGCCCCGAGCGGCGAGGCCTCGTCTTGTCATACCCTGCCCCGAGTGGCGAGGCCTCGTCCTGTCATACCCTGCCCCGAGCGGCGAGGCCTCGTCCTGTCATACCCTGCCCCGAGCGGCGAGGCCTCGTCTTGTCATACCCTGCCCCGAGTGGCGAGGCCTCGTCCTGTCATACCCTGCCCGAGCGGCGAGGCCTCGTCCTGTCATACCCTGCCCCGAGCGGCGAGGCCTCGTCCTGTCATACCCTGCCCCGAGCGGCGAGGCCTCGTCCTGTCATACCCTGCCCGAGCGGCGAGGCCTCGTCCTGTCATACCCTGCCCCGAGCGGCGAGGCCTCGTCCTGTCATACCCTGCCCCGAGCGGCGAGGCCTCGTCCTGTCATACCCTGCCCCGAGCGGCGAGGCCTCGTCCTGTCATACCCTGCCCCGAGCGGCGAGGCCTCGTCCTGTCATACCCTGCCCCGAGCGGCGAGGCCTCGTCCTGTCATACCCTGCCCCGAGCGGCGAGGCCTCGTCCTGTCATACCCTGCCCCGAGCGGCGAGGCCTCGTCCTGTCATACCCTGCCCCGAGTGGCGAGGCCTCGTCCTGTCATACCCTGCCCCGAGCGGCGAGGCCTCGTCCTGTCATACCCTGCCCCGAGCAGCGAGGCCTCGTCCTGTCATACCCAGCCCCGAGAGGCGAGGCCTCGTCCTGTCATACCCTGCCGGAGCGGCGAGGCCTCGTCCTGTCATACCCAGCCCCGAGAGGCGAGGCCTCGTCCTGTCATACCCTGCCCCGAGAGGCGAGGCCTCGTCCTGTCATACCCAGCCCCGAGGCCTCGTCCTGTCATACCCTGCCCGAGCGGCGAGAACTCGTCCTCTCATACCCTGCCCGAGCCGCGAGGCCTCGTCCTGTCATACCCTGCCCCGAGCTGCGAGGCTCGTCCTGTCATACCCTGCCCCGAGCTGCGAGGCCTCGTCCTGTCATAACCCTGCCCCGAGCAGCGAGGCCTCGTCCTGTCATACCCTGCCCCGAGCTGCGAGGCCTCGTCCTGTCATACCCTGCCCCGAGCTGCGAGAACTCGTCCTGTCATACCCTGCCCCGAGCTGCGAGGCCTCGTCCTGCCATACCCTGCCCCGAGCTGCGAGGCCTCGTCCTGTCATACCCTGCCCCGAGCTGCGAGGCCTCGTCCTGTCATACCCTGCCCTGAGCTGCGAGGCCTCGTCCTGTCCTACCCTGCCCCTAGCTGCGAGGCCTCGTCCTGTCATACCCTGCCCCGAGCAGCGAGGCCTCGTCCTGTCATACCCTGCCCCGAGCTGCGAGGCCTCGTCCTGTCATACCCTGCCGGAGCGGCGAGGCCTCGTCCTGTCATACCCTGCCCCGAGCTGCGAGGCCTCGTCCTGTCATACCCTGCCCCAAGCGGCGAGGCCTCGTCCTGTCATACCCTGCCCCGAGCGGCGAGGCCTCGTCCTGTCATACCCTGCCCCGAGCGGCGAGGCCTCGTCCTGTCATACCCTGCCCCGAGCGGCGAGGCCTCGTCCTGTCATACCCTGCCCCGAGCGGCGAGGCCTCGTCCTGTCATACCCTGCCCCGAGCTGCGAGGCCTCGTCCTGTCATACCCTGCCCCGAGCGGCGAGGCCTCGTCCTGTCATACCCTGCCGGAGCGGCGAGGCCTCGTCCTGTCATACCCTGCCCCGAGCTGCGAGGCTCGTCCTGTCATACCCTGCCCCGAGCTGCGAGACCTCATCCTGTCATACCCTGCCCCGAGCGGCGAGACCTCGTCCTGTCATACCCTGCCGGAGCGGCGAGGCCTCGTCCTGTCATACCCTGCCCCGAGCTGCGAGGCCTCGTCCTGTCATACCCAGCCCCGAGCTGCGAGGCCTCGTCCTGTCATACCCTGCCCCGAGCTGCGAGGCCTCGTCCTGTCATACCCTGCCCCGAGCTGCGAGGCCTCGTCCTGTCATACCCTGCCCCGAGCGGCGAGGCCTCGTCCTGTCATACCCTGCCGGAGCGGCGAGGCCTCGTCCTGTCATACCCTGCCCCGAGCGGCGAGGCCTCGTCCTGTCATACCCTGCCCCGAGCTGCGAGGCCTCGTCCTGTCATACCCTGCCCCGAGCTGCGAGACCTCGTCCTGTCATACCCTGCCCCGAGCGGCGAGACCTCGTCCTGTCATACCCTGCCGGAGCGGCGAGGCCTCGCCCTGTCATACCCTGCCCCGAGCTGCGAGCCTCGTCCTGTCATACCCTGCCCCGAGCTGCGAGGCCTCGTCCTGTCATACCCTGCCCCGAGCAGCGAGGCCTCGTCCTGTCATACCCTGCCCCGAGCTGCGAGCCTCGTCCTGTCATACCCTGCCCCGAGCTGCGAGAACTCGTCCTGTCATACCCTGCCCCGAGCTGCGAGGCCTCGTCCTGCCATACCCTGCCCCGAGCTGCGAGGCCTCGTCCTGTCATACCCTGCCCCGAGCTGCGAGGCCTCGTCCTGTCATACCCTGCCCTGAGCTGCGAGGCCTCGTCCTGTCCTACCCTGCCCCTAGCTGCGAGGCCTCGTCCTGTCATACCCTGCCCCGAGCAGCGAGCCTCGTCCTGTCATACCCTGCCCCGAGCTGCGAGGCCTCGTCCTGTCATACCCTGCCGGAGCGGCGAGGCCTCGTCCTGTCATACCCTGCCCCGAGCTGCGAGGCCTCGTCCTGTCATACCCTGCCCCAAGCGGCGAGGCCTCGTCCTGTCATACCCTGCCCCGAGCGGCGAGGCCTCGTCCTGTCATACCCTGCCCCGAGCGGCGAGGCCTCGTCCTGTCATACCCTGCCCCGAGCGGCGAGGCCTCGTCCTGTCATACCCTGCCCCGAGCGGCGAGGCCTCGTCCTGTCATACCCTGCCCCGAGCTGCGAGGCCTCGTCCTGTCATACCCTGCCCCGAGCGGCGAGGCCTCGTCCTGTCATACCCTGCCGGAGCTGCGAGGCCTCGTCCTGTCATACCCTGCCCCGAGCTGCGAGGCCTCGTCCTGTCATACCCTGCCCCGAGCTGCGAGGCCTCGTCCTGTCATACCCTGCCCCGAGCGGCGAGGCCTCGTCCTGTCATACCCTGCCGGAGCGGCGAGGCCTCGTCCTGTCATACCCTGCCCCGAGCGGCGAGGCCTCGTCCTGTCATACCCTGCCCCGAGCTGCGAGGCCTCGTCCTGTCATACCCTGCCCCGAGCTGCGAGACCTCGTCCTGTCATACCCTGCCCCGAGCGGCGAGACCTCGTCCTGTCATACCCTGCCGGAGCGGCGAGGCCTCGCCCTGTCATACCCTGCCCCGAGCTGCGAGCCTCGTCCTGTCATACCCAGCCCCGAGCTGCGAGGCCTCGTCCTGTCATACCCTGCCCCGAGCTGCGAGGCCTCGTCCTGTCATACCCAGCCCCGAGCGGCGAGACCTCGTCCTGTCATACCCTGCCGGAGCGGCGAGGCCTCGTCCTGTCATACCCTGCCCCGAGCTGCGAGGCCTCGTCCTGTCATACCCTGCCCCGAGCTGCGAGGCCTCGTCCTGTCATACCCTGCCCCGAGCTGCGAGGCCTCGTCCTGTCATACCCTGCCCCGATCGGCGAGGCCTCGTCCTGTCCTACCCTGCCCCGAGCGGCGAGGCCTCGTCCTGTCATACCCTGTCCGAGCGGCGAGGCCTCGTCCTGTCATACCCTGCCCCGAGCGGCGAGGCCTCGTCCTGTCATACCCTGCCCCGAGCGGCGAGGCCTCGTCCTGTCATACCCAGCCCCGAGCTGTGAGGCCTCGTCCTGTCATACCCTGCCCCGAGCTGCGAGGCCTCGTCCTGTCATACCCTGCCCCGAGCGGCGAGGCCTCGTCCTGTCATACCCTGCCCCGAGCGGCGAGGCCTCGTCCTGTCATACCCTGCCCCGAGCTGCGAGGCCTCGTCCTGTCATACCCTGCCGGAGCGGCGAGGCCTCGTCCTGTCATACCCTGCCCCGCGCGGCGAGGCCTCGTCCTGTCATACCCTGCCCCGCGCGGCGAGGCCTCGTCCTGTCATACCCTGCCCCGAGCGGCGAGGCCTCGTCCTGTCATACCCTGCCCCGAGCTGCGAGGCCTCGTCCTGTCATACCCTGCCCCGAGCAGCGAGGCCTCGTCCTGTCATACCCTGCCGGAGCGGCGAGGCCTCGTCCTGTCATACCCAGCCCCGAGAGGCGAGGCCTCAGCCTTCCAAATTTTTTTTATGCATTCTACAAAAAGGTACAGAATATCGGAAACAAGCGAATATATCAGATGTGTCCAATTTTCTAACTTGCACCGATACCGAGATGTTTTGGAAGCATCAGATTAGGAAATAAAGCGACCCGAGCCATATTTTTCAGCGCTGCACATGTCTCTTACACGGTCCTCAGAGGACGGCGAGATAAACACTTCTTACAGAATTTGCTTCTGGGGTAACTGACGGGGTCTTTGTTTATATTGGCCCCCCTGAGCCACGTGCACGATCGACATGTAAGTGACTTGTAGCAAGGAGTGTATCCTGGTGACGTGCCGCAGCGACCCCGGCACCAGACAAAAATGTCAAAGGCAAAAATAACAAGATGACTCGGGATCGGCTGACAGGTGTCAGCTACTTCCTACTCTGGGCAGATCTCCAGGTGAAGCACAAACCCCAGCGCTTCTCAAAGGGAGAAAGATACAGAGAATTTATATCGTGGGTCTGCACATTGACCTGTCCCTCCCAGAAGCACCGAGTCTCTCCTGCTCTCCGCAACCTCACTTTAAAAACCGTTACACTCAACCTGACACTAGTAACACTGTAACCCAGCTGTGAGTGTGTGTCGCCTCCGTTACACTCAACCTGACCCTAGTAACACTGTAACCCGGCTGTGAGTGGGTGTCGCCTCCGTTACACTCAACCTGACACTAGTAACACTGTAACCCAGCTGTGAGTGTGTGTCGCCTCCGTTACACTCAACCTGACCCTAGTAACACTGTAACCCAGCTGTGAGTGTGTGTCGCCTCCGTTACACTCAACCTGACCCTAGTAACACTGTAACCCGGCTGTGAGTGAGTGTGTGTCGCCTCCGTTACACTCAACCTGACACTAGTAACACTGTAACCCGGCTGTGAGTGTGTGTCGCCTCAGTTACACTCAACCTGACCCTAGTAACACTGTAACCCGGCTGTGAGTGTGTGTGTCGCCTCAGTTACACTCAACCTGACCCTAGTAACACTGTAACCCGGCTGTGAGTGTGTGTGTGTCGCCTCCGTTACACTCAACCTGACACTAGTAACACTGTAACCCAGCTGTGAGTGTGTGTCGCCTCCGTTACACTCAACCTGACCCTAGTAACACTGTACCCCGGCTGTGAGTGTGTGTGTGTGTCGCCTCCGTTACACTCAACCTGACCCTAGTAACACTGTAACCCGGCTGTGAGTGTGTGTCGCCTCCGTAACACTCAACCTGACCCTAGTAACACTGTAACCCAGCTGTGAGTGTGTGTCGCCTCAGTTACACTCAACCTGACCCTAGTAACACTGTAACCCGGCTGTGAGTGGTGTGTCGCCTCAGTTACACTCAACCTGACCCTAGTAACACTGTAACCCGGCTGTGAGTGTGTGTGTCGCCTCAGTTACACTCAACCTGACCCTAGTAACACTGTAACCCGGCTGTGAGTGTGTGTCGCCTCCGTTACACTCAACCTGACCCTAGTAACACTGTAACCCGGCTGTGAGTGTGTGTCGCCTCCGTTACACTCAACCTGGTGAAGACGCTCGCTGGTGAAGTCGCTCGCTGGTGAAGGCGCTCGCTGGTGAAGTCGCTCGCTGGTGAAGGCGCTCGCTGGTGAAGACGCTCGCTGGTGAAGACGCTCGCTGGTGAAGGCGCTCGCTGGTGAAGGCGCTCGCTGGTGAAGGCGCTCGCTGGTGAAGGCGCTCGCTGGTGAAGACGCTCGCTGGTGAAGGCGCTCGCTGGTGAAGGCGCTCGCTGGTGAAGGCGCTCGCTGGTGAAGGCGCTCGCTGGTGAAGGTCGCTCGCTGGTGAAGACGCTCGCTGGTGAAGACGCTCGCTGGTGAAGACGCTCGCTGGTGAAGGCGCTCGCTGGTGAAGTCGCTCGCTCGAGATGCATGTCTTTTGCTCGTTTTATTGATATCCATTTGAATAAAAGCCTCGGTTTCTTTCAGTCCTCGCCCTCGTGACCCCCTGAAGCCGGACCCTAAACTCGAGAAGTGGCTGATCCCAGTTGTCGGAGTGCGGTGACCTCGCCATGTCCAGGTTCCAGGAGTCCAAGATCCTGGAAGAAGAGGAGGAGGAGGAAGATGATGCCTCCACCAGCTGCGGGACAGGTGACGACGATGATGACGGGGAACCCAAGATCTGCCGCGCATGCGGGGACAAAGCTACAGGATATCATTTCAACGCCATGACGTGTGAGGGATGTAAGGGATTCTTCAGGTGGGTGCAGTCCAGGGGGCCCCAAGACACGGGAAATACACTCGCCAGCCCATGTTACCGACCAGAGGCCGAGGATCCAACAGCGATCACCTGGGGTTGTCCTAAAATACACGTACCTCCAGGTGCTATGTGATCCATACAATGGGGGGGGGGGGCTTTCACATGTTTCATTCTAGATCTTTATCTGGCATTTTTAGCGCATGGAATAAATTTGTGCACACGACCCGTTCCTGTGCGCGCGACGCGTTCCTGTGCGCGCGACCCGTTCCTGTGCGCGCGACCCGTTCCTGTGCGCGCGACCCGTTCCTGTGCGCGCGACGCGTTCCTGTGCGCGCGACGCGTTCCTGTGCGCGCGACGCGTTCCTGTGCGCGCAACGCGTTCCTGTGCGCGCGACGCGTTACTGTACTCGTGACCCGTTCCTGTGCACGCGACCCCGCAAGGTTTTTATACTATTACCTCCGACGGGATTTTAAAAGCCGGCGTAAAGCATTGGGTGAGCCCCGCTAATTGCCTTCTTTAATTCACAATAAATATATTTATATATGTAGCGTTCACTCCCGGAGGAGCCGCTGAATTTAACCTCGGGTTAGTCTCTCCGCACTAGGGAATAAATATACACCAGCACTGTTGTGGATTTTATAAATTATATACTTTACAGGTCTCAATAAAGCGGCATATATAATGTAAGCACGGTATATAGAAAACAGGATTTCGTAATGCGAGAAACGTGCAGCGGTAAAAGAAAAGTTTAACCCCTTAGTTTCTGGAGTGTAAGACCCGTGCAGGTTATGTCCCAAAAAGTGTGTGTGAGCTCAGGTACCTGGGTACTATATTCGACTGGCCAGTGAATGGAATTAATAAATATTCGACTAGTCACGTTGGGGCCCTGTAGATTTAAGCAATACTGCAGCATGCTTCATTAAACTTTGACTGTGGCCTGGAAGGCCTCTCACCCATCCGCCAGACCATCTGTTCCGCTGCCCGATCAAGGATGTCTCTCCGCTGGATTATACTGGGACTCTGTGCCACCGGATCCGCTTCTCCTGCTTGTCCGTCTTCTACAACAAGATCTACGGCATACCGCCTGCACTCCCAGTGGATCATCGCGGTCTCCTTACTCGGGGTCCAATCTGGAACTCTGTGTCTGTGCAAAACCTCTCAGCGGTGGATTACTAGGTCTCTGGCAAGTCACTGTATCGATCCCCAGCGTCGGCAAGGCAGCGCCTGCTCTCCGGCCTGGTAACAATCGCTCACAGTCTCACGTGCGTCTTACTCTGTTCACCCCTCGGCTCACACTGGCTCTCCTTCGCTTGAGGCTGCGGATGTCCTTTCCTCCTTCCCCACCCACTTCCTGTCTCTGCCCCAAAGCATGCTGGAAAACGTAGTCCCATTGTGTCCAGTATAGTTTACATTGCGCTTGTCTCCCTCTGGTGGCCAAACCCGAGCAATACAGCAACAGAGTTTTAAACAGCGCTATATATTCCCCAACGGGTGAGCCCCGTTCTTTTTTATGGATCCTCCACAGCTTCCCTCTAACCAGGAGGAACTGAAGGCTTGGCTTCTGGCTGCAATATCCAAAACTTTGCCCATAGCGCTAGCGGCTCTGCCCCCGCTTCCCCAGCCAGAGCCCCCTGTCCTCTCGAGGGCCCAGTCACCGGCCCGTTCTGAAGGCTCACAATCGGATCAGTCCGAGACTGCCGAGCCATCCCGTAAAAGACCCTGGAAGAGCCATTCAGAATCTGCTGGCAAGGGTAAGGGCCCTGCCAAAAAATCCTCCCGCGTTTCTACCCTCAAGGGGGAAGAAAATTATGACCTGGACGACTACCAGGCTGACTATCCAGAGGAGGAAGGAGCAGAGTCCACCGGTGACCCGCCGGTTACTCCAAGCTCAACGGGTGAGCCCCATTCTGACTCCATGGCGGTTGTGCCTCTCTCTGCCGCGCCACCGCGCTCCCTGGTGTCCTCGGACACCCCATTACAGATCCTCGATGCTAGAGGTGTTCCCTTCTTCGACCCGCGTACTACCACGCACCCAAGGTCTTCCGCCTGGCTCCCGCCGAACCATATAGCGGAGTTCTTGCGTTTTTGGCTGCGCTGCCTCTTAGTCAAGGCTGATAGGGCGTGCTTGCGGGCCGAATGCCCTCACCCGACCCTACCAGACAAGGTGTCCCTTACTCCGGAGTTCGACGAGGATTTTGTCACCTTCATGGGTAAGGCTGGCAGGGATCCTCATCGGGGTCTGGAACAGGGACTCCACGTCGCCCAGGATAAACTACTGGACGTATCCGATGCCAAACTTACCAGCATGTGCACAAAGGTATTCGGTCCTGCTACTAGAGGGTTTCTGTTTGGCGATCCCTTTTTAAAGGAACTGAACCGTAAGGTTAATGTTTACACGAACCTGCAAAAGGTCCAGTCAAACATGAAAAGGGTCTTCCACTCTCAGACGCGTTTTTCCTCCAGGGCTGGCGCACCAAGAGGTCGGGTCGCCAGCCTTTACAACAACAACAATTCCTATAGACCTCGCCTCACGTCAAACCAAAGCACGGACGTGCATTATAGACCAAGCCCAATCCTGGCTCGAGGAGTCCCCATCGGTCGCGGCTTCAGCAGACCCAGACGCCGCTATTCCGCTGGTAAGTACTCCTGCACTCCCGCTAACCACACATTCCGGTCGGGGGTCGGTTACATTATTTCCTTCGCAAATGGCGCAAGCTCACGTCCGACGGGTGGGCTCTTTGAACCGTGTCTGGCTATTTGATAGACTTCTCCCAGGTTCCCTTCCAGTCTGCTTCTCCGCCCCCGGCCTGTTACTCCGCACAAGAGGCCACGCTGGTAGACAGGGAACTTCGTGCAGTTGAAAGGAGCCGTCCTTCCCGCACTGAATCGCCCATACTTCATCAGCAATGTGTTCCTGGTACACAAAAAGTCGGGGGACCTCCGTCCGGTCATAAATTTAAAAGCCCTCAACACCTTTGTGTCCTACCGCCACTTCAAGATGGAGGGCATACACCTCCTCAGAGATCTCCTTCGAGACGGTGACTGGTTCACGAGACTGGACCTCATAGACGCTTACCTCACGGTACCGGTCCATCCTGTCCACCGACCGTACCTGCAGTTCTACTGGTACAGCGATCTCTGGCAATTCACCTGCCTGCCGTTCGGCCTCAGCTCCGCGCCATGGTGCTTCACGGAGCTCCTCAAGCCGGTCATGGCCTTCATACGGGCTCAAGGCATCAGAACGATCGTGTATCTGGACGATATACTGATACTGGCTCAGGATCCCGTCCAATCCTCTCGCCACACGACCCTTGTGGTTACGCTTCTACAAGACCTGGGCTTCATCAACAGAGACAAATCAGCGCTGTACCCAGCCCAAAACCTCACCTTCCTAGGGTTCGACATAGACTCAACGTCTTGCCAAGTACGTTTTCCCCCGCAAAAGCTTCAGACCATCAAGAAGACCTTTCGAGGCGTCCTGACGACAGACACCATCTGCCTCCGAGACCTGGCAAGGGTTGTAGGCCTACTCTCTTCCTCCATTCAGGCCATTTTCCCTGGCCCTCTGCATTATCGGGCAATGCAACGTTTGAAGACTACGTACCTCCGCCTCAATCCCTCCTACGACCAACTGGTTCCCATCACTCCAGAGGTTTGAGTGGAGCTCCTATGGTGGTTGCGACACATGGAAGCCTGGAATGGGCGTGCAATCTTCGGCTCTCTACCGGACTTCGTACTGGAATCGGACACCAGCCAATCGGGCTGGGGAGCAACTTGCGGATCCGCGTCCACGGGCGGGGCATGAACACCCGACGAACAGCGGCTTCACATCAACTGCTTGGAACTTATTGCCGGCTCCTTCGCCGTCCGCAGCTTTACCCAAGACCTCACGGACTGCTCTCTACTTCTCCGGATGGACACCATCTCTGCAGTACATTACGTCAACCGGCTTGAGGCTCCCGATCCAAGCTCCTGTCGGACCTTACGCTCTCCCTCTTCAACTACTGCCTGGAACGGAACAGAGACTCCAGCGACTGAAAATTGGATGTCGCAACATTCCAACACTTGTCGATGCTGAGGGGGCCTTTTTCATCTCGATCTTTTCACTTCCCGCTTGAACCATCAGACGCAGGCCTACTTCAGCTGGCTTCCAGACCCGCAGGCAACAGCAGTAGACGCTTTCCTCCAACCATGGCCCCCGTCCGGCACCTACGCTTTCCCACCATTCCCGATGATTACACACACGATCCAGGAAGTCCGCAGACGGCAGATTCAGATTCTTCTAATCACGCCCCTGTGGCACTCTCAGCCCTGGTTTCCACTGACGCTGGAACTCTCCTGTCTCCACCCGCTTCTTCTACCGTCCTTCCAATCAATTCTGCTGGACCCTCAAGGCAGATCGCACCCATTGGTGCTGGAGGGCAGCCTTCCCCTAGTGGCATGGATGATTTCCGGGAACCCTGCACGTTGCCAGGCCTATCAGAAGCAGCTCGCTCCTTATTATGGGAATCCTGGGCTCCTGGCACACAAAAGAGCTACCGTTACGATGGGAGAACTTGGTGTAGTTGGTGTGTGCAACAACAGACTGAACCCGCTACAGCCCCTCTACCACTAATTTTTAATTTTTCAGCGGACCTTTCCACGACCGGCAAATCATACCGTACAGTTAATTTGTTCCACTCGGCCATTTTGGCAGCTCACGCTCCCCTGGGTGGCGTTCCTGTGGGTCGGGACCCTTCCGTTTGTCGTCTCCTCCGAGGCATTCGGCTCGCTCGCCCTCTGGCGCCCAAGTATACTCATTTCTGGGATGTTGCGCTGGTGCTAGGGTTCCTGCGTCATTGGCCGGATAATGACTCGCTGTCCCTGCGTTAGCTCTCGGCGAAACTAACAATCCTTCTATGTTTGGTGTCCTTTCGACGTGTCTCAGACGTTAGGGACTTCGATGCGCACGCTGTGGCTTTTCCCCTGAGGGCGTCGTTTCACACTTACTAGACGTACTAAAATGCTATCTCCTGAGGTTTTCTACCCTTACTTTCCCTCCGACCCTCTCTTGTGTGTCGCTCGTTGCGTTACTACTTACCTTTCCCGCTTGCACCCTTTGTGCTCCTCTCCAACTGGTCAGCTTTTGGTCTCCTATGTTTTTCCCTACAAACCTGTGTCTTCACCTACACTCTCTAGATGGGTTCGTTAGCGGGCATTGCTCCTCACTTCGGCGCGCACTCCGTGCGGGGTGCAGCGGCTTCCTCCGTTGCGGTCGCTGGGGGTTCCCTGTCCAACATACTAGCGGCCGCCGATTGGTCTAGGGCAGTCACCTTCCGTACCTTTTATTTTCGTCCTCATGCATCTGGGGCTTTAGTGCAGCTTTGAAACTGCAAAATATGAAGCTTCCTGACTTGATATAAAATTGTGGATTATTCCAGCCTTGGTGTTAGAATAATTTTAATAAAGCCAGGAGGCGAATATTTTTCCCTCCCGCCCGTACCCGTGTGTCTTTCATCTTGTACCGGTATTACTACTATTTTACAATGGGTAAAAAAATATAAAAAAAATTCCATAATGAATAAATTACTTGTTTGTGTCTCTAACCGTTTTCTCCCCTTAGTAGGGTCTGTTATTGCATATCTGGTTTAGCCTAGTTTAGGGCTACTTCCTTACTTTGATAATTTATGTTATTCTTCGTCTTAGCTAGTCCGTTAACTGACCAGTTTCCATCACATGGTACTTTCACGTATCCTCTGCTTTCTCCTTAGCTTGATTTGCTTCTCCAGACTCGTTGGTCTTCCATCATCTTCAGTTTTCAAGACTTATCTACTTCTTGGATCTCCAGGTTGTCTACTTCTGGATCTCCTGCTCGTTCAGCATGCCAGAAAAGAGGGCATGGCTAGGACATAATGCTCTCTTGTTGTTTATTGTTTTTTACTGTTGCTATGTAAAACTCTCTTTGCTGCTGTGATTTAGTAAAGAAAAGAGATTGCAAAATATTTGCCTCCTGTCTTTATTAAAATTAAGATTATTCTAACACCAAGGCTGGAATAATCCACAATTGTTCCCTCCCTTATTGCACACAGATTGCTGTTACCCGCCCTCAGTGATCTGATAAGTCTGAAAGAATTCCTGGTTCTCCAACAGGGTTTCTGGGTGAAGCAACTTGCTGATTGACAGGGTGTCTGGGTGGAGCTGTGGGTTGATTGACAGGTCATCGATATATGGAGTCACAGGATGATTGACAGGGTATTTAGGTGGAGTCACTTCTTGATTGTAGCATGTGGGTGGAGTCACAGCTTGGTTGACGTGGCATTTGGGTGGAGTCACTTCTTGATTGTGGCATTTGGGTGGAGTCACAGCTTTGTTGACGTGGCATTTGGGTGGAGTCACAGCTTTGTTGATGTGGCATTTGGGTGGAGTCACAGCTTGGTTGTGGCATTTGGGTGGAGTCACTTCTTGATTGTGGCATTTGGGTGGAGTCACAGCTTGATTGTGGCATTTGGGTGGAGTCACAGCTTGGTTGATGTGGCATTTGGGTGGAGTCACTTCTTGATTGTAGCATGTGGGTGGAGTCACAGCTTGATTGTGGCATTTGGTGGAGTCACAGCTTGATTGTGGCATTTGGTGGAGTCACAGCTTGATTGTGGCATTTGGTGGAGTCACAGCTTTGTTGACGTGGCATTTGGGTGGAGTCACAGCTTTGTTGATGTGGCATTTGGGTGGAGTCACAGCTTGGTTGATGTGGCATTTGGGTGGAGTCACAGCTTGGTTGATGTGGCATTTGGGTGGAGTCACAGCTTGGTTGATGTGGCATTTGGGTGGAGTCACAGCTTGATTGTGGCATTTGGGTGGAGTCACAGCTTGATGTGGCATTTGGGTGGAGTCACAGCTTGATTGTGGCATTTGGGTGGAGTCACAGCTTGGTTGTGGCATTTGGGTGGAGTCACAGCTTGATGTGGCATTTGGGTGGAGTCACAGCTTGATTGATGTGGCATTTGGGTGGAGTCACAGCTTGGTTGTGGCATTTGGGTGGAGTCACAGCTTGGTTGATGTGGCATTTGGGTGGAGTCACAGGATGATGCAGAAATGCCAGATCCCCTGAGATCAGCGTCACATTTCCCAGGGTGGTGGCTTGAGGGTCTGATTCCCCTTGCACTGGTTTTCAGATCGGGGAGGTTGTAAGATGGTGGTGGTGTCACTTTTCATGTCGTGTCGCTCCCGAATCTCTTCCTGTTTCAGGCGGGCGATAAAGAGGAACCTGCGACTCAGCTGTCCCTTCCAAAATTCCTGCGTCATCAACAGAAACAATCGGCGCCACTGCCAGGCGTGCCGGCTAAAGAAATGCCTGGACATCGGGATGAAGAAGGAGTGTGAGTATCGCCGTACATAGAGGTGGAGGTGGTGGCTTCAGAAGCACCGGCGTCCTCTCCAGCGCTTTGCTCTTCTTACAAACATTCATAATGCTGTGGGTGGGCAGATCAATACAGGGCATGGTTACTTTCCCTTGGTCCATGTTATGTGTTTCTGAGATACTCACGTCTGAGCGCTCCTCACTGGGGCCGCACCGTATGACCGGTGGTCTCCATGTCCCCAGATTATCTATTATTTCCTCTGTGTGCGTAGCTTGGGTCTTATCGGGTCCAGCCGGTGCAGCTCGACCCGTAATCTGTTGTCCTTCTGCTCACAGTAATCATGTCTGACGAGGCGGTGGAGCAGCGACGTGCCCTGATCAAGAAGAAGCAACAACTGTGTCAGCCTTCGCCTGGGCTCTTGACCTCCACCTTCACCGAGGAGCAGCGCAAACTGGTGACTGATCTCCTGGACGCTCACAACAAGACCTTTGACTTCAACTTCGTCCACTTCAGGAACTTCCGGGTAATTGTGGGCAGAGATCTGTGGTTGTCGCAAAATTCTGTAAACCTTGAGGTCATCTTTATAGAAAGATGTGCATTTGTGTACATCACAAAGAACGATGGGAGCACGTCTGGGCCCTCTGATACCAGGCATGAGTTGCAGCTCTACCGGGAGAGAGCTTTCCTCTGTACATAGTGCTCGGCCACGTCCTGGCGTCTCCATTTGTTTATAAAGGGAAGCAGCTGTATAATTAGGCTGTATAGGCGGCTGCCTGAGGCCTCGCTCCCACTGGGGCCTCAGATTATATACACTGCCATTATGACATTACACACAAATACACTCCTACATTCACATGCGCGTCTCTATGAGCTGAGCTTTTATCCTAATTTCCCATTTATTGGGTTAATTTTTACATTTTAGCACAGTTAGAGGGGCCTCACATTTAATCCTGACCCGAGGCCTCATTTACCCCACAGCCGTCACAGATTTATAGATCAGCAGACGTATTTATCCTTTCTCATTCATCTTTGATCAAAACTACACCAAGGTCTCTATGTGTGGCGTCTGAAGGCAGTGGCGCTCCCCTGGGAGGCAGGGTGGCATCGCCCGGCTCCGGCCTGCACACACCGCTGCGCCATATCTGTATGTTTATATATAGAGTGGCGTGTCACCGGGGCTCTGTACTGACGGGTTCACCGCTGGGGTTCGGGCTCCCATTAATACCTGGGCTGGTAAGCTGTATTCATCCACAGAATGTAAAGCCGGGGTAACACTCATTACAGCAAGGGCTGGGATAACACGGACACCCTACTGCTTTGTCCTGTCACCGATACAATGTATCCTGCATGATGCAAGAAGAATATGTATGCTTTTCATATTAGGGCTTATTCGATAACCTCTGAATTGCACCGAACCGTGAATTTCACCGTATCTGCAATATCCGCACAATTCCTCTATTCACCAAATACAGGCGGATTGACCGTGAGGTGTGGTGCAATTTACCGCAGTTCGGCTGCACTGAACTTGTCCCATAGAAGACTATAATGTCTTCTATTCACAGAATGCCGATTCGCCCTGATTTACGGTGTTTCAATTCAACAGGTGAATTTAGACAGGTGAATAAAAATAGGCTTCTGTGTAATAAATGAAATCTTCTAAAGAAAATTACACACTGTTTATTCTTTTAATTTTTTTTGCAAAACACTTTTTTTTTCCTTCATTTTAAGACTTTTGTATATTTATTTTTTTTACAAATGTTTTTGTTTATAAATACATTTTAACAGACCTTTTTATTACGTTTTGAAGGACCTTCTTTATTATTTAGACACATTTTTACTACATGTTTATTGGTTTAACCTCCTATTAGGAGAAAAGGAGATGTCACGTTTTGCCGACATCCGATAACTGCTTTTCTCCAACCCTGCAGTTAATTCACTATTTACAGCAGGGTCCCTGAAGTGCGCTAAACATGGAGCCGCCGAAGATTGCAAAAAAAACCAAACCCTGCTATTCTTCTAATAGATGTTTAAACCAATAAAAATGTATTAAAATTGAGTACAGTATATTTCTATACAGTGTATCTCTGCATAAAGTACATATCTACATGTATACATTGTGTCTCTGCATACATTATATATATATATATATCTCTATGTATACATTGTATCTCTGCATACAGCATACAGTTGTGTTCAAAATTATTCAACCCCCACTGAAATTGAGTGTTTTGGCCAGTTTGACATTGATTTTGATCATTCAGTCATCTTGCTTACAATTAAATCAAAGAGGCACGTGTAGGTCAGACAAATATAACATAACATTTATAATGAAATAACCACAAATGTCTTTTCTGTGCTCACATCATTATCAGTTTTATTCAACCCCCAAGTGACATTCAATCTTAGTACTTAGTACAACATCCTTTTACAGTTATAACAGCTTTTAAACGTGAAGCATAGCTTGACACAAGTGTCTTGCAGCGATCTACGGGTATCTTCGCCCATTCGTCATGGGCAAAAGCCTCCAGTTCAGTCACATTCTTAGGCTTGCGCACTGCAACTGCTTTCTTTAAGTCCCACCAGAGGTTCTCAATCGGATTTAAGTCAGGTGACTGCGATGGCCACTCCAAAATGTTCCAGCCTTTAATCTGCAACCATGCTCTAGTGGACTTGGAGGTATGCTTGGGATCATTGTCCTGTTGAAAGGTCCAACGTCTCCCAAGCCTCAGGTTTGTGACGAACTGCATCACATTGTCATCCAATATCTCCTGGTACTGAAGAGAATTCATGGTACCTTGCACACGCTGAAGCTTCCCTGTACCTGCAGAAGCAAAACAGCTCCAAAGCATGATTGACCCCCGCGATGCTTCACAGTAGGCAAGGTGTTCTTTTCTTCATAGGCCTTGTTCTTCCTCCTCCAAACATAGCGTTGATCCATGGGCCCAAACAGTTCTAATTTTGTTTCATCAGTCCACAGAACACTATCCCAAAACTTCTGTGGTTTGTCCACATGACTTTTGGCATACTGCAGTCGACTCTTCTTATTCTTTGGAGACAGCAAGGGGGTGCGCCTGGGAGTTCTGGCATGGAGGCCTTCATTACGCAGTGTGCACCGTATTGTCTGAGCTGAAACTTCAGTACCCACATCTGACAAATCTTTTCTCAGTTCCTCAGCAGTCACACGGGGACTTTTCTCCACTCTACGTTTCAGGTAGCGCACAGCAGTCGAAGTCAGCATCT
Organism: Leptobrachium leishanense; assembly: GCA_009667805.1. NCBI lineage: Eukaryota > Metazoa > Chordata > Amphibia > Anura > Megophryidae > Leptobrachium > Leptobrachium leishanense. The sequence goes on from CM019064.1 coordinate 7,732,688, forward strand.
TCTTTCTGCCACGACCAGGTAGCGTTTCAACAGTGCCCTTTGCCTTGAATTGCGAATGATGCTTCCTATGGTCTCTCTTGGTATGTTTAACATCTTTGCAATCTTCTTATAGCCATTGCCCTTCCTGTGAAGAGTAATCACCTCTTCTCTTGTCTTCCTGGACCATTCTCTTGACTTCACCATGTTTGTAACCACACCAGTAAATGTCTAGAAGGAGCTGAGTATCACAGTCATTTTAAAGCTGCCTAATTGGTGCTTATTATGCTTTATTGCTGCTCCGTGACATCCACAGGTGTTTTCAATACCTGATTGAAAACACTTGAATGAACCTCTGTTCTTCAGAGTGGTAGTCTTTAAGGGGTTGAATAATTGTGTCAATGAAGAATTCACAAAAGAAACATTTACTACTGTATTACAAAACCAATTGATGTCATTTTAGTTGCATATGGTTCTTTAAAAAGTCCTTGTAGGATTTCATTCTGAATACAATTACAAATGTCACTAAATTCCCAAAAACCCTTTACAGCATTGGGGGTTGAATAATTTTGAACACAACTGTATATCTCCATGTATACTTTGTATCTCTGTATACATTTCTTTTGCCTAATCAATCAGCAATTCATTTATTATTTAATAAACAGGACACGAGACTGATTGGTGAAAGTAAAGGGGAAAGCTTTATTAGACAGTGAAAAAAAATGAAAAAAAAAATATATATATATATTTACACACAATTAGATATTAGGCAAATACATCAAAACCCCAAGGACATTCTTGAAACCATATTAACAAAACCAGCACACGTGTAAATCTAAATCAATGCATCAGTTAATCAATGCAAATGTCTCAATCAATTAACGCATCAACCTGAAACCGCACGGTATTCAAACGGTATCCCTTAACAAACCACTGCAGGGAGATCACATGTGACAATCAGGAACATTACACATATTAAGGAACATCACTGTAGTTCCCTAATTACGATTAATCCATTAAGCTTCAATTGCAATGCTGAGTCTATCTTAGAGTAATGAGAAACACATGGATGACATTAATAAGCATTAAAGCATTGGCTAAAAATAACCTTGGTACAAATAGTTAATTAATTATGATAGTCAATTAACCCTTTGAGATGCAAATGCTGCCGCTGGCTGAGAGTAATGAGACACAAAGATGGCATCAAACAATGAGAAATGACAACAAAAGAACCCTGCTACAGATTTGTTATTAGATAAACACAAGACACTAATATTATTAGAATAAGCAATATACACATGTAACTGCAACTGATAGCAATTAGTAAATTCATTATTAGTATTGGATAATATCAAAAACTAAATGGTTAGAGGTTAATTAAACACGAATAGAAAAGCTAAATAGTCAATTAATACATTACCGAGAAAAGCTTCATCGTTCTGGATATAAGACTCCTTTGCAAGAGAGACCAGAGACGAGCTCTGAGGCTTCCTTCTCTCCCATTTTCTGCTTCTCTGACCATTAAAAAAATCCTTTAACCTTTATATCTTTCCAAACACATAGGAGACACTCATCGTCACAGCATGAGAAAACGTTGGCCAGGCGTTCCCAGGGTGTGACAATAAGAATTCTCCTGTATGTTTATTTTTGTATCAAATTCTGCTGTCTTTAGATATATTACCAATTATTACAACTAGGGAAACTATAAATTGTCTTGCAACCAGATAACAGTTACAACCATCTGCTTTCCTCTTGCATTTTATCCCCCCTATTAATTGTTAGTAGATCCTGGGATCAATGACTTCTCACAGACACAATACTAAACTAGGTTAACCATTAGATCATGAGAATCCACAGTTAGTAATATCTGATCATTTCTACATATTTTGCTTATAGATTGTATTTTAACACAACATCGTATTGCTGCATACAGTATATATGTAATGTATACATATATATACATATACATTTTGTGTCTGTGTATTATTCACTTATGTATTTATTATAGTGTCATGACGTATCTATAGTGTACATTCCCTCTGTATTACTATCCTCTCTCTGTATAGTGTACATTCCCTCTGTATTACTATCCTCTCTCTGTATAGTGTACATTCCCTCTGTATTACTATCCTCTCTCTGTATAGTGTACATTCCCTCTGTATTACTATCCTCTCTCTGTATAGTGTACATTCCCTCTGTATTACTATCCTCTCTCTGTATAGTGTACATTCCCTCTGTATTACTATCCTCTCTCTGTATAGTGTACATTCCTCTGTATTACTATCCTCTCTCTGTATAGTGTACATTCCCTCTGTATTACTATCCTCTCTCTCTGTATAGTGTACATTCCCTCTGTATTACTATCCTCTCTCTGTATAGTGTACATTCCCTCTGTATTACTATCCTCTTTCTGTATAGTGTACATTCCCTCTGTATTACTATCCTCTCTCTGTATAGTGTACATTCCCTCTGTATTACTATCCTCTTTCTGTATAGTGTACACTCCCTCTGTATTACTATCCTCTCTCTGTATAGTGTACATTCCCTCTGTATTACTATCCTCTCTCTGTATAGTGTACATTCCCTCTGTATTACTATCCTCTCTCTGTATAGTGTACATTCCCTCTGTATTACTATCCTCTCTCTCTGTATAGTGTACATTCCCTCTGTATTACTATCCTCTCTCTGTATAGTGTACATTCCCTCTGTATTACTATCCTCTCTCTGTATAGTGTACATTCCCTCTGTATTACTATCCTCTCTCTGTATAGTGTACATTCCCTCTGTATTACTATCCTCTCTCTGTATAGTGTACATTCCCTCTGTATTACTATCCTCTCTCTGTATAGTGTACATTCCCTCTGTATTACTATCCTCTCTCTGTATATTGTACATTCCCTCTGTATTACTATCCTCTCTCTGTATAGTGTACATTCCCTCTGAATTACTATCCTCTCTCTGTATAGTGTGCATTCCCTCTGTATTACTATCCACTCTCTGTATAGCGTACATTCCCTCTGTATTACTGTCCTCTCTCTCTGTATAGTGTACATTCCCTCTGTATTACTATCCACTCTCTGTATAGTGTACATTCCCTCTGTATTACTATCCTCTCTCTGTATAGTGTGCATTCCCTCTGTATTACTATCCACTCTCTGTATAGCGTACATTCCCTCTGTATTACTGTCCTCTCTCTCTGTATAGTGTACATTCCCTCTGTATTACTATCCACTCTCTGTATAGTGTACATTCTCTCTGTATTACTATCCTCTCTCTGTATAGTGTACATTCCCTCTGTATTACTATCCTCTCTCTCTGTATAGTGTACATTCCCTCTGTATTACTATCCTCTCTCTGTATAGTGTACATTCCCTCTGTATTACTATCCTCTCTCTGTATACTGTACATTCCTCTGTATTACTATCTCTCTGTATAGTGTACATTCCCTCTGTATTACTATCCTCTCTCTGTATAGTGTACATTCCCTCTGTATTACTATCCTCTCTCTGTATAGTGTACATTCCCTCTGTATTATTACTCTCTCTGTATAGTGTACATTCCCTCTGTATTACTATCCTCTCTCTGTATAGTGTACATTCCCTCTGTATTACTATCCTCTCTCTGTATAGTGTATATTCCCTCTGTATTACTATCCTCTCTCTGTATAGTGTACATTCCCTCTGTATTACTATCCTCTCTCTGTATAGTGTACATTCCCTCTATTACTATCCTCTCTCTCTGTATAGTGTACATTCCCTCTGTATTACTATCCTCTCTCTGTATAGTGTACATTCCCTCTGTATTACTATCCTCTCTCTGTATAGTGTACATTCCCTCTGTATTACTATCCTCTCTCTGTATAGTGTGCATTCCCTCTGTATTACTATCCTCTCTCTGTATAGTGTACATTCCCTCTGTATTACTATCCTCTCTCTGTATAGTGTACATTCCATCTGTATTACTATCCTCTCTCTGTATAGTGTACATTCCCTCTATTACTATCCTCTCTCTGTATAGTGTACATTCCATCTGTATTACTATCCTCTCTCTGTATAGTGTACATTCCCTCTATTACTATCCTCTCTCTCTGTATAGTGTACATTCCCTCTGTATTACTATCCTCTCTCTGTATAGTGTACATTCCATCTGTATTACTATCCTCTCTCTGTATAGTGTACATTCCCTCTATTACTATCCTCTCTCTCTGTATAGTGTACATTCCCTCTGAATTACTATCCACTCTCTGTATAGCGTACATTCCCTCTGTATTACTGTCCTCTCTCTCTGTATAGTGTACATTCCCTCTGAATTACTATCCACTCTCTGTATAGCGTACATTCCCTCTGTATTACTATCCTCTCTCTGTATAGTGCACATTCACTCTGTATTACTATCCTCTCTCTGTATAGTGTACATTCCCCTGTATTACTATCCTCTCTCTGTATAGTGTACATTCCCTCTGTATAACTATCCTCTCTGTATAGTGTACATTCCCCTGTATTACTATCCTCTCTCTGTATAGTGTACATTCCCTCTGTATAACTATCCTCTCTGTATAGTGTACATTCCCTCGTATTACTATCCTCTCTCTGTATAGTGTACATTCCCTCTGTATTACTATCCTCTCTCTGTATAGTGTACATTCCCTCTGTATTACTATCCTCTCTCTGTATAGTGTACATTCCCTCTGTATTACTATCCTCTCTCTGTATAGTGTACATTCCCTCTATTACTATCCTCTTTCTGTATAGTGTACATTCCTCTGTATTACTATCCTCTCTCTGTATAGTGTACATTCCCTCTGTATTACTATCCTCTCTCTCTGTATAGTGTACATTCCCTCTGTATTACTATCCTCTCTCTGTATAGTGTACATTCCCTCTATTACTATCCTCTCTCTGTATAGTGTACATTCCCTCTGTATTACTATCCTCTCTCTGTATAGTGTACATTCCCTCTGTATTACTATCCTCTCTCTGTATAGTGTACATTCCCTCTGTATTACTATCTCTCTCTGTATACTGTACATTCCCTCTGTATTACTATCCTCTCTGTATAGTGTACATTCCCTCTGTATTACTATCCTCTCTCTGTATAGTGTACATTCCTCTGTATTACTATCCTCTCTCTGTATAGTGTACATTCCCTCTGTATTACTATCCTCTCTCTGTATAGTGTACATTCCCTCTGTATTACTATCCTCTCTCTGTATAGTGTACATTCCCTCTGTATTACTATCCTCTCTCTGTATAGTGTATATTCCTCTGTATTACTATCCTCTCTCTGTATAGTGTACATTCCTCTGTATTACTATCCTCTCTCTGTATAGTTACATTCCCTCTATTACTATCCTCTCTCTCTGTATAGTGTACATTCCCTCTGTATTACTATCCTCTCTCTGTATAGTGTACATTCCCTCTGTATTACTATCCTCTCTCTGTATAGTGTACATTCCCTCTGTATTACTAGCCTCTCTCTGTATAGTGGCATTCCCTCTGTATTACTATCCTCTCTCTGTATAGTGTACATTCCCTCTGTATTACTATCCTCTCTCTGTATAGTGTACATTCCATCTGTATTACTATCCTCTCTCTGTATAGTGTACATTCCCTCTATTACTATCCTCTCTCTGTATAGTGTACATTCCTCTGTATTACTATCCTCTCTCTGTATAGTGTACATTCCCTCTATTACTATCTCTCTCTCTGTATAGTGTACATTCCTCTGTATTACTATCCTCTCTCTGTATAGTGTACATTCCCTCTGTATTACTATCCTCTCTCTGTATAGTGTACATTCCCTCTATTACTATCCTCTCTCTGTATAGTGTACATTCCCTCTGAATTACTATCACTCTCTGTATAGCGTACATTCCCTCTGTATTACTGTCCTCTCTCTCTGTATAGTGTACATTCCCTCTGTATTACTGTCCTCTCTCTCTGTATAGTGTACACTCCCTCTGTATTACTATCCTCTCTCTGTATAGTGTACATTCCCTCTGTATTACTATCCTCTCTCTGTATAGTGTACATTCCCTCTGTATTACTATCTCTCTCTGTATAGTGTACATTCCCTCTATTACTATCCTCTCTCTCTGTATAGTGTACATTCCCTCTGTATTACTATCCTCTCTCTGTATAGTGTACATTCCCTCTGAATTACTATCCACTCTCTGTATAGTGTACATTCCCTCTGTATTACTATCCTCTCTCTGTAGTGTACATTCCCTCTGTATTACTATCCTCTCTCTGTATAGTGTACATTCCCTCTGTATTACTATCCTCTCTCTGTATAGTGTACATTCCCTCTATTACTATCCTCTCTCTCTGTATAGTGTACATTCCCTCTGTATTACTATCCTCTCTCTGTATAGTGTACATTCCCTCTGAATTACTATCCACTCTCTGTATAGCGTACATTCCCTCTGTATTACTGTCCTCTCTCTCTGTATAGTGTACATTCCCTCTGTATTACTGTCCTCTCTCTCTGTATAGTGTACATTCCCTCTGAATTACTATCCACTCTCTGTATAGTGTACATTCCTCTGTATTACTATCCTCTCTCTGTATAGTGTACATTCCCTCTGTATTACTATCTCTCTCTCTGTATAGTGTACATTCCCTCTGTATTACTATCCTCTCTCTGTATAGTGTACATTCCCTCTGTATTACTATCCTCTCTCTGTATAGTGTACATTCCCTCTGTATTACTATCCTCTCTCTGTATAGTGTACATTCCCTCTGTATTACTAGCCTCTCTCTGTATAGTGTGCATTCCCTCTGTATTACTATCCTCTCTCTCTGTATAGTGTACATTCCCTCTGTATTACTATCCTCTCTCTCTGTATAGTGTACATTCCCTCTGTATTACTATCCTCTCTCTGTATAGTGTACATTCCCTCTGTATTACTATCCTCTCTCTCTGTATAGTGTACATTCCCTCTGTATTACTATCCTCTCTGTATAGTGTACATTCCCTCTGTATTACTATCCTCTCTGTATAGTGTACATTCCCTCTGTATTACTATCCTCTCTGTATAGTGCACATTCACTCTGTATTACTATCCTCTCTCTGTATAGAGTACATTCCCTCTGTATTACTATCCTCTCTCTGTATAGTGTACATTCCCTCTGTATTACTATCCTCTCTGTATAGTGTACATTCCCTCTGTATTACTATCCTCTCTCTGTATAGTGTACATTCCCTCTGTATTACTATCCTCTCTCTGTATAGTGTACATTCCCTCTGTATTACTATCCTCTCTCTGTATAGTGCACATTCCCTCTGTATTACTATCCTCTCTCTGTATAGTGTACATTCCCTCTGTATTACTATCCTCTCTCTGTATAGTGTACATTCCCTCTGTATTACTATCCTCTCTCTGTATAGTGTACATTCCCTCTATTACTATCCTCTCTCTGTATAGTGTACATTCCCTCTGTATTACTATCCTCTCTCTGTATAGTGTACATTCCCTCTGTATTACTATCCTCTCTCTGTATAGTGTACATTCCCTCTGTATTACTATCCTCTCTCTGTATAGTGTACATTCCCTCTGTATTACTATCCTCTCTCTGTATAGTGTACATTCCCTCTGTATTACTATCCTCTCTCTGTATAGTGTACATTCCCTCTGTATTACTATCCTCTCTCTGTATAGTGTACATTCCCTCTATTACTATCCTCTCTCTGTATAGTGTACATTCCCTCTGTATTACTATCCTCTCTCTGTATAGTGTACATTCCCTCTGTATTACTATCCTCTCTCTGTATAGTGTACATTCCCTCTGTATTACTATCCTCTCTCTGTATAGTGTACACCCACCCACCTGTAAGAATATATTCCTTTTGTTTTCACATGCTCTCCCCCTTCCCTTCCTCCCAAAAACTAGCAGGCAGTTTAAGATGAAGGTTGCCTGTGTACACTGTCCATTGTGTTGAATGTATCTTCCCATTGTCCTGTTACTGGATCTGTTGATAGTATCTGTAATGTCTTGTTTTGTCACTCTAAAACACCGGTCTTGCCTGCTGATTTTAGAGCGGTTTTGGGCTGAGAATCCTGGATGTCGGGTTCCAGCTTGGAGAAAGCTAGAAATTGACAGAGATACACAGTCGGTGTGTGCCAGGCAGTCTGTCACAATATATCTCTTATACATTGTATCTATGCGTACATTATATATCTCTATGTATACATTGTATCTCTGCATACATTATATATATCTCTTTGTATACATTGTATCCATGTTACATTTTCTGACGTTGCCCCTATGTATGTTGTAGCCTATCAGACGTTCCATGGACACCGGTGACAGCTCCTCCTCGAAGGAATACCTCATGCTACCTCACATATCTGACCTCATCTCCTACATGATAAAGGGCGTCATCGACTTTGCCAAAGTCATACCGTATTTCAGGTGTGTAAGTCAGCAGGGGATTGTGGGATACAGTTCTAGATTTCATGTGTAAATCCCAGTTTTGGTAAGTCACCGGCGCTGTTAAAGTCTGTGGTTTGGGTGGATTTATCAGAGGCTTTGGTTAATATAGACCTGACCCAACATGGAGCCCTAAATATCTGGATGTGTCCGGCACGGGATGCTGTGAGGAGCCTGGACCTGGTGAGAAAACCCCTGCCGTTGTTTGTGCGTGCCACACAGAGTTTACAAAGGTGTGAATCCACCAATCACAGCTCACGGATTATGGATTAAGCAGAACCCCCCTCTCTCAGTAACTGGCAGGAATAGGTTCTGTGGCGCAATTCAGACGGTCCTTAAAAAGTGCTGACGCGGTGGAGCCATTGATCAGAAAGAGGCGCATTGAAATGAGAGGTCACTGTGCGCCTCAGAAACTTACTCTGCCCCCACATACCACACTGTCTGCTGACCAGACTGTTGGTGTGTTTGACATTGTCTTCGTTTCTTTGTCAGTGCCTTGTGCTGGTGTGTTTGAAAGTGCCTTTTGTTGGTGTGTTTGTCATTGCCTTATTTTCTCTGTCAGTACCTTGTGTTGATGTGTTTATCATTGTCTGTGTCTCTGTCAGTGTCTTGAGTTGGTGTATTGCCATTTTCTCAGTGTCCCTGGTAGTGTCTTTCTTTGTGTTGATGTGTTTGTCATTGAGTCAGTTTCTCTATCAGTGTCTTGTTCTGGTGTGTTTGTCAGTGCCTTTTGTTGGTGTGTTTGTCATTTTCTTATTTTCTCTGTCAGTGTCTTGTGTTGGTGTATTTACCATTTTCTCCATGTCCCTGTTAGTGTCTTTCTTTGTGTTGGTATGTTTGTCATTGTCTCTTTTTCTGTCAGTGTCTTGTGTTGGTATGTTTGTTATTGTCTCTGTTTCTCTGTCAGTGTCTTGCATTGATGTGTTTGTCATCGTCTGTTTCTCTGTCAGTGCCTTGTGTTGATGTGTTTGTTATTGTCTCAGTTTCTCTGTCAGTGTCTTGTGTTGATGTGTTTGTTATTGTCTCAGTTTCTGTCAGTGCCTTGTGTTGTGTTTGTTATTGTCTCAGTTTCTGTCAGTGCCTTGTGTTGATGTGTTTGTCATTGTCTTTGTTTCTCTGTCAGTGTCTTGCATTGATGTGTTTGTCATCGTCTGTTTCTCTGTCAGTGCCTTGTGTTGATGTGTTTGTTATTGTCTCAGTTTCTCTGTCAGTGTCTTGTGTTGGTATGTTTGTTATTGTCTCTGTTTCTCTGTCAGTGTCTTGTGTTGATGTGTTTGTCATCGTCTGTTTCTCTGTCAGTGTCTTGTGTTGATGTGTTTGTCATTGTCTTTGTTTCTCTGTCAGTGTCTTGCTTTGATGTGTTTGTCATCGTCTGTTTCTCTGTCAGTGCCTTGTGTTGATGTGTTTGTTATTGTCTCTGTTTCTGTCAGTGCCTTGTGTTGATGTGTTTGTTATTGTCTCTGTTTCTGTCAGTGCCTTGTGTTGATGTGTTTGTCATTGTCTTTGTTTCTCTGTCAGTGTCTTGTGTTGATGTGTTTGTCATCGTCTGTTTCTCTGTCAGTGCCTTGTGTTGATGTGTTTGTTATTGTCTCTGTTTCTTTGTCCGTGTCCTGCATTGATGTGTTTGTCATTATCTCAGTTTCTCTGTCAGTGCCTTGTATTGATGTGTTTCTCGTTGTCTCCGTTTCTCTGTCAATGCCTTGTGTTGATGTGTTTGTCATTGTCTCTGTTTCTCTGTCAATGCCTTGTGTTGATGTGTTTGTCATTGTCTTTGTTTCTCTGTCAATGCCTTGTGTTGGTCATTGTCTTTGTTTCTCTGTCAATGCCTTGTGTTGATGTGTTTGTTATTGTCTTTGTTTCTCTGTCAGTGTCTTGTGTTGATGTGTTTGTTATTGTCTCTGTTTCTGTCGGTGTCTTTTATCATTTTGCAATAGGTAAAAGAAGGTAACTTACATGGGGGGTGAGACAGAGGAATCCTGGTGTCTGCAGATCCTAGCGTGGCAGAACGTTTTGTAAGATGTAGTATCTGCCAGTAGACAGATTTAACACGGATCTGTTCGCCGGGACAAGATGCGCATGGGCTTATTATGATAAAACTCAACGGGCTCTATTCAACAATGAGCGCTAACGTTAACGCCTCGACATGTAAGCGTTATCGCCAGGAGAAGTGACTTTAACGCATGCCTCATATTACATTCCTGACGCTAAACACGTAATACATCACTTCGTTCATCGGTGATTGCATTAGTTTGCGCGCGCTTCCTGTACTTTGCGCTGCCCATGTTAAGTATAGGATGCGCAATCAGTAATTAGCGTTCGGATAAGTCAGGTATTACAGAGTGCGAGCGTTAATTACTGCAGGGACCAAAATATTAGTTACATGTAAAAGCTGGTGCTGATTCCGCTTCTGCAAATCATAAAACACCCCCTAAACCCCCCCCCAATAAATCCCATAATCCCTTCTCATCCCGCGACGAGAACGGCGGCCCGATCCGCTGCTTCTCTTGGCTGCAAGCAGAGTGAGACTGGGGACAAATCGTTCCCTGTCTCCCTCCTCGATCACGAGGCACAGGGCTCGTGGCCCGGAAGTGCAAACATACAAGGAATCCTATGGATTCCAGGAGATGATGCTCGCAGCACCACAAGTATCCCAGCGGTTAGCGCTGCGTTCTGTGGCAAGATGTCAAGGTAGCGCCTGCCCCAGAATGTCATTCTGAAATGGGGACACTATCAAGGTCTATGCTGGTATCTGTCAGTGTCATTTTTCTGTAATATTTGCTGGTGTTTCTGTTATTGTATGTGTGTCTTCTGTCTGTGCCTCTGTACGTGTTTCTGTAGGTCTCTGTCAGTGTATGTGATATTCAGGGAAGATTAGGAAGGAGCCGGTGTCAGGTGCAGCTGCTCAGTCCGGTGCAATGAGGAGACGTTTAGGCCGGCGTGAGGAGGAGACGGTTGAGATGACCTGGACATTCCTCAACCCGCAAGGTTTTGCCTCCTCTTTAAGCTCGGGTTTTTGTGTGAGGACGGTCGTGTTTGGTTTATGTGCTGATTCGCGGAAGTAACATGAGAAACATGAATGTGATGTCTGCGCCTCTGCTCCCTCCTCCTTATCAGGAACCTCTCCATCGAGGATCAGATCGCACTTCTGAAGGGCAGCTCCATCGAGCTGTGCATCATCCGCTTCAACATGGTCTTCAATGTGGAGAAGAGGATCTGGGAGTGTGGAAGTAATACATACAGCTTTGATGACCTGATACTGGGTGAGTCGCACCGTGGTCGCCCCTTACACTCTGCTGCTCTAGTGGCAACCTAGACTTAGTTATCATGTAGGAACCATGTCCCAGTGCAAAGCTATACCCGTCATTAAGGGATCTCTGAACCCCACCCGGGTGTATAACCGGGTTAATGCTGCTCTCTTGCTGGACCCAGTTCCCCCACCTGCAGTCTTTAGAGCCTTCTCCAGCCCTTAGCTGAAATTTAAGGACAGGTACAGTGAAGGAGCGGTGAGAGGATTCCCCTAAAACGAGGCAGCACTCAGAACTTGGGGTGAAACAGACACTTTAATGAAATGTAAAGCAAATATATACAGTGCAAGGAGGGACCTGGAGACCAGTGGACGATGTCACCCTGATGGCCCCCTTTTCCTGCTGTCCCCTTCTGTTGATCCTGTGCACCCAGTTATAGCCCAAGTCTAACCGGGAAGCAATGGAGCACATTGCCATCACAAGTCGGGCATCAGACTGTCTGGATAAGGTGTAAGGATGAATGAGGAGACAGAGACACAACGGACTGATATAATGAACATGAACAGCATTAACACACACTCTGCAGCTATAAGGTGCGCATCGTGAGCAGGGGCGGATCCATGGGGTGGCAATGGGGCAATTCCCCCCCCCCACCCGAGAAAATCGCCACTGCCGGCGTTCTTCTCCTCCCTAAGAGGCGAGCGGCCGCTGGCATGATGCAGCTTGGCTGCTTGCCTGGGATGGGAACCACCTGACCAGCGCGCGATCTCACGAGAACGCGGCTGCTGTGATCAGGTGGTTCCTGCCCGGCAAACGGCCATACTGCATCATGCCGGCAGCCGCTCATAGGGAGAAGAAGAACGCCAGCGGAGCCTGGGGCCTGGCAGCAGAGGAGCAGGTGAGAGCTGGGGGAAATATACTGTATATATCCATATGAGCTGGGGCAATACATCTATGTGAGCTGGGGGCAATATATCTATATGAGCTGGGGGCAATATATCCATGTGTGAGCTGGGAGCAATATATCCATGTGTGAGCTGGGAGCAATATATCCATGTGTGAGCTGGGAGCAATATATCCATGTGTGAGCTGGGAGCAATATATCCATGTGTGAGCTGGTGCAAATATATCCATGTGAGCTGGGGGCAATATATCCATGTGAGCTGGGGGCAATATATCCATGTGAGCTGGGGCAATATACCCATATGAGCTGGGGCAATATATCCATGTGTGAGCTGGGGGCAATATATTCATGTGTGCGCTGGGGCAATATATCCATGTGTGAGCTGGGGCAATATATCCATGTGAGCTGGGGGGCAATATATCCATGTTTGCTGGGGGCAATATATCCATATGAGCTGGGGCAAAATATATATATCCATGTGTGAGCTGTGGGCAATATATCCATGTGAGCTGGGGGCAATATTTATCCATGTGTGAGCTGGGGGCAATATATATCCATGTGTGAGCTGGGGCAATATATCCATGTGAGCTGGGGACAATATATCCATGTATGAGCTGGGGACTGTGGCAGACTAGATCTGTATTTCTATCTATATAAGGGTCTGCCTGTATATATGTGTCTATCTGCCTGGTTATACATATCTCCTCCATATAGAGTATATTCATATTTGTGTCTGGCCATTTGGTAAGTGTATCCCTGTGTTCACAGCTGAAATGTAATCAAAATGGTTAGCTTTCTCCCTTGGGGGGAGGATATAACACGTAGCTGTAAAAAGGGAATTTCGTTTGTACATTAACATAGAAAATCACACCTTGGCAGCCAGCCCGGCACCAAGAGATTTGGACACAATCTTCAAAGACAGGAAGCACATCCTTGATCTCTAAGGGGGGTCTGGAGGGAAGAGGGACACCTTTGGGCAATTATAGATTAATTGACATGCGCTGTAGCAAAGGGCACTCTGGGAAATGTAGTACAGGACACTGGGCCATTTGGTGGTGGGCTGGAAAGATCAGGAAGTGTATAAATTCTGAAAACTGGCCATGTGCTAGGGCTGATCACTTGGGGTACCTTCTAAAGAGGACTGATCGGTCCATGTTCCTATCTCCAGGCTCCAGGAGGCACCAATGCTAGCTACTGATTAGTCCATCGTAAGTAAGGCTCTGTGATTAACCCCTTTTCTTTTTATTTGCTGTGTAGTGTGTAATTAATTGATTTATTTTAGTTATAATTTTTTTATGTAACAAAGCACTGTGATTTTTCTATCCTAAATAAACAAAAAAGTATTTAAGTTTTGACTCTGGCTGATGAAATCCACGCTAACTAAGAGATTGGGAGTATTGCTATTTGCTTTAAGCTCGGTTATATATATAAGAAATTGCGTGTTGCGGTCGTCAGGAAACGGCAGGGAATTGTGGGATCTGTAGTCACTGTCCGAGTCTAGGATAGTGCGGCTGCTAAGCCCTGCGTCTCCTGTTGCGATGCGCGTAGTGTCCATGAGGACTGGTGGCAGCGTTACTAACAGAATAAGAAAGTGAGCTCCGGGATTTATTTATTTATTTATTTATTTATAAAGGATTTTACCAGGAAGGATACATTGAGATTTCTCTCGTTTTCAAGTATGTCCTGGGTTCAAGTACATTGAAGTGTTACATTTACAGAAATACAAAGTAATACAATGTAAGATATTAACAACACAAATATACAGATTAACAGAAAATAAATATGTAGGAAATATAGTCACTAGGTTACATGTTTACAGGTGCATTCTGTATTGAGGTATGTTAACAGGGAAATTTTGAGTGACTTAAGACTGGTGGAAGATTTGATGGTGTCTGGGAGGTTATTCCATAATTGTGGTGCTCTGTAGGAAAATGAGGACCGAGCCACTGTCTTTTTGTATTGTGGTATTGCAAGTAAGGTGCTGGTCCTGGATCGGAGGTTATAGGATGAGGGAACTGCTGGGGGAAGCAGTCTATTCAGGGAGGGTGGCAGCTTCCCAGAGATGCTCTTAAACACCAGGCTGGAAAGGTGAAGGGTGCGTCTGGATTCTAGCGATGGCCAGTTTAGCTGTTTTAACATGTCACAATGGTGGGTCATGTAGTTACATTGTAGCGCAAAGCGGCAGAATGAGTTATACAATGTAGTAAGTTTATGAAGGTGTGTTTGCGGGGCGGCTGCATACACTACATCTCCGTAATCAATAGCCGGCATAAGCATTTGCTGTACAATCTGCTTTCTTACCGCGGGACTCAGGCAGGATTTGTTTCTGTACAGGGCACCTAGTTTGGGGTAAAGTTTAGATGAGAGTTTTTCGATGTGGGGGCCAAAGGATAGATTAGGGTCCAACCACATACCTAGATATTTGAGAGAAGTGACTGTGGTCAGTGTGCCATTTGATATTGTCCCAACACATAGATGGGGATTTTGCAATTTGTGTAGTTTAGGTGCTGTTCCAAAGAGCATCGTTACAGTTTTGTCAGTATTTAAAAAAAGTTTGTTTTTTTTGATCCACTTTTCTACCTCTGTGAATTGTTCTTGCAGCACGGCCTCCAGCTGCGGGAGATTTGGTTTGCTGGTATAGATCACAGTGTCGTCTGCGTACATATGTACAGTTGAGGCTTTGCAGACGTTGGGCAGATCATTTATGAATATTGTGAATAGCAGGGGGCCTAGTATTGAGCCTTGGGGTACACCGCAAGTGACTGGGAGCGGGAGGGAGGAGCTGCCAGAAATTGACACATATTGTGATCGGTCGGATACATATGATTGAAACCAGGTTAGCGTGCGATCAAGAATGCCAGAGTTTTTAAGTTTTTCTAACAAGATGCCATGGTCTACCGTGTCAAAGGCCTTGGCAAAATCAAGGAAGATGGCTCCAGTTAGGTTTCCTTGTTCCATCCCAGCTTGGATATCATTGCAGACTTTTAAAAGGGCGGTTGTGGTTGAGTGATTTGGGCGAAAGCCTGATTGATCTGGGGTTAAGTAGTTCCAATATTGATAATAATCACGTAATTGTGTGTAGACACATTTTTCCAAGACTTTTGACATTACAGGGAGCAACGATATCGGACGGTAGTTGGATACCAAAGTACTGTCACCACTTTTATGGATAGGTACCACTCTTGCAGTCTTCCAGAGCTTGGGTATGTAACCAGTTGCCAGTGACTCATTTATTAGGGTTGCGACTGGATTTGCAATTGCTGGCGCACTGATTTTCAGCAGCATTGCTGGTATTTGATCAGGTCCAGACTGGTATTTCATTTTTTGCTTACGGAGAAGTTTAGTAACGACACTGACAGGCACTGGTCTAAAACTGAATTCCTGTCTGATACAGGGACTTTGCACAGTTGGGGGGGCCTGACCTGCATGAGGCCTCTCTGATTGCATGTCATTTCCTAGCTTGGCAATCAAAGTGGTGGCACATCCAACAAAATAATCATTAAAGGCATTTGCTACATCTAGCGGGTGTTGCAGGGTTTGGTTGTTTACTTTGACAGCAGCTGGCTGGGAGTGGACTGGGGGTGCTTGTATGTTACTTATGGTTCTCCAAAAGTTTCTAGGGTTTGAGATGTTATTGTTTAGATTTTCATTGAAGTAATGGGCTTTGGCCATTTTTGTTTGTTTTGTGCATTCATTCCGACATTTTCGGTATTCGTAGTGATCGTTCATGGAACCAGTACTCTTGAAATTTGACCACCGTGAATCTCTAAGCTGGTACATTAGTGTAAGATCAGCTGTAACCCAGGGGAGATGAGTCCCTTTTACTCGCACTTTACGCAGCGGGGCATGGGAATTCCAGACTTGCAGGAGCTCAGACTGAAAGTATTCAACTGCACAGTCTAGGTCTGGGATTAGGTTTAGCCTGTACCAGGGGAGCTGTTTGAGATCACTTAGGAAGGATTCAAGAATAAATTTCTTGAAAGACCTGGTGGTTATTACCTTTGGGGTAGATTTCAAGGCCTTAATTTTGCGCACGCAGTACACTAGACAATGGTCACTAAAGCTATTAGCAAGCACGCCTGCCTCCTGTATTCTATCAGGAGATGAGGAGAGAATCCAGTCCAACAAGGTATGGTTGGGGCTTTTCATATTAATGCGAGTGGGGGAGGAGATTAATTGAGTTAGCTGCAAAGTTTTAAACAGCGAGCAGTGTTTATTGTTTTTAGGATTTAGCCAATCCGTATTAAAATCGCCAAGGACCAGCAGTTCACTTTTTTGGTTTTGGGCAAGTAGGTTATTAAGGATTTGAGATATGTCAGAGAGGGAGTGCACTGGAGAGCTCGGTGGGCGATAGAACCCAGCAACAATGATTGATTTACTGAATGGGATCTCAATTATACCAGAGAAGAAATCAAAGGTGACAGGAGAGCTAGAAGTCTGTAAGGGGGTGAACTTTATGGACTCCTCAACATAAATAACAATTCCCCCTCCTCTCTTTGCTCTGTCTTTTCTAAAACATGAATACCCCTGTATTGATATGGCAGAGTCTGGTACTTTTGGGGTTAACCATGACTCTGTGAGCACAATGATTTTGGGTTTGTAATAACAACACCAAGCCTGAAGCTCATCCAATTTAGGGAGTAAACTGCGGATGTTACAGTGCACAAATGAGAGGCCTTTTTTAGTGGGGAGACTAAAGGTTGTGTCACCTATAGGACCAGGGTTAGTTTCCACATCGTTTGCCAGGGAAAGTAGCAGAATAAATAGGAATTTGGACAGTGTTTTCTTTTGATAATGTGGTTGCAGAGTTTTAAATCTTTGTGTGGGGGTAGGAGGGCTGGATTTTAACACTCTCCACCAGCACTCAGCTGATAGGTTAAAAGAACTGAGCAGGCTGTGGTGTATTGGCACTGGTTTTCCATCCTGGGGCAATTGGAAAGGTGTATAGAAGGAGAGAGTAGCTTTAGAGAGAAGGGATGATAAAGAAAAGAGAAGCAATAGTGGGATAAACATTATAGTGAAAGGTGTTGGAGGTGAGTAAACAGGAAATAGAGAGGTACCAGAGTAAATGGTGTAGGTTGCTGCGATATCAAATGATCAATTAGTTGGGTATATATCAAATGAAAACCTTGGGGTGGGTGGGTGAGGGGAGGGTGGGCGGGAGCAAAGTCCAGCTGGATGAGGGTACTGAGTTGTTCTGTGCAAGGGCCTGGTGCAAACACTGAGTGAGGTTGGGGTGTGTGCTGAAAGAAATCAAGATTGCAAATAGCATCACATTGGGTTGAAACTGTCGACGAACTTAGGGGGGAGTTTGTAGGGGGCAATAAAAGGTAAGGTTCGTTGAACAGGGCATTTGGCAGAATTGCAGATTTAGAACAAATGGGTAGAAAATGTAGAATTCAGATAGCATTGCAACAATTCAAATATATATAAAGATACACTTGTGTGCCATACATATATATACATATATATGCATCACACACATACAAACACATACAGTGATATTACAGAGTTAACATAATATACATCAAAAACAAAATGCATTAAGCTATGTGAGACGTAGAAATGTAAGATTGTGAGAGACGTAGTTAGTACGCGCTTCAGGAGAAGACTTGTACTGCGTTGCAATCCTGGGATCAGCATATCGCGCTCTACGTGCCTGTTGTGAGAGAAAGTGTGGCCAGGATGGGTAGAGAAACGCGCGTGATTATCTGGGTCTAGGATAGATAGTGAGTGGCTTAACCCGGCGTCTTTGCGCAGCAGCAAGCGTAGTGATCGTGACAGGGACAATATATCCATGTGAGCTGGGGCAATATATCCATGTGTGAGCTGGGGGCAATATATCCATGTGAGCTGGGGGCAATATATCCATGTGAGCTGGGGCAATATATCCATGTGAGCTGGGGCAATATATCCATGTGAGCTGGGGCAATATATCTGTGAGTGAGCTGGGGGGCAATATATCCATGTGTGAGCTGGGGCAATATATCAATGTGTGAGTGAGCTGGGGGGCAATATATCCATGTGTGAGCTGGGGGGGCAATATATCCATGTGAGCTGGGGGGCAATATATCCATGTGAGCTGGGGGCAATATATCCATGTGAGCTGGGGGCAATATATCCATGTGTGAGCTGGGGGCAATATATCCATGTGTGAGCTGGGGGCAATATATCCATGTGAGCTGGGGGAATATATATATGTGTGAGCGAGCTGTGGGGCAATATATCCATGTGTGAGCTGGGGGGCAATATATCCATGTGAGCTGGGAGCAATATATCCATGTGTGAGCTGGGGCAATATATCAATGTGTGAGCGAGCTGGGGGGCAATATATATGCATGTGTGAGCTGGGGGGCAATATATCCATGTGAGCTGGGGGCAATATATCCATGTGAGCTGGGGGCAATATATCCATGTGTGAGCTGGGGGCAATATATCCATGTGTGAGCTGGGGGCAATATATCCATGTGTGAGCTGGGGGCAATATATCCATGTGAGCTGGGGGCAATATATCCATGTGAGCTGGGGGCAATATATCCATGTGAGCTGGGGGCAATATATCCATGTGAGCTGGGGGCAATATATCCATGTGTGAGCTGGGGGGCAATATATCCATGTGTGAGCTGGGGGCAATATATCCATGTGTGAGCTGGGGGCAATATATCCATGTGAGCTGGGGGCAATATATCCATGTGAGCTGGGGGCAATATATCCATGTGAGCTGGGGAAATATATCCATGTGTGAGCTGGGGCAATATATACATGTGAGCTGGGGGCAGGGGCGGACTGACCCGTCGGGCACTCGGGGACTGCCCGAGGGCCCGCGGGTTGGTGGGGGCGCGGTTTCTGCACGCATTGATGTTACTGGGCCCCCCCGGTTTTGTGGTCAGCGGCGCTGAAACTGCAGCGTGCGTGCCTCAGCTCCCACACTCGGAACTTGAGTCTGGGAGCGGCACGCTACATTGCCGCCACCCCCTCTCGCGTGCCTGGTGAGATTCACGTTGGCGGGTCACCTCACTCCCCAACGTGACTTCACATCATCCAGGGTCCAGGCAGAAGAGGAGGCAACAGCGTGGAGGAGCAGCCAGGCCGGTCTGGTGAGTAGCGATGGGGGGGGGGCTGCCTGCCTAGAACAAAAAATGGGGACCTGCATATTAAAAAACGGGACCTGCTTTGAACAAAAAAGGAGAACTGCATATTAAAAACTGGACCTTCATATTATAAAAAGGGGACTTGCATATTAAAAAGGGGACCTGCCTAGAAAAAACGGGACCTGCATATAACAAAAAGGGGACCTGCCTAGAAATAAAAAGGGGACCTGCCTAGAAACAGAGGGGACCGCCTAGAAAAAAAACAGGACCTGCACAGAAACAAAAAGGGGACCTGCCTAGAAACAAAAAAGAGGAATCTGTGTAAAAACAAAAATGGGGGACTTGCGTAAAAAGAATGGAGGGGGCCAAGGGGGACGTAATGAAAAATGTGATTGGCCGGGGGTGTCAAAAAGGCTGTGGAGATCTGTGATACACTTATACACACTGCACATTACTGTGAGTTTTATTGCTGTGCAGCACTGTGATACTTCACACACATCGCACATTACTATGAGTTTTATTGCTGTGGAGCTCTGTGATATGTTCATACACACCGCACATTACTGTGAGTTTTATTGCTGTGGAGCTCTGTGATACGCTCATACACACTGCACATTACAGTGAGTTTTATTGCTGTGGAGCTCTGTGATACGCTCATACACACCGCACATTACTGTGAGTTATTTGCTGTGGAGCTCTGTGATACGCTCATACACACCGCACATTACTGTGAGTTTTATTGCTGTGGAGCTCTGTGATACGCTCATACACACTGCACATTACAGTGAGTTTTATTGCTGTGGAGCTCTGTGATACGCTCATACACACCGCACATTACTGTGAGTTTTATTGCTGTGGAGCTTTGTAATGTGCAGTGTGTCAGGATTGTACAGTATCTTTTAAAGTGATCGTCAGTTTCCCTCGTTTCCCTCAGGGACTTTCTGTGCCGCAGTGCAGGCTTAGCTGCAATGAGTGGGTGATGGCTGCTGGACATCTGGGGGGGGGGCAGTGGATTTTTTATTTTTTTACACAATTTTCAAAAAGATTATTTTAATGAGTTAAGAAATAAATTCTTTAGTAATATAATGTACATGTGGATGTTGCGTTGTAGGGGAGGGGTGCAGCACAACGGTGCCCCATGATCTCCAACTGCCCGGGGGCCCCATTAGTTGTCAGTCCACCCCTGGCTGGGGGCAATATATATATCCATGTGAGCTGGGGGCAAATATATCGCCTGTCACTGCGAACCCAACACCAGCTCTTGGCCAAAACTGGTAGAATGCACCCCCAAACCTGTGTCTGGATCCGCCCCTGATCGTGAGACAGACATAGAAGGTTGGGGAACAATATGAGGAGTTAAAACACACTGTCCCTCACCTCCCGACCAGTAATCTCAGGTCCAGGTGCCCAGAGTCTCAAGTGTCTACATCACACCATCTCAAAAGAATAAAAAAAAAACAACATTCCAGGTCTGAGAATCCAAACTCTCTAAATTAACATATGCTGCTGCCCTCCTCCCTGTCACTCATGCTCTCTGCCTCCCGTCGCAGCTCTCTGCCCCCCGTCGCAGCTCTCTGCCCCCCGTCGCAGCTCTCTGCCCCCCGTCGCAGCTCTCTGCTCCCGTCACATGCTCTCTGCCTCCCATCGCATGCTCTCTGCTTCCCGTCGCAGTTCTCTGCCTCCCGTCGCATGCTCTCTGCCTCCCATCGCAGCTCTCTGCCTCCCGTCCAATGCTCTCTGCCTCCCGTCGCAGCTCTCTGCCTCCCGTCGCAGCTCTCTGCCTCCCGTCGCAGCTCTCTGCCTCCCGTCGCATTGCTGTCTGCTCCCTGTCGCAGCTCTCTGCTCCCCGCTGCATGCTTTCTGCCTCCCGTCGCATGCTCTCTGCCTCCCGTCGCAGCTCTCTGCCTCCCGTCACATGCTCTGTTTCCCGTCGCATGTTCTCTGCTCCCCGTCGCTTGCTCTCTGTTCCCCGTCGCTCGCTCTCTGCTTCCCGTCGCTCGCTCTCTGCTCCCCGTCGCTCGCTCTCTGTTCCCCGTCGCTCGCTCTCTGCTCCCCGTCGCTCGCTCTCTGCTCCCCGTCGCTCGCTCTCTGCTCCCCGTCGCTCCCTCTCTGTTCCCCCTCGCTCCTCCTCTCTGTTCCCCCTCGCTCGCTCTCTGCTCCCCGTCGCTCGCTCTCTGCTCCCCGTCGCTAGCTCTCAGTTCCCCTTTGCTCGCTTGCTGTTCCCCGTCGCTCGCTCTCTGTTCCCCGTCGCTCGCTCACTGCTCCCCGTCGCTCGCTCACTGCTCCCCGTCGCTCGCTCACTGCTCCCCGTCGCACGCTCTCTGCTCCCCGTCGCACGCTCTCTGCTCCCCGTCGCTCGATCTCTGCTCCCCGTCGCTCACTCTTTCTCATCTCCACAGCCGGTTACCGGATCCCGTTCTTGGAGCCGTTGATCCACTTTCACTGTATGCTGAAAAAGCTGAAACTGCACAAGGAGGAGTATGTCCTGATGGAGGCCTTGTCGCTCTTCTCGGGGGGTGCGTTAAGTGTCTCCCCCTACAGTGCTGATCCCTTTATACAAACCTGTCTGTCTTGTCTTAAAGAACCCTGCTGCACTCTGATAGACACGCCCATTGCACGCTGATAGACACGCCCATTGCACGCTGATAGACACGCCCACTGCACCTGTGGATCCTCCATGTTTTCCTGGACATGGGCAGTGCATGAAAAATAAAATGCCACCCTGCAGCATGTATAATCCATACGCTGCAGGTAAGACCTCATAAAGGATCCCAGGGGACCTGTCTTAATTGCGGAATATGAATTATACATGCTGCAGGGCAGCACTTTTCTCTGTGCTCTCCTTCGACATTTTTTCATTTGGGCATTAAATCTAACATTAATTAATGAATTGATATGCGACGATTAAGGCCGGAAGTTGCAACATTTAATATTTTTTGTATCTTTTGGGTTTTATGGTTTATTATGTGGCAGAAAACCCCAAAAAAAAAGTGTAACACGAAAGAATGGACAATTGTGGATTATTCCAGCCTTGGTGTTAGAATAATCTTAATTTTAATAAAGACAGGAGGCGACTATTTTGCAATCTCTTCTCTTTACTAAATCACAGCAGCAAAGAGAGTTTTACATAGCAACAGTAAAAACCAATAAACAAATAGCATTCCCACAAGAGAGCAGTAAGTCCCTCCCACAGCCTCTTTTCTTGCGTGCGGGACGAGCAGGAATGTCCATGAAACAGAAAGTCCGGAGCAACTGAAGATGAAGAAACCTAAGTGAACTTGACGTCAACTGGCCGAACAGGAGGAACCGGAGTTCAACAGGCGAGTCGCAGAACTGCAGACCAGCGGAGCAACGGAGTCCAATCAGGCTAAGGAGAAAACAGAGGATACGTGAAAGTACCATGTGATGGAAACGTGTCAATCAGCAGGTAACTAACTCACTAGCGAAGAGCTATCAAGAACACTATGAACAAGGTCGAGAAGACTAGCCCTAGACTAGACTAACTAGACATGCAAACATCCAATCCTACTAATGGAGGGAAAAACAATTAGATAAATGATGGACACAAAGTCGTTGAAGTCGTGGTTTTTTTTTGTTTTTTTTATTCAGTAGAAAATGCGGTAAATGTAAACAACCAGGGCATGGGCGGGAGGGAAAAATATTCGCCTCCTGTCTTTATTAAAATTAAGATTATTCTAACACCAAGGCTGGAATAATCCACAATTTTATATCAAGTCAGGAGGCTTCATATTTTGCAGTTTTAAAGCTGCACTAGAGCCCCAGATGCATGGGAACGAGGACGGAAATAGAAGGTACGGAACGTAACCGCCCGGGACCAATCAGCAGCCGCCAGTATATCGGACAGAGAACCCCCGGCGTCCGCAACAGAGGAAGCCGCAGCACCCCGCACGGAGTGCGCGCCAAAGTGAGGAGCAACGCCCGCAAGGGAGAGTAGCCAGCGAACCCATCTAGAGAGGGTAGGTGAAGAGACAGGTTTGTAAGGGGTGACATAGGAGACCAAAAGTTGGCCAGTAGGAGAGGAGCGCAAGGGACGCAAACGAGAGAGGTAAGTGGAAACACAACGAGCAACACACAATAGGGGATCGGAAGGAAAGTAAGGATAGGAAACCTCCGGAGAAAGTGTTTTAGTACGCCTGGTAAGTGTGAAAACTACGCCCTCAGGGGAGAAAGCCACAGCGTGCGCATCGAAGGCCCTAACATCTGAGACACGTCGAAAGGACACCAAACCTAAAAGGACTGTTAGTTTAGCCGAGAGCTGACGGAGGGACAGCGAATCATTATCTGGCCAGCTACGCAGGAACTCGAGCATCAGCACAACATCCCAGAAATGAGCATACTTAGGGGCCGGCGGGCGAGCGAGCCGAATGCCTCGGAGGAGACGACACACGGAAGGGTCCCGACACACAGGAACGCACCCAAGGGAGCGTGAGCTGCCGAAATGGCCGAGCGGGACAGATTAACCGTACGGTATGATTTTCCGGTCGTGGAAAGGTCCGCTAAAAAATTAAGTATTAGAGGTAGAGGGGCTGTAGCGGGATCAGCCTGTTGTTGCACACACCAACTACACCAAGTTCTCCAGGTGTAACGGTAGCTCTTTCTTGTGCCAGGAGCCCAGAATCCCCATAATAAGGAGCGAGCTGCATCTGATAGGCCTGGCAGCATGCAGGGTCCCTGGAAATCGTCCACGCCACCAGGGGAAGGTTGCCCTCCAAAACCAACGGGTGTGGCCTGCCTTGAGGGTCCAGCAGAATTGAGTGGAAGGACGGTAGCAGAAGCGGGTGGAGACAAGAAAGTTCCAACGTCAGAGGAAACCAGGGCTGAGCGTGCCACAGGGGTGTGATTAGGAGAATCTGAATCCTCCGTCTGCGGACTTCCTGGATCGTGCGTGTGATCATCGGGAATGGTGGAAAAGCGTAGGCTCCCGACGGTGGCCATGGTTGGAGGAAAGCGTCCACTGCTGTCGCCTGCGGGTCTGGAAGCCAGCTGAAGTAGGCCTGCGTCTGATGGTTCAAGCGGGAAGCGAACAGATCGAGATGAAAAAGGCCCTCTCAGCATCGACAAGTGTTGGAACGTCGCATCGTCCAATTTCCAGTCGCTGGAGTCTCTCCAGTATCTTGAAACCCAATCCACCACATAGTTTGATGAACCGGGCAGATATTCCGCTGTGAGGGAGATGTTCCGTTTCAGGCAGTAGTTGAAAAGGGAGAGCGTAAGGTCCAACAGGAGCTTGGAACGGGAGCCCCCTAGCCGGTGGACATATTGGACCGTGGAGATGTTGTCCATTTGGAGGAGTAGAGAGCAGTCCCTGAGGTCTTGGGTAAAACTGCGGACAGCAAAGGAGCCGGCGATGAGCTCCAAGCAGTTGATGTGAAGGTGCTGTTCCTCTGGCGTCCATGCACCTCCTGTGGACACGGACCCGCAGGTCGCTCCCCAGCCCGATTGGCTGGCGTCCGATTCCAGTACGAAGTACGCCCATTCCATGCTTCCATGTGTCGCAGCCACCATAGGAGCTCCACTCGAACCTCCGGGGTGATAGGGACCAACTGGTCGTAGGAGGGATTGAGGCAGAGGTATGTAGTCTTCAGACGTTGCATCTCCCGATAGTGCAATGGGTCCGGGAAAATGGCTTGGATGGAGGAAGAGAGTAGGCCTACAACTCTCGCCAGATCTCAGAGGCAGAGGGTGTCCGTCAGGACGCCCCGTAGGGTCTTCTTGATGGTTCAAAGCTTTTGCGAAGGGAGACGTAGTTGGCAAGACGTGGAGTCTATTTCGAATCCCAGGAAGGTGACCTTTTGGGCTGGACGAAGTGCCGACTTGTCCACGTTGATGATGAACCCGAGGTCTTGCAGGAGTGTAACCACTAAGGCCGTGTGACGGGAAGACTGGACGGGATCCTGAGCCAGTATTAGTATCTCGTCCAGATAGATGATGGTCCTGATGCCTTGAGCGCGTATGAAGGCCATAACCGGTTTGAGGAGCTTTGTGAAGCACCATGGCGCGGAGCTGAGGCAGAACGGTAGGCAGGTGAACTGCCAGAGGTTGTGGTGCCAGTAAAATTGCAGGATTGACCGAGAGCATAAGGTACGCGTCTGTGAGGTCCAGTCTTGTGAACCAGTCGCCGTCTCAGAGGAGGTCCCTGAGCAGGTGTATTCCCTCCATCTTGAAGTGGCGATAGGACACGAAGGCATTGAGGGCTTTCAAATTTATGACCGGACGGAGATTCCCAGACTTTTTGTGTACTAGGAACATATGGCTTATGAAGCGTGGGTGGTCTAGTGCGGGGAGGATGGCCCCTTTTATCAGTGACTCGAGCCGAGGGCTGTTGAAGCCGCGAACGACGGGAACTCCCCGAGGATTGGGCTTGGTCTATATGGCACGTCCGTGCTCTGATTGGTGGTGAGGCGAGGTCTATAGGAGTTGTTGTATCGGCTGGCGACCCGACCTCTTTGTGCGCCAGCCCTGGAGGAAAAACGAGTCTGTGGGTGGAAGACTCTTTTCATATTATACTGGACCTTCTGCAGGTTCGTATAGACCTTAACCTTACAGTTAGCTCTTTTAAGAAGAGATCCCCAAACAGCAACCCCTTAGCTGCAGGACCCAACTCCTTGGTGCACATGCTGGTAAGTTTTGTATCAAAACGAAAAAACACCGCCTTGCGGCGTTCGGAAGAGATGCCAACATTGGCGTTACCTAAAAGGCAGAGAGCACGCTGTGCCCATTCTCGGACCATCGCGGGGGTCTAGCGGAGTATTGTTAGTTAATTGTTAGTTAATGACGAAAATAACGGAATGGGGGCCAAAAACGTCTAGCAGTTTGTCCTGAGCGACGCGGAGGCCCTGTTCCAGACCACGACGAGGATCCCTGCCAGCCTTACCCATGAAGGCGACGAAATCCTCGAATTCCAGGGTAAGAGAGACCTTGTCTGGCAAGGTCGGGCGGGGGCATTTTGCGCAAACGTGCCCTGTCTGCTTTTTCTAAGGGACAGCGTAGCCAAAAGCACAGGAGCTCGGCTACGTGGTCAGGTGGGAGCTAGGCCGAAGACCTGGGGTGGGTAGTAGTGCGCGGGTCGAAAGAGGGTACTCCTCGAGCGTCGAGGATCTACAATGGGGTATCCGAGGACACCAGGGAGCGTGGCGGTACTGGCGCGGCAGAGAGAGGCACAATGGCCATGGCATCAGAACGGGGCTCACCCGTTGAGCTAGGAGTAGCCGGCGGGTCACCGGCGGTCTCTGCTCTTCCTCCTTCGGGTAATCAGCCCGGTAATCCTCCAGGTCGCAAATATCGTCCCCTTCATGGTGGGCAGACATGCGAGAGGATTTTTTAGCGGGCCCTTGCCCTTGCCTGCGGAGTCAGACTGGCCCTTCCAGGGTCTTTTGCGTGACGGTGCGGCAGCTTCGGACTGATCGGACTGAGAGTCCACAGATTGAGCCGGGGACTGGGCCCGAGAAAGCACCGGAGGATCCGGCTGTGGAAGTGGAGGTAAAGCTGCCAGGGCTATGGGTAGGGTCTCGGAAATAGCAGTAAGGAGCCAGGCCTTAAGCTCCTCCTGATTGATGGGATTTAATTGTGGAGGGTCCATCAAAAAAATCGGGAGTTACGGGGCTCACCCGTTGCGGATCTTTAATATATATATATATATATATCCGCGAAAGTAGCGCAATATATTGCTGTGTGATCGGGGCTCACCCGATGTGTTGCGGGCTGGTAATAACAAAATGCCGCTTGGTGTATACGAATATATCGGGGCTCACCCGAGTTAACCGCGGGGTCCTGCAGGGAAGCGGAGGCTGTTTATTTCTCAGGGCGCATGAAGTGTGCTGCCGCCTGTCAGCGTTGCGAGCTCCGAATGGCGGCAAACGCGTATGGAAAAACCCCAAAATGGCCGCCAGGGTGTGCAAGCGCAGTAAAAACACCACGCTCTGAGGAGAAAAGACTGCACGTGCGGTTAAAACTGGGAAAGCCGCACAACGGGTAATTAAGTGCAGAAAAATACACTAAAAACGTGGAAAAAAACGTGGCAAAACATCGCCGATAGTCACCCGACGGTCAGAGGTGTAAAACGCTCGTCCCGTCAGGAGACCACAAGCAGATGGCAAAGCGCAACCTGCAGGCGGGAGAGTGTCCGCACAGCAGGGACGAACCTATGGAGGAAAACAGATTAAATCCACAGTAATACAGTAGAAAAACCATATAATAAAATTACAGAAAGATCAATCGAAAATACAGTAAAATACAATTAAACGAGGCCTGACAACCAGGAGCTGCTTCAAAAACGTCTCACCTGGTCGTCAGCAGCAAAGAAAAGAGGCTGTGGGAGGGACTTACTGCTCTCTTGTGGGAATGCTATTTGTTTGTTTTTTACTGTTGCTATGTAAAACTCTCTTTGCTGCTGTGATTTAGTAAAGAGAAGAGATTGCAAAATATGAAGCCTCCTGACTTGATATAAAATTTATATTAACACATTAAAGGGAACAAAACAACAACAAAAGCCCAGAAAACTAAACAACACTAAACCATAAACACATTGAAATAAACCAACTAGAATGGGCAAAGGTATCAATTCATGCATGAACACAAACAAACTTATAAGGCCCCCAGCTTTTGGACGGGGGAGGGGGGCTGAGGAGAATTCTCATATTCAGCCTCCCACGTTCAAGGTAAAAGGACAGCCTTTTCCAACTTTCTTGTTCCTCCAAGAAAAACCCAATATCCCCTCATATCTCTCTACCAGTAAATGGACGCTCATTAGCCGACGCCTCAAACTCACTGCCGCGGTGTCACCATCGATTCTGACCTAACGTTCTCTCCCCACATCCAGACAGTGACCAGATCCTGTTACCATCAACTCAAAAACATCGCCCGTGTCCCCGCCCCTTTCTGACGCAAGATACCGCGAAGGTGCTGGTTCATGCTTTTATCATTTCACGGCTTGATTACAGCAGCTCGCTCCTTATTGGCCCCAACTCCTGTAGCGCCCCTTTACAATCTGTAATGAATGCAGGCGCCAGGCTTATTTTTCTCACCAGATGCACCTTGTGTGCCGGTCCCTCCATTGGCTTCTTGTACCTCCCCCCCCTCTGCCAGTCCCTCCATTGGCTTCCTGTACCTCCCTCTTTGCTGGTCCCTCCATTGGCTTCCTGTACCTCCCCCCCTCTGCCGGTCCCTCCATTGGCTTCCTGTATCTCCCCCCCTCTGCGGTCCCTCCATTGGCTTCCTGTATCTCCCCCCTCTACCGGTCCCTCCATTGGCTTCCTGTACCTCCCCCTTCTGTTGATCCCTCCATTGGCCTCCTGTACCTCCCCCCTCTGCTGGTCCCTCTATTTGCCTCCTGTACCTCCCCCCCTCTGCTGGTCCCTCCATTGGCTTCCTGTACCTCCTCCCCCCCTCTGCTGGTCCCTCCATTGGCTTCCTGTACCTCCCCCCCTCTGCCGGTCCCTCCATTGGCTTCTTGTACCTCCCCCCCTCTGCCGGTCCCTCCATTGGCTTCCTGTACCTCCCCCCCCCTCTGCTGGTCCCTCCATTGGCTTCCTGTACCTCCCCCCCTCTGCCGGTCCCTCCATTGGCTTCTTGTACCTCCCCCCTCTACCGGTCCCTCCATTGGCTTCCTGCACCTCTCCTTCTGCCGATCCCTCCATTGGCTTCCTGTACCCCCCTCTGTCGATCCCTCCATTGGCTTCTTGTACCTCCCTCTTTGCTGGTCCCTCCATTGGCTTCCTGTATCTCCCCCCTCTACCGGTCCCTCCATTGGCTTCCTGTACCTCCCCCTTCTGCCGATCCTCCATTGGCTTCCTGTACCTCCCCCCTCTGCTGGTCCATCCATTGGCTTCCTGTACCTCCTCCCCCCCCTCTGCTGGTCCCTCCATGGCTTCCTGTACCTCCTCCCCCCCCTTTGCTGGTCCCTCCATTGGCCTCCTGTACCTCCCTCCTCTGCCGGTCCCTCCATTGGCTTCTTGTACCTCCCCTCCTCTGCCGGTCCCTCCATTGGCTTCTTGTACCTCCCCCCCTCTGCTGGTCCCTCCATTGGCTTCCTGTATCTCCCCCCTCTACCGGTCCCTCCATTGGCTTCCTGCACCTCTCCCTTCTGCCGATCCCTCCATTGGCTTACTGTACCCCCCTGTCGATCCCTCCATTGGCTTCCTGTACCTCCCCCCCTCTGCTGGTCCCTCCATTGGCTTCCTGTACCTCCTCCCCCCCTCTGCTGGTCCCTCCATTGGCTTCCTGTACCTCCTCCCCCCCCTTTGCTGGTCCCTCCATTGGCCTCCTGTACCTCCCTCCTCTGCCGGTCCCTCCATTGGCTTCTTGTACCTCCCCTCCTCTGCCGGTCCCTCCATTGGCTTATTGTACCTCCCCCCCTCTGCCGGTCCCTCCATTGGCTTCCTGTATCTCCCCCCTCTACCAGTCCCTCCATTGGCTTCCTGCACCTCTCCTTCTGCCGACCCTCCATTGGCTTACTGTACCCCCTGTCGATCCCTCCATTGGCTTCCTGTACCTCCCCCCCCCTCTGCTGGTCCCTCCATTGGCTTCCTGTACCTCCCCTCTCTGCTGGTCCCTCCATTGGCTTCCTGTATATCCCAACCCCTCTGCTGGTCCCTCCATTTGGCTTCCTGTACCTCCCCCTTCTGCCGATCCCTCCATTGGCTTCCTGTACCTCCCCCCTCTGCTGGTCCCTCCATTGGCTTCCTGTACCTCCTCCCCCCCTCTGCTGGTCCCTCCATTGGCTTCCTGTACTCCTCCCCCCCTTGCTGGTCCCTCCATTGGCCTCCTGTACCTCCCTCCTCTGCCGGTCCCTCCATTGGCTTCTTGTACCTCCCCTCCTCTGCCGGTCCCTCCATTGGCTTCTTGTACCTCCCCTCTCTGCGGTCCCTCCATTGGCTTCCTGTATCTCCCCCCTCTACCGGTCCCTCCATTGGCTTCCTGCACCTCTCCCTTCTGCCGATCCCTCCATTGGCTTACTGTACCCCCTGTCGATCCCTCCATTGGCTTCCTGTACCTCCCCCCTCTGCTGGTCCCTCCATTGGCTTCCTGTACCTCCTCCCCCCCTCTGCTGGTCCCTCCATTGGCTTCCTGTACCTCCTCCCCCCCCTTTGCTGGTCCCTCCATTGGCCTCCTGTACCTCCCCTCCTCTGCCGGTCCCTCCATTGGCTTCTTGTACCTCCCCTCCTCTGCCGGTCCCTCCATTGGCTTATTGTACCTCCCCCCTCTGCCGGTCCCTCCATTGGCTTCCTGTATCTCCCCCCTCTACCAGTCCCTCCATTGGCTTCCTGCACCTCTCCCTTCTGCCGATCCCTCCATTGGCTTACTGTACCCCCCTGTCGATCCCTCCATTGGCTTCCTGTACCTCCCCCCCCTCTGCTGGTCCCTCCATTGGCTTCCTGTACCTCCCCTCTCTGCTGGTCCCTCCATTGGCTTCCTGTATATCCCAACCCCTCTGCTGGTCCCTCCATTGGCTTCCTGTACCTCCCCCCCCCTCTGCCGGTCCCTCTATTGGCTTCCTGTACCTCCCCTCTCTGCTGGTCCCTCCATTTGCTTCCTGTACCTCCCCCCCTTCTGCTGATCCCTCCATTGGCTTCCTGTACCTCCCCCCTCTGCTGGTACCTTCATTGGCTTCCTGTACCTCCCCCCTCTCCTGGTCCCTCCATTGGCTTCCTGTACCTCCCCCCCCTCTGCCGGTCCCTCCATTGGCTTCCTGTACCTCCCCCCCCCTCTGCCGGTCCCTCCATTGGCTTCCTTTACCTCCCCCTTCTGCCGATCCCTCCATTGGCTTCCTGTACCTCTCCCCCCCCCCTCTGCCTGTCCCTCCATTGGCTTTCTGTACGTTCCAGGATACAGTTTAAAATACTGATGCTCCCGTTCAAATCACTCAATAACTCGACCCCCTCCCTACATGTCTTTGTTACTCCGCAAGCACGTCCCGTCTAGACAACTCCGGTCAGCAGGCGAACTCCTCCTGTCATTTGTCTACACCCGCACGGCCAACTCTCGCCTCCAAGACTTCTCTCGGGCGGCTCTGGTCCTGTGGAATGACTTGCCTCGTCCTATCAAACTCTCCCCTGACCTTCAGGCCTTCAAGAAATCCCTCAAAACCATCTCTTCAGATTATTGTACCACATCACTGACACATCTCATCCCTCTGCTCCTCTACTCACACAGGATTGAAGCTGATTCTATGACTCCACCATTCCCAAACCATTGGCACTAATGATCCTGCCGTCCAGTAAAACTCCCCTTGTCTTCCTCAACCCCCAATCCCTCTAGACTGTAAGCTCCTATGAACAAGGCCCTCTACACCTCTAGATTGTAAGCTCCTATGAGCAGGGCCCTCTACACCTCATGTTTGCATCCTATGTCAGCTTATCTCGTTCCCTTTGGTTATTGTAAAGCGCTGCGGAAACTGTTGGCGCCATATAAATGATAATAACATACACCTTTATTCCCAGTGGAAGTCACCATATGACGTAACCTCTATAGAGTAGGCTCGTTTAATGATGTCACAGCTGGCCACACCGGGCATAAAGCCTCGCGCTGCCCCTAGTGTTCCCTCTGGTATAACAACCAATTAATTATTATAATATGTAAATATGATGATTTATGACACAAATCCCTCGTCATCGCTACATGTATGAGATAATATTAAGTGTCCAGAAAAACATGGACGATCTGTCAACCCTGACAGCGTCGTCACTCAGGCCGTCACAGCGGGTTTCATCCTGCTGTCCACCACATGCTGATTGGAGAATAAATCCCCTACATTTAGTGCAGCCAATCAGGAGTCGGGGCAAAATAAAACTTTTAGGCCAAATCAGCCCAGCCTGTAATGCGTGATTAATTCTCTCTGGTCTGTTTCAGATCGCCCGGGGGTCTGTGAGAATCAGGTCATTGATGGGGTCCAGGAATTTTTTGCGATGACATTGATGGCGTACATCGAGACCCAGCGAGCTCCGTCCCAGGAGAACAGGTCTGTGATCGCTCGGGATCCGTTACTCCTCTACTGGCCAGGACGGGTTCCTCTGGTTAAAAATCCCATCAGCCAGCAAGTTGCACCTGCCGTGATCCAGCGCTGGAGCTTCTTCTTCCTCTGGCTTGGGGTCCATATTAATAGACGGTCTCTGTTTCTCCTCCTCCAGGTTCCTCTTTGCTAAGATCATGGAGTGCGTGACGGAGCTTCGCACTATGAATGAAGAGCACAGCAAGCAGATTCTTCACATCTGGGACATCCAGCCAGACAGCACGCCTCTCCTGAAGGAGGTCTTCTCTGCTTTTTCCGATTGACCAGTGGCCAACAAGCCAAAGCCTTTCCTTCATCCAAGATGGCTCCTGCACATCATTAGCAGCTTCTCCACAAAGTAAGGTCAACAAAGAGTTAGAAGAAGCAGCAACCACCCCAGCCGTGTCCAGGTTCCAGACTAACCACGTGATCAGGTCACTGCAGGTCGATGTTTGATCTTCCTTCCTACGGACAGTCTAGATGGTTACTTGAAGATGTTTCATGGCAATGACTCAACATGGGTTGGAGGCTTAGCTGTTGAGTCTTTGTGACATGGCACCATGGCTCTTCAGTTCACTTACTGAGGTATTTTGGCCATGGAGTCCTCTTGTAAAGGCCAACTAAACGTTGAGTCCACACATCACCATGAAGTACATGTGTTGCGGTGGTCTGATCGTTGAGTCCTCTGAGCCTGACTGAACATGGAGTCATCTTGTCATGGAAGTGTGATTCTAGATGTTTGAATTTTTCCTCCGTTAAAGAGATTCCAGCTTCCTTCACCGAGGCCAGGAGCGCCTTCACCGAGGCCAGGAGCGCCTTCACCGAGGCCAGGAGCGCCTTCACCGAGGCCAGGAGCGCCTTCACCGAGGCCAGGAGCGCCTTCACCGAGGCCAGGAGCGCCTTCACTGAGGCCAGGAGCGCCTTCACTGAGGCCAGGAGCGCCTTCACTGAGGCCAGGAGCGCCTTCACTGAGGCCAGGAGCGCCTTCACCGAGGCCAGGAGCGCCTTCACCGAGGCCAGGAGCGCCTTCACCGAGGCCAGGAGCGCCTTCACCGAGGCCAGGAACGCCTTCACCGAGGCCAGGAGCGCCTTCACCGAGGCCAGGAGCGCCTTCACCGAGGCCAGGAGCGCCTTCACCGAGGCCAGGAGCGCCTTCACCGAGGCCAGGAGCGCCTTCACCGAGGCCAGGAGCGCCTTCACCGAAGCTGGTGGCAATGTTCGTCGAGGCCGGGAGGAGCTCCTTCACTGAGGCCAGGGACACCTTCATTGAGGCTGCGGGCACCTGGTGCATGAGATTTCGCGCATTCTCTTTCACTGACAGACCCGGTGACCTCCGGAAATCCGAATCAGGGGTTTTTAAATCTTATTTATTTCTCGTCTTGTTCTATAAATGTGAATTAATGACTTTTCTATGAAACTCCAGCGGGGGCGGGGGGGGGGGCAGCCAGATCCCGGAGGGCCAGGAATTTAAATCTCAGGATGTCAGATGGCGCTCTCTCAGGTTACTCTCTCCCAGCGCTCTCGCATGGTGTTGTCTGTCTCATGTTGCGCTTTGTCACATGACAAATTCACGTGACGCACTGTCAGACGTGTCGCAGTCTCTCAGGTGACACACTCTCTCACGTGGCACTCTCAGATGACACTCTCTCAGGTGGCACTCCGACATGACGCAGTATCTCAGGTGACACTCTCAGACGTGGCGCAGTCTCTCAGGTGACACTCTCTCACGTGGCACTCTCAGATGACACTCTCTCAGGTGGCACTCCGACGTGACGCAGTATCTCAGGTGACACTCTCAGACGTGGCGCAGTCTCTCAGGTGACACACTCTCTCACGTGGCACTCTCAGGTGACACTCTCTCAGGTGGCACTCCGACGTGGCGCAGTCTCTCAGGTGACACACTCTCTCACGTGGCACTCTCAGGTGACACTCTCGCAGGTGGCACTCCGACGTGGCGCAGTATCTCAGGTGACACTCTCAGACGTGGCGCAGTCTCTCAGGTGACATTCAGACATAGCACTCTCAGACATGGCACAGTCTCAGGTGACACTCTCACATGGCACTTTCAGATGTGGCGCAGTCTCTCAAGTGACACGCGCTCTCACGTGGCGCTGGCCTGTCTCGCGGCTCCATCGTTTCCCTGTATTACCAAAGAATGGGTGGAGTCGGTGATGATGTTCATTAGTTGGAGGAGGAGGAGATGCAGCTTCTCACCGGCAATTTCCCCCGTGGTTTTACTGGCCTGAACAGGGATCCTGGGGCCACGGCTTAGTTGATTGGGGCTGACACATACTATCATGGGGGTCTCGCTAGGCCCTCTGGGGCCGCACCCCCCCCCCAGTTTATTAGGGTAGTTTCGCTCACTGACGCAGCGTTTTGATTGATTGCTCATAATGAGTCTCCGTCACCGCGTCAGGTAACCCGGCACAACAATAGAAATTTTTCCAGGTCTTTGGTTCTGCGTCTCCGGAATTTATCCTGTCAC